>OY992889.1:47352806-47602806 GCA_963921405.1 Cepaea hortensis | reverse complement strand
CACATTAATACAAAAGTACAGGTTCAACACTCTTTTTCTCGTAGCAATTGCCATCTTTTTACTGGTCAATACGTTTTTCAGCTTGCAAAAGGTTATCTTCGTCACGGCGATTCTTGTGCTAATCTCTTCAAGGCATCTCCCATCAGTTGTTATGACTGTTCCGAGATACTTGTATCTACTCACTTGTTTCAGAATATTCCCATTTACATGTATATTACATAGTGGTATTTCGTTCTTCATAGTGACAATCATAACCCGTGTCGTTTTATAATTTAATTCTAACCCTAGTTGTTCACCGGGTGCAACAACCGCCTCTACTAAATATTGCAGATCCTGCGCAGTGTCTGTTGATTACATAAATTATATGAAGGCAGTTCACAAGTTAAATTAGATGAAGACATTTTATTACAGAAATTAAATGAAGACATTTGACTAGAAATATTTAATAAAACGACGAAAAAACGGAGATCTACCGGCGTGAGAAAAAGCTTATAAGTATGGTAATGTCAGTTCCTGTGAACATATTTAGCAGAAGCATTCTGCATAGTATATGCATCTTTAGCTTTAAGGTGAAATCAATACTGCTGTACCGATCGGAAACAAGAAAAACGAATAAAACAACTACTAATAAACAACAAACATTCATTAACGGGTGCCCACGTAGTTCATCCTTGGCGTTCATGTCTCATTCAATAATTAGTATAATGCCTGAAGTCAAATTTGCGGCTTCAAAATATGTGTTCATAGCATATTTATATAGGAAGATATATATTCAAGGTGATTTTAAAGGACAAATTTCCTCATGTCACACGCTGCAAAAGACATATTTCACTCAAACTTAAACATTAAGAGTGGAAAAGAGTATGTTGTAGATACTGTTTTTGTTTTCCCTTTTGTTTCTAGTGGGACCTGGTAATTTGTTGTTCTATCTGGGCATGGTATGTATATTTTCACCACATCTTCACTGATGTTTTTCATTTTGTCTGATCATTGCCCACGCTTCACAGTCATACAAAAGTACATATTCTATGAAAGACAGAGACAATTTGCAGATATTAAACAAAATGACAAATCGGAGGTCGATTAATATGTAAGTATTTGTAAATAAATAAATATACACAGGGCTGGCTGGTATATAATGATAACAAAGGCAGCTAGTTTTAGAAAACGAAATAGACGTGTTAAAATAATAATATCCACACAGAATTGGTGTTACAGATTTCGCCTACTCCTCACCAAAATCAGACACCGAAGAAGGGTAATGACATTTTTACAGTTGCGAAGTGCCGTATTAGAAGCCCAAATATTAACCTCAAGGTGCGGGTTAATCCAAAGCTAGTGAGTGTCTTCATTCTGATCTAGAGTTGTTTACCGTGCCTCCCACGCAAACAGAGGTGGAATAATGACTATGTTTAGATTAGCTGTGATGGCACCAGCTGGAGATATTAATCAGCTACCTGGTACCCAGTGAAGATGACACGATAAACGAGGCGGTATAGGCCGCGTTGCCCTCAACAAAACATACAATGAAACAAAAATGGTAATGAAACGTTGCGTCGCCGCGAAGCATTATTTTAGAAACCAAAGATTACAATCGATCTGAGAGGGTAATAATAGACAGTCTAAGCCTACCAGAAAGAGGTGTCTTATACAGTGGGTACCAACGACAGACAGCTGGCCAAAAAGAACAATACGGGTCTAGAGGGTACCATAGATCATATGGAGGTAACAGCTTCGATTCCGACGGGGTTGTGTGACGGAAATATTGGTTGTTTTAATTAGCTGTGATGGAGTTTACAGCTCCGATCAACAGGTTTTGAGAGGTCTAAATAGGTAGTATTTTAAAGAATTCAAGTATATTATTACAAGTTAAATTACATAATAAAATAAATACAGTGATGTGTATAAAATTATAAAAAACAAAAAAGTAAAAAACACCAGTGTTACATTAGCAAATAAGTGAAAAACACAACGGTATGAATACATTGGTGTATTAGTAACATACAAATGGTACATACAACATGCCCTCATGCAAGCGTAACGGCCTAGCTGTTAAATCACATGACCGCTATCTGTTCTATATTGCGACCAAATTACACCGATCGCCCCTCACGGCAGCGTAACAGACTAACACTTAAACCAAGCGCCCGCTATCTGTTCTATATTGTTGCCAACAATTATGTGCATGCCGCCATCATTTGATGTGAGTTTGATGATGAAGCCTGTCAGGAAACAACCATAGAGACATAGTAAAAGTGTAGTGAGAATACAAATCCAAGCGTATTGACTCTCGGTGTATCGTTATTCAGTTAACGTTTCCTGTTTCCTGCTCCAGTCTATTGTTGTAAAATCTTACCAAAGTGGACACTGTGGACCAAATCTACATGAATGAAGTAGGATAGATGCGGTTGTCATATGTGTCTTATAGGGATTGGTCATTGGTTTTTAAAAACTTATCAATGGAAGAGAAGGACCCTTACACTACAAACAGAATAAACATTTACATTAATAATACCCATAACAAACACATGACCATCTACACTGGCTGTGACAAAAGTGACAGTCTGCTTAGAGAAAACAGCGAATTTTCAACGAAAACATAGTCTGTGTGTTATCTCCTCGGAATCGTAAATCTGGTTATATTTAAATCACCCTATGCATTCATGTCCCCCATGAAAACTAATGTAATGTCTGAAGAAGTCAACTTTTGAGGCTTCAAAATATGTTTTCGTAGTATATGTATATATGAATATATATACAGGTGTTTTCTAACAACAAATGTCCGCATGTCGCGCTTTACATCCATACACAAGTATAGGTTCTATGAACGACACAACACCTACAAGTTACTAAGATTGGCACTGGGTTACCAACAACATTTGCGTCTAGAGTCAATACAACAGGACAAGACAATGCTTTTTTCGGTCTCTGATTGAGAACAACAGATATAAACGTAATTATGCAATTACCTCTTTACCACAGTACCGAGAAAGTTAAAAATATCATTTTAAATACGCTGACGACCATAGTAACACAACCAGTTAATTCTGCTTGCTCACTTTGTGTATTACCCACACCTACTATAGATTGTAGAAAATTCTCATTTCTACAACCAAGCTGAAAAATATCGGTAAAAATTATAAATGCCTCGTCCGATTTCATAAAAAGAAGGAAATAATGTTAGCCAAAGGTGAAAATATCTGTCAAACTTATAAATGTCTCATCAAAACTTATAAAAAATAGGAAAATTTTTTAACCTAAGGAGAAAAAATATTGACCCTGTAAAGAAACATTTACAACAAACTTATAAAAATTAGGAACATTTGTTAACCTAATGAGAAAAAAAAAATATCGACATAGAGAGCAATATTTCATCTTATCTTGTAAAAAGTAGGAAAGTTTGTCAACCGAAATGGGAAAAGGTCGGTCAAATACATAAATATCTCAACAAATTATAAAAAGTAGGAAATAATAGGGGCCAAGTAAAAAATAGCTTACCCAGATTTATAAAAGGTAGGAAAATGTGTTAGCCAAAAGGGGAAAATATTGATCAAACTAAGAAACATGTCGACCGAACTAGGAAAATAAGTGAACCAAAGTAATAAAAAGGTTGGGTAAATACAGAAATATGTTGACCAAACTTATAAATATCGCTGCTAAACTTATGAACACTAGGAAACTTTGTTAAACAAATGTGAAAAAATATCGACCAAACTTATAAAAAGCTCCGCCAAACTTACGAAAAGTGGGAAACTGTGTTAACCAAAGTTGAAACTATATCGATCAAACTTATAAATGACTCGTTCGAATTCATAAAAAGTAGGAAATAATGTTAACCAAAAGGGGCAAAATATTGACCAAGTAAAGAAATGTCTCGTCCAAAATTGTAAAAAGTCGGACAAATTTGTTAATCAAAGGTGAAAAAAGATCGGCCAAACAGATAAATATTTCAACTAAACTTAAAAACAGTAGGAAAAATGTTGCTTCTATAGTTATGTCAAACGTGTCTTGATCTTTTATTTGAAAAGACATTTCACAATACATAATCAGCAACGTCAGCACTTTCCCTCTTTTACATTACTGAAAGCTTCAACTTATCATTCCAGCGTTTCTGTTTAAGAACCACTTATACAGACTAATCACTCATCACTCCATACTCTTGATTTTTTTTTTTTCTTTATAACACAAAGTGTCTCTGTCTTTCATAGATAGCTTCACAACTTTCCCATGTCACACCACCAAGAGCTCCAAACCTTCGTTGTACATGATCTTCAACGACATAGTAATAACAACATTTATGGCAATGCAGTCTATGGCTCCACTTGGGATAGTTTCGATATCATCTAAGTATTCGTCAGCAAAGATCCATTTCCCATAACTGATATCTTCAACTTTCCATACCACAATGTCTGCTATACTAAGCTTCGATTGTTCCAGCTATCAACACTGCAGGTGTTTTCTAGAAGTCTAGTGAAAATTTCATTTCTCACTTTTTCCACCTCTATTTCACTGTGTCATTTCACAACCAACCAACAGTGTCTGTTGCGAGGTCGGTCTTTCTTAATACAACATCTGCCATATTGACCCCTTGAATACCAGCGAATACATCTTCTAACCAATTTTCAACGTTTCATATCACTTAACACTAACATTCTCTTTGCTTACAACACAACCGGTTTTCTGCTGACTGGGTAAATTCCCCAACTTACTGGAGATAAATCGACTGTACCCTATCTGACAAGACCCTTTATTAGACAATGACTATGAGCATCAACCAGGATGGTCACTGCTAAGAAGAATACCAATTACAAACGATCTTCTTTACAGACGGCTATAAAATTATGATGCTATTAAGTGTTACAATGAGAAGAATAAGGAAGACAATAAAGGGTGAAAAGAGGTGACGTGTAGTAAGGATGTATGGAAGGAAAAGAGACACAATAGGCAAGATATATATTAAGAACACTAATAGATAGATCAAAATAGAAGAGAAAAGGCTTAATCAAGTGGATAATTTTATATACTTGAGGTCATTTATAACCTCAGATGGTAGGTACACAATAGAGCTTAAGAGCAGAATACGGCCAACAAAAGAGGTATTTCAGAAAATGAAACGTGTCTTAGGTGATAAGTCACTATCATTGAAGGAACAAATAAATAAACTTTCAACAATAAAATTACAAAAATTAATTTTCGACAATAAAAATTAACAATTAAATTGCTACTAGAAACATTCAAATTAGAAACAATAAAGAGAAATTTACTGTATAATTTTTATTGTCGAAAATTAATTTTTGTAATTTTATTGTTGAAAGTTTATTTATTTGTTCCTTCAATGATAGTGACTTATCACCTAAGACACGTTTCATTTTCTGAAATACCTCTTTTGTTGGCCGTATTCTGCTCTTAAGCTCTATTGTGTACCTACCATCTGAGGTTATAAATGACCTCAAGTATATAAAATTATCCACTTGATTAAGCCTTTTCTCTTCTATTTTGATCTATCTATTAGTGTTCTTAATATATATCTTGCCTATTGTGTCTCTTTTCCTTCCATACATCCTTACTACACGTCACCTCTTTTCACCCTTTATTGTCTTCCTTATTCTTCTCATTGTAACACTTAATAGCATCATAATTTTATAGCCGTCTGTAAAGAAGATCGTTTGTAATTGGTATTCTTCTTAGCAGTGACCATCCTGGTTGATGCTCATAGTCATTGTCTAATAAAGGGTCTTGTCAGATAGGGTACAGTCGATTTATCTCCAGTAAGTTGGGGAATTTACCCAGTCAGCAGAAAACCGGTTGTGTTGTAAGCAAAGAGAATGTTAGTGTTAAGTGATATGAAACGTTGAAAATTGGTTAGAAGATGTATTCGCTGGTATTCAAGGGGTCAATATGGCAGATGTTGTATTAAGAAAGACCGACCTCGCAACAGACACTGTTGGTTGGTTGTGAAATGACACAGTGAAATAGAGGTGGAAAAAGTGAGAAATGAAATTTTCACTAGACTTCTAGAAAACACCTGCAGTGTTGATAGCTGGAACAATCGAAGCTTAGTATAGCAGACATTGTGGTATGGAAAGTTGAAGATATCAGTTATGGGAAATGGATCTTTGCTGACGAATACTTAGATGATATCGAAACTATCCCAAGTGGAGCCATAGACTGCATTGCCATAAATGTTGTTATTACTATGTCGTTGAAGATCATGTACAACGAAGGTTTGGAGCTCTTGGTGGTGTGACATGGAAAAGTTGTGAAGCTATCTATGAAAGACAGAGACACTTTGTGTTATAAAGAAAAAAAAAAAAATCAAGAGTATGGAGTGATGAGTGATTAGTCTGTATAAGTGGTTCTTAAACAGAAACGCTGGAATGATAAGTTGAAGCTTTCAGTAATGTAAAAGAGGGAAAGTGCTGACGTTGCTGATTATGTATTGTGAAATGTCTTTTCAAATAAAAGATCAAGACACGTTTGACATAACTATAGAAGCAACATTTTTCCTACTGTTTTTAAGTTTAGTTGAAATATTTATCTGTTTGGCCGATCTTTTTTCACCTTTGATTAACAAATTTGTCCTACTTTTTACAATTTTGGACGAGACATTTCTTTACTTGGTCAATATTTTGCCCCTTTTGGTTAACATTATTTCCTACTTTTTATGAATTCGAACGAGTCATTTATAAGTTTGATCGATATAGTTTCAACTTTGGTTAACACAGTTTCCCACTTTTCGTAAGTTTGGCGGAGCTTTTTATAAGTTTGGTCGATATTTTTTCACATTTGTTTAACAAAGTTTCCTAGTGTTCATAAGTTTAGCAGCGATATTTATAAGTTTGGTCAACATATTTCTGTATTTACCCAACCTTTTTATTACTTTGGTTCACTTATTTTCCTAGTTCGGTCGACATGTTTCTTAGTTTGATCAATATTTTCCCCTTTTGGCTAACACATTTTCCTACCTTTTATAAATCTGGGTAAGCTATTTTTTACTTGGCCCCTATTATTTCCTACTTTTTATAATTTGTTGAGATATTTATGTATTTGACCGACCTTTTCCCATTTCGGTTGACAAACTTTCCTACTTTTTACAAGATAAGATGAAATATTGCTCTCTATGTCGATATTTTTTTTTTCTCATTAGGTTAACAAATGTTCCTAATTTTTATAAGTTTGTTGTAAATGTTTCTTTACAGGGTCAATATTTTTTCTCCTTAGGTTAACAAATTTTCCTATTTTTTATAAGTTTTGATGAGACATTTATAAGTTTGACAGATATTTTCACCTTTGGCTAACATTATTTCCTTCTTTTTATGAAATCGGACGAGGCATTTATAATTTTTACCGATATTTTTCAGCTTGGTTGTAGAAATGAGAATTTTCTACAATCTATAGTAGGTGTGGGTAATACACAAAGTGAGCAAGCAGAATTAACTGGTTGTGTTACTATGGTCGTCAGCGTATTTAAAATGATATTTTTAACTTTCTCGGTACTGTGGTAAAGAGGTAATTGCATAATTACGTGTATATCTGTTGTTCTCAATCAGAGACCGAAAAAAGCATTGTCTTGTCCTGTTGTATTGACTCTAGACGCAAATGTTGTTGGTAACCCAGTGCCAATCTTAGTAACTTGTAGGTGTTGTGTCGTTCATAGAACCTATACTTGTGTATGGATGTAAAGCGCGACATGCGGACATTTGTTGTTAGAAAACACCTGTATATATATTCATATATACATATACTACGAAAACATATTTTGAAGCCTCAAAAGTTGACTTCTTCAGACATTACATTAGTTTTCATGGGGGACATGAATGCATAGGGTGATTTAAATATAACCAGATTTACGTTTCCGAGGAGATAACACACAGACTATGTTTTCGTTGAAAATTCGCTGTTTTCTCTAAGCAGACTGTCACTTTTGTCACAGCCAGTGTAGATGGTCATGTGTTTGTTATGGGTATTATTAATGTAAATGTTTATTCTGTTTGTAGTGTAAGGGTCCTTCTCTTCCATTGATAAGTTTTTAAAAACCAATGACCAATCCCTATAAGACACATATGACAACCGCATCTATCCTACTTCATTCATGTAGATTTGGTCCACAGTGTCCACTTTGGTAAGATTTTACAACAATAGACTGGAGCAGGAAACAGGAAACGTTAACTGAATAACGATACACCGAGAGTCAATACGCTTGGATTTGTATTCTCACTACACTTTTACTATGTCTCTATGGTTGTTTCCTGACAGGCTTCATCATCAAACTCACATCAAATGATGGCGGCATGCACATAATTGTTGGCAACAATATAGAACAGATAGCGGGCGCTTGGTTTAAGTGTTAGTCTGTTACGCTGCCGTGAGGGGCGATCGGTGTAATTTGGTCGCAATATAGAACAGATAGCGGTCATGTGATTTAACAGCTAGGCCGTTACGCTTGCATGAGGGCATGTTGTATGTACCATTTGTATGTTACTAATACACCAATGTATTCATACCGTTGTGTTTTTCACTTATTTGCTAATGTAACACTGGTGTTTTTTACTTTTTTGTTTTTTATAATTTTATACACATCACTGTATTTATTTTATTATGTAATTTAACTTGTAATAATATACTTGAATTCTTTAAAATACTACCTATTTAGACCTCTCAAAACCTGTTGATCGGAGCTGTAAACTCCATCACAGCTAATTAAAACAACCAATATTTCCGTCACACAACCCCGTCGGAATCGAAGCTGTTACCTCCATATGATCTATGGTACCCTCTAGACCCGTATTGTTCTTTTTGGCCAGCTGTCTGTCGTTGGTACCCACTGTATAAGACACCTCTTTCTGGTAGGCTTAGACTGTCTATTATTACCCTCTCAGATCGATTGTAATCTTTGGTTTCTAAAATAATGCTTCGCGGCGACGCAACGTTTCATTACCATTTTTGTTTCATTGTATGTTTTGTTGAGGGCAACGCGGCCTATACCGCCTCGTTTATCGTGTCATCTTCACTGGGTACCAGGTAGCTGATTAATATCTCCAGCTGGTGCCATCACAGCTAATCTAAACATAGTCATTATTCCACCTCTGTTTGCGTGGGAGGCACGGTAAACAACTCTAGATCAGAATGAAGACACTCACTAGCTTTGGATTAACCCGCACCTTGAGGTTAATATTTGGGCTTCTAATACGGCACTTCGCAACTGTAAAAATGTCATTACCCTTCTTCGGTGTCTGATTTTGGTGAGGAGTAGGCGAAATCTGTAACACCAATTCTGTGTGGATATTATTATTTTAACACGTCTATTTCGTTTTCTAAAACTAGCTGCCTTTGTTATCATTATATACCAGCCAGCCCTGTGTATATTTATTTATTTACAAATACTTACATATTAATCGACCTCCGATTTGTCATTTTGTTTAATAATATCTGCAAATTGTCTCTGTCTTTCATAGAATATGTACTTTTGTATGACTGTGAAGCGTGGGCAATGATCAGACAAAATGAAAAACATCAGTGAAGATGTGGTGAAAATATACATACCATGCCCAGATAGAACAACAAATTACCAGGTCCCACTAGAAACAAAAGGGAAAACAAAAACAGTATCTACAACATACTCTTTTCCACTCTTAATGTTTAAGTTTGAGTGAAATATGTCTTTTGCAGCGTGTGACATGAGGAAATTTGTCCTTTAAAATCACCTTGAATATATATCTTCCTATATAAATATGCTATGAACACATATTTTGAAGCCGCAAATTTGACTTCAGGCATTATACTAATTATTGAATGAGACATGAACGCCAAGGATGAACTACGTGGGCACCCGTTAATGAATGTTTGTTGTTTATTAGTAGTTGTTTTATTCGTTTTTCTTGTTTCCGATCGGTACAGCAGTATTGATTTCACCTTAAAGCTAAAGATGCATATACTATGCAGAATGCTTCTGCTAAATATGTTCACAGGAACTGACATTACCATACTTATAAGCTTTTTCTCACGCCGGTAGATCTCCGTTTTTTCGTCGTTTTATTAAATATTTCTAGTCAAATGTCTTCATTTAATTTCTGTAATAAAATGTCTTCATCTAATTTAACTTGTGAACTGCCTTCATATAATTTATGTAATCAACAGACACTGCGCAGGATCTGCAATATTTAGTAGAGGCGGTTGTTGCACCCGGTGAACAACTAGGGTTAGAATTAAATTATAAAACGACACGGGTTATGATTGTCACTATGAAGAACGAAATACCACTATGTAATATACATGTAAATGGGAATATTCTGAAACAAGTGAGTAGATACAAGTATCTCGGAACAGTCATAACAACTGATGGGAGATGCCTTGAAGAGATTAGCACAAGAATCGCCGTGACGAAGATAACCTTTTGCAAGCTGAAAAACGTATTGACCAGTAAAAAGATGGCAATTGCTACGAGAAAAAGAGTGTTGAACCTGTACTTTTGTATTAATGTGAAGACAATGAGCAGTCCCGCTGAATCTGCTGGCTGTGGAACTGACGTTTCTGAGGAGAATGCAACGCGACACATCGTGATTCGCTTCTCTGGCGCCTATGTTGGGTATAGTTAGCGCCCAGGGGCGTTATTCGAACCGTCAGTGACACCACCTAGCTCCGTTAAATACTCGGCCACTGCCACACTATCCCACCAAACAGTAGGACTCGAACCTGTCTAGCGCTATGGCGGCAACTAGACATCCTTGTTATACATTTACGTCTTAATATACTCTTAGAAAACTCCGCCTAGGGTGGACACCCTTATCGAACCGCGGCGTGAATCGACTCTCAAACGATACCTACGGCACCACCTAGCCCCGTTACACACTCGACCACTGCCACACTACCCCACCACACAGTAGGATCGACCCTGCCGCATGGTAGGGGACCCACTAGACACCCCAGTTACACATTGGTGATATCCTACTATGACCAACTACACACACCCGTCTTTCACCAGTTACCAACCCACCCTACACATCGTTCTTTTGCGCCTATTATTTTATTCCGACACCGCCCTTGATTAAAAACAGATGGCACCAGCGACCTCCCTCGACCCCGACACTAATATACACCTGCCGGCAATATCGACTTTTTGCTCACAGCTGTTATATGATAAAGAGCATGGTGGATGCCGGGTTTGTTATACCGTCTATACAAACGGGAACCTAATTAATTCATTACACCGGCTGACATATTCAATTAGCAAACCTGGCGCCATAGTTTAATTGATCTTGTTAACCCCGAAGCTCTGATTAAAAACCACACCTGACACTTAAAAAACGAGGCAGGAGCTGGAAGGCATGAGGCAGGCCACAACCCACCCACCGCGAGACATGAGACATGAGACATGAGACGAGAATGAGACATGAGATATATCTCATTGCTCATTGCTCGATGCTAGGCCTGGAGACCCCCTAGTACTACTCTCGTCCTTCTCTCTCTCTCTCTCTCTCTCTCTCTCTCTCACACACACACACACACACACACACACATACACACACACATACACATTCACACACATGCACACATATACACACAGATAATGACACACTCACACATACACGCAAATATTCACACATACACTGACACAAACATACGCACATATACACACTCTTGGGCTGAGTTTAGAGACCATGTGTTGCCCGTGCAGCATGGTCCACCTCTCGGTACGTCTAGTTTACTCCAGAGGAAAGATAACACCAATACGTCTTGAACAAGACAAGTTGCAGAAGCTGCCGGATCAGCAAAACAATACTCTAATTGTTCGCCTATCGGAGCTTCCATCCTAGACCAGGTGTTGACCAAGGCTTAGATCTTGGTCTGTCCTGCCACGACATTTTGTCTTTAGGTTGCATTTCCTCGCACCAGGATAATGCTTGTACCCTTCCAATTGGGCTCCTCCGCCCGAAGTCGTTTGCACAATGTGGGGTGTCGGGTTTGGTAAGCGCCGCCCAATATTCAGCGCTAACAGAAGGCAGTTAGTACCGTCTACAGTCATACGATAGCTCAGTCATATCTGACTAAGACCTGACAAACCACACACACACACGCGCGCGTACGCACGAGCGCGCACACACACACACACACACACACACACACACACACACACACACATAGATAGATAGTTAGATACAGAGATGTAATCAAGATTCAAGAAAAGGATTGCACTGGTTTCTGTTGTGATATTCTGAACCTTTATGTTTATGTTGTCCGGAAAACTATTTAGCCCACAGCTGAGATCGGAAATTAACTAGAAAAACAAAAAGTGAATTTGATTCAATCAATCAATCAATCATGTGCCATGCCGGAAAGCGTGGGGGGTCATGACTCGCCATTTCACTCGATCACCAGTGACGTGGATCAGCTCAGTGTTCCTATCTCGTCCATGCCATGTGGCCAAGCCATCCAGGTATTTTCCTCTCGGTCTTCCTCTTGGTCTGTTCCCTTCGATCTTGCCAGTTGTCACCAAGTTCTCCAATCCATTTCTTCTCATAACATGTCCAAAAAAATTTGACTGTCTACGTCTAATCTCTCCAATCAGCTTACGATGTTCATTTGTCTCCTGTAGTACTTGATCATTGATTTTTCTGTCTGTCCATGGTATTCTTTGCATTTTTCTCAGAAACCACATTTCTGAAGCCATCAGATGTTTTTCAGCTTGACTGCTTATTTGATTACAATGTAAAATAATGCAGGAAAGAAATATCAAAACTTGATGACCATCTACACCTCAGCCGGCCACTTCCACCTCACTATAGATGTGACACAATATAGTTGACAGACAACATGGTGATACAATACAGCAGTAAGAAAGTAGAAAGGGAGGGACATGAGATAGAGAGATGAGGAGAGAGTGAAGGGAGAAAGTGAGAAACGGAAAGAGGTGTAGCAAGAGAGAGAGAGAGAGAGAGAGAGAGAGAGAGAGAGAGAGAGAGAGAAAGAGAGAGAGAGAAAGAGCAACGAAGAAAGCAACTGAGAGAAACAGGGAGTGAAAGAGAGAGAGGGAAAGACAGGTAGCAAAGCAAAGAAAGGGAGAGAGAATGAGAAAGAGTAAAGGGAGAAAGACGGAGGAAAAAAAAACAGAGGGAAAGCTGGAGGGCAATGGAAACATTCTGAGAAAGAGAGAGATGAAGGGAAAGAAATAGAGAGGGTGAGAGAAATAGAGAGAGAGAGAGAGAGAGAGAGAGAGAGAGAGAGAGAGAGAGGGGGGGGGGAAGAGCAAGAGGCAAATACAGAGGCACGAGTGAAAGAGAGAGTGAGATCAAGTGAGGGAGAGAGAGGCGGAGATCATCTCTTTGCTGGAATTGAACTATTTGTCCGCTGAAGACAGCTGATTTCTCATGTCAGAACACAAATGATGGTGTCAATTAATGATGGAATGTTGGTCGTGTGTTATGGTATCTAAATCACAGTGGTTATACATCGTAGTCGTGAGAATAATGCCATGTTGTCAGTTTATGACAGTGGTGGTAGCTGTAGTTGAAGTAGCTAGAGTAACTAAAATATAAGTCGTTAAAGTAGCTATAACTATTGTCTCCCTGGCCTAGGAGTTAACGTCTTTCTCTGTTATCCTATATATTCTCGTGAGTAACGTAACCTGCGCGAGAATCCGTAGCGGTTCTCGCCGCGATCGTAACGTAGGGGTATGTGAGCCGGTCGCTCAGAAAGCAATGGCAAAACTACTGAGCGTAATCTTGCCTAGTACATCAACATTAGGTGAAAAATGCTAGTGTTTACTGCAACTTCCTGTAAGGGATATGAAAAAAAACAAAAAATGTAGTTGAAGAAGTAATAGGATCTTTAGTAGCAGTAGTTGAAGTATCATTAGTAAATATAGTATAAGTAGCTTAAGTAATTATAATAACTATAGTATACGTAAGTAGTTAAAGTAGTAATAGGAACTTTAGTAGCAACAGGTGAAGTAGCTATAGTAAATATAGTATAAGTAGTTGAATAGTAATAGGATCTACATTAGCAAACGTTAAGGTATCAGTAGTATTTATAGTAGCAGTAGTTGAAGTACCAATAGTAACTGTAGTATATGTAGCTGAAGTAGCTATAGTAACAATAGTGTACGTAGTTGAAGTAGTAATATGAGCTTTATTAGCAGTAGTTGAAGCACCAGTAATATTTGTAATAGTGGTAGTTAAAGTACCAACAGTAACTGTTATAGTAGTAGTTAAATTACCAATAGTAACTGTGGTAGTAGTAGTTGAAGTAGCAATAAAACCGTGCTAGCAGCGAGTAGTAGTAGCAATGGGCGTCTCCGTGGCGAAGTGGTCAAGCCGTCTGACTCGGGCTCCATAGGCTGTGGGTTCGATTCTGGGCCGCGTCCTTCGGTTCACGAGTGCATTTTTTCGGAGACTCCTGGGGGTTGTCGCTGTAGCTAAGGAGTCCGTGCTTTGTGCGACGTTTTCGGCAGTTCGCTGCGGAGAGAGACTGAGTTTTATAGGATTTTTAAAAAACCCGGTGCAATAAAGTCGATCCTGTCGAATTTTAAGCGGCTTTTTAACTTTAAGCAATAGCAATATTAATTGTAATAGCAGTAGTTGAACTAGCAATATTAACTGTAATAGCAGTATGTGAAGTAGCAATATTAACTGTTATAGCAGTAGGTGAAGTAGCAATATTACCTGTAGTAGTAGTAGGTGAAGAAACATAGTAACTATTATAGCAGTAGTTGAAGTGGCAATATTAACTGTATCAGAAGTTTTTAAAACACATGTTGTAACAACAGTCAGGTAGCAGGAGCCTGCTGTAGGTATACGAAGTGTTAGGACCGTTACATGTTTAGGCCTGAGATCAAGGAGGAATGGTTGGTCAGTCTGATTCTCAGGTAGCGCACGAAGAGTTCTGACAATGCAGTTTTTGTAGTAGTAGTAGTAGTAGTAGTAGTAGTAGTAGTAGTAGTAGTAGTAGTAGTAGTAGTAGTAGTAGTAGTAGTAGTAGTAGTTGTTGTTGTTATTGTAGTAGTAGTAGCAGTAGTAGTAGTAGTAGTAGTAGTAGTAGTAGTAGTAGTAGTAGTAGTAGTAGTAATAGTATAGTTGTAGTAGTAGTAGTAGTAGTAGTAGTAGTAGTAGTAGTAGTAGTAGTAGTAGTAGTAGTAGATGTAGTAGTAGTAGTAGTAGTAGTAGTAGTAGTAGTAGTAGAAGTAGTAGTAATAGTGGTAGTAGTAATAGCAGCAGCAGCAGCAGCAGTAGTAGTAGTAGTAGTAGTAGTAGTAGTAGTAGTAGTAGTAGTAGTAGTAGTAGTAGTAGTAGTAGTAGTAGTTGTTGTTGTTGTTGTTGTTGTTGATGATGTTGTAGCAGCAGCAGCAGTAATCACGGTAATGCTAAAACAAGTGGTAGTATACCAACAGCAGCAGTAGTAGTAGCAGTAGTAGTAGTAGTAGTAGTAGTAGTAGTAGTAGTAGTAGTAGTAGTAGTAGTAGTAGTAGTAGTAGTAGTAGTAGTAGTTGTTGTTGTTGTTGTTGTTGTTGTTGTTGCAGCAGCAGCAGTAATCACGGCAGTGCTAATACAAGTGGTAGTATACCAACAGCAGTAGTAGCAGCAGCCGCAGTTATAGTAGCAGTAGCAGCAGCAGCAGGAGAATGAATTTATAGCTGTCGCGGTATCTATAAGTGTCCCCCAAGCCAGGCTCTCTCCATGTTAACAGCACCAGCCATCTAGATGGAGCGGATATTTCTGTCACTGTCTCAAATCTTGCCCAGGTAACTACACTACTCGTCGTGTCCTCGACAATCACCTCATACATGGTGTAAGGGTTCCCTTCCCAACATGAATCAATATTAAGAATAATATATATAATAAAATAATAGGCATAATCACATCGCCACAGAGACAACCTCACGATATTGTTAACAGTTAGTTGCATATCCTTTACAGGACGCCGCAGAAAACCCCAACATTTTTAGCTGTCTGTTATCTCTTCGCAAGTTTACGTTCAGTAGTTTGCCATTGCTTTCCAAAAGACATGCACCCATACCATTTCATTAAAAATAAACCGCAAAGCGGTCTGCTGCCAAATTTCCCGCAGCTGTGTTTCGAACGTGGTATGCGGGATTACGAACTGCGTCCACGGAGCCGGTTCACTGTATTGTAATAACGGGAAATTGGTCCAATCGGCATCTACAAATAGACACTATTCGTATCAACAGATATTGACTTGGTCCCTTAAAATAGCTCTTTTGATAATTCTAATGATATGAGGTTATGGGAAAGACTACTTGTCAATTCCACGTCAGATTTACTATGCTAATCCACGTTACTAAAAGCCACACAGACGACAAAATCGAATTTCAGATATTACAATTCCCTTCTCTATTAAATGCCATGCGTACGAATGACTTCAGACGGACTGACTGACTTAATTACAGAAGAGGCTTTCTGTCAGTTATCAGCTTCCGTTGTGGAAAGACAGACATTGTGTAGAGAGTTCGCTTGTAGTGTTTCTACTTGAAAGCGTACCTTCTGGGTAATCGATATAGAATATCAAGTAAATACTGGATCCTTGTACATACTTTAAAGTACATTGAGCATTTGGTGGTAGACCCATAGTCTTATAGACCAACCGCCACGTAATGGTTATTGTGGTCTGCATCAAACCGTTTACATTCCAAGACACTTCTTGGTACCAATTCTAGAGTTGACAAACATGGGAGTCATGGTGGTTGTTGGTTAGGGTATCAAGTTTCGTGACGGTAGGCAAAGGATCGCCTTATAACGACAATGTATGATCACAAGAAGGAAAGCAATGGAAAACTACCTTTCTTACAAATGCCTCGCATATCTTGTCTCTACGCAATATATTTAGGGGAGATAAAAAAAAAACTCACTCACAAAGAAAACTGCTCACTTGCTTGAGAAAATAACAGTCCAGATTTCTTGGGCATGTCATGAGAAGAGAAAACTGGGATATAACGCATCAATAGAAAAGCTGAAGTAAAGCAGTTGAGACAAAGAAAGATGTTACTTGACACTGCGACAGATTGGCATGAAGGAACATCGGTATCAGGCAGCACAAGAGACAGAAGGTTATGGACAGTCATGATGACCAACGCCACACGATATGGACTATAGGAAATATGAATGTACAGTTGTGTGTAGATGTTTTGTCCATGAGAGTCAATGAACGGTTTTGTGTAGAAACCTGTCTCTGAGAGTCAATGCACAACTCTGTGCAGATGTCTGTCTCTGTGAATCAATGCATAACTTGAGTGGCTGGTTGTCTCTGTGAGTAATGCACAACTTTGTGTAGATGTACGTCTCTCTGAGGAGTCCGCGTTTGACTTAGCGTATGGTAAACTGTCATAATATATTCAGCTGTCTGCTCTGCTCATCCATTTGTACATAAGAGTGGTTGGATCAATTAAAGTGTGTGTAAGTGACTTTACCCTCTGTTTTGCCCTGTTCTGACTTGAACATCAAGTTAGTAATAGTTATGTTGTCGGTTAACTGTTCTAATAACTTTGATAATGTGTTTTTAAATAGAAGATGGAGTTCTATTGGCTCCGTTATACTCACTCTTAAGTTACTATATTTTTTCACACTATTCCATGCATGCCACAGTGAGATTGTGCCCATTGTAATATATCATTCCGTTGCCATCACTTTTTTTTTTTTTTGCCGCATATCCTTTATAGGACATCGCTGTCAACAGCAGCATCTTTCAGCTGTCTGTTGATTTCTTGGCAAGATTACGCTCAGTAGTTTGCCATTGCTTTCTGAGCGGCCGACTCAGTTATCCCGCAAATCACCAGCGGGGGTCGAACCGCTTCCAGCTCTCGTCCGCTACAAGACTCTGCGTGATAAACGGGATTACGGAGAAAGTGTTGTAACCCCTCGGCCAGAGAGACCGGCTGCCATCACTTAGAATCCCATTATTGCGATGCATTTGTTGGTGTTGTTTTCATTTAGGGTCGCATAGCAATACTACAGTTTTGTTGATCTTATCTTCTGATGATGATGATGATGAGGAATACCATTTAGTTGGCGTTATCATCAATTGGGGTTCCCTGGTAATATCACCTTTTTATTGGTGTTATCTTCACTTAGGCTTTATTTGTAATAATACCCTTCCGTTGGCGCTATCTTCAATTAGGGTTTCATTCACTATTTGCATTAACATTAACTTTTGATTTGTGTTAACTTCCATTAGGGTTTCCTGATAATATTACCTTTTTATTGATGTTCACTTTCATAAGGGTTTCCTGTAATATTATCCTTTTATTTGCGTTAACATCCATTAAGGTGTCCTGGTAATATTACCCTTTTACTGGTGTTAACTTCCACTAGGGTTTCCTTGTTAAATTAATAACCCTTTTATTTGTGTTAACTTCCATTGGGGTTTCCTGGTAATATTACCCTTTCATTTGTGTTGACTTCCATTGGGGTTTCCAGGTAATATTACCCTTTTATTTGTGTTAACATCCAATAGGGTTTCCTGGCAATATTACCCTTTTACTTTTATTAACTTCCACTAGGGTTTCCTGGTAATATTACCCTTTCATTTGTGTTAACTTCCAATGGGGTTTCCTGGTAATATTACCCTTTCATTTGTGTTAACTTCCATTGGGGTTTCCAAGTAATATTACCCTTTTATTGGTGTTATCTTCCCGTAAGTGTCACTTGACGTCCCACGGTTTGTCACTGTAGACAGCTTGCAGAATTGACAACACACCAGTAAGTAAACAATATAATATATATAATTGTTACACAAAGGCTACACAATTACAGATACTAGCATATTGTTGTAAGTGATAGAACATATACTAGGTACAGCATCATAATGTGGCATTCCATTTATTTCCAACAGGGATACAAGGAGCCGGCTGCCTGTCCGAGGGGTTAGCAGCTTTCTCCGTTAACCCCGAATACTCTCGTGGTCGACGTAAGCGCACGAGAATTAGAAGTGGTTCGCATCGCGCCAGTGACTTATGAGAGTATGGAGCCGGTCGCTCAGAAAGTCGTGGCGTGCTGATGAGCGTAATCTAGCCTAGGAATCAACATACAGCTGAAAGATGCTGGTGTTGACCGCAATATCCTGAAACAGGATGGAAACGCGGAAAAAAAATATACTAGGGAGAGTTTTCTCAGACAGAACAAGAGATTAAAATGTATGCACATCAGAAAACAAATAATTAGAAAACATATTTAACATTTATGGAATGCAGATGTTAGTATTATTTTAGGAATTAATAGTATGCAACAAACAATACTGTAGAACCCAGAAGAAGTCCATGATTAAGTTTGTCGGCCATTGGTCTAGATTCGAACTTGTACATCGAAGGTCGGCGTGACCAAATGGATAGGAGCGCTCCTTCGTAAACATCCGGTGTGCTGATGCTGAGGTAGTGTATTCAACTCCTACACGGGTCAGTTGGACTAAAATGTTGACTTCTGGTCCTTGACTTGGGGACGTAAATTACAAGTATCCTTGAAGTAGGAGTGTGTTCTTCTGATGGCGAGGGGCACTGGTAATAGGGAAAACTAATTTACACGCAAAAATAAGTCCAGTGCACTAAAAGTAGCAGGATGTGTATGGACTACGCTTGAGTTCGGAAACAAGCGAGAGCAAAAAAACAAAAAAAAAACGTGTACATATAAGCATCCAGTAGCATAGTCTGGCCAATGTGCCAGCATATGCTGCACTAAGGATGTCTGTTTTCTGTTGATGATGTCTGTGTTACAACAGAAACAATGAATTATCGGGGGGGGGGGGGGGGTGGGGGGGGGCAGGAAGAGGAGGTAATGATATTGGAGGAAGAGTGAGAGGATCAAAAGTGTGGGTGTGTCTGTGTATGTTTATGTGTGTCTATGTGCATTATGTATGCGTGTCTATGTGTTTGTATGTGCGTATGTGTGTATATACGCATGCACATGTATTTATTTGTGTATGTGTGAGTGTACCCGCCCGCACCTATGCACCATATGTAAAAGTACAAACGTCCGATTGAAGATTAATATAGCTACACAACACATCAGCCAAACTAAGCAAGCTAAGAGGCTAGTCAAGAAACGTCGAACTGGCGTAAAATGTGTCTGAACGTTGATAAATGTATTACGAAGTAGGAGCAAGCAAGGGCGTCTATGAAAATATAGTGATAATAATGAGAACTTACATAAACATGACCCAAATGTCAAATACGAAACACAATCTTAAATGTAATTTACTCAACAAGAAAACCATTATAGACATTGTGATGTGCGTCGTTGTTAGTATTAATTTAGCTCTTTTTATTAAAATTTACCCAGTCACGGAATATACCAATAAAGGTAGAAATACTGAAGATATTTCCGTCAGTTTTAATTCCATCAAATTATTTTCTCAAGTATTCAACTGTTTTAAAATAGTTCAATCTAGTCATTAGATTCCCGCTTTGATGTCATCCAAATATATCTCGTCATTTACATTGCTCCCTGCTCAATTCCATTTCATTTTTGTTTTGTGTTCAATGTTTTGCTTTTTCTAATTACATAATCTGTAATGTACTCTTTGAATTTCGCATGTACTTGTTTCACCTTGACATGCATGTTTGATTTTGTGTGTCCTGTTAAGTACTTCAAGGTCACAGGGAAATACAACTTACCCTTGAATTAATTTTAGCCATTCCTGTTGCGAAAGAATTACGGGCGCAATTCGTAATCCCGCATACCACGTTCTAAACACAGCTGCTGGCGATTTGGCAACAGAATGCCCTTTGTTGATTTTAAAACAATAGTATGTGTTCCTCCCGTTCAGTAAGAACTAGCACACTATTGAACGTAAACTTGCCACGAAATCACAGACAAAAAATGTTTGGGTTGACTTCTACGTCCTGTAAAAGATATGCAACTAACTTTAAATTAACTACAAGCACAAATACATCGCTTCTGCCCGTCGCTGACATTGATTGTATGCGTATGTTTATCAGAGTTAGCGTGACCATAGAAGTTTTGTGTGGGATGAAATCTACTTACACTTCTGTCTCTAATGGGCAGGGGTTGAACTCTTTCCGTGGTTGTATCTTGTTGCAATTGTCAGTGTGGATTTACACTTACATGTATTATAAAGAGCCGCTGTAGCGCGGTGACTACCACGCTGTTTTCCGGTCATGTGATTGTGTGTTCGAATCCGCATTGAGGCAGGGATTTTAAAGAACTGACCACAACTTCCAGGACGATCCCTCCTAAAATGGGTACCACAACCTGTTTAGGAAAGCAAAGATGTGATATTTGCCACAACACCCATCGAGTAGGCCAACCCTATGCGACTAAAGTCAAACTTGAACATTGTCCAAATCACGCTAACGCGAAATCAACACCTGTGAGATAAGATGATTGAGAAGACCTGTCAATTTAATTATCCGAGACTGAGTAAGAAATTATATTATCAGCCATCCAAAGGTATCACCGCCATATATTGAAAGGCAGAAGATCAAATGGTTCGGCCATCTCGTTATGATTCAAAACCATCAATACCGGCGTTGGCACTGCATCAAAGAAGATCTGCTACGAGAGCAAGAGGACGCCTGAGAAGACAAAGTATTGACGACACTGTACAATCACAAGGAATGACATAATCCCGTGCCACCCAAGGGGCGCTAGAACGTCAACCATTCGTCCCCACGACGCTTGACGGCAAATGTGGAAGATGATGAAGATGATGATCGTGATAATGACCCATAGAGTGCCGGGTGGTCTATAAAATATGGGGTTATCACCACAACGTTAATGGGCCTGAAGGAATGGGAAATAACTTTTACTTTACTGTTGCACAGACGATGGGGTAGTTCCTGCACAATTAGCCACTACACGTGGGACAACCGCAACGTGAGGATGCAGGTAATATCAACTTTTATGAATGGCCTGTGGTTGGCCACGGTTAACCAAACAGTGGACACCACAAGTTCTGTTGTTTCAATCTTTATTAACGCGATAGTAAATTCGATAGTACTCTGCTAATTCCAACACACCGATTACAGCCAATATGACATCTGTGACATATTGAAGTATGATTGTCATTTCCGTGATCTTATTGGGTCTAATAATAGGGAGCGTTCGGCAGTTGGTTTTGGTGAGTATCATCGCCGCTAGAGTTCCAGCCAAACAAGATTCTCTTCCTCCATTGCTCACTTTTACCAATATTCTATAGTCTTCTCTGGTCACCAATAACAACAAACCACCTACCTTTCTCCCCTCGTGTCTTAAATACCCCTAAGATGGAATGTGGCTTATTATGTAATTAGCTTCTTGTAGAGGTTCCAGCTTCGAAATGCGCTCCTAGAACCTGTCATTTTTATGACAAGATTGATAGGAGGATGTCCAACGTTCCGCTGTGTTTCCCATGTACTAATGTTTTTACTTCTACTGACCAAACGTAATAAACTCACTTGACCTCCTGTACTATCCTACTCAATTGCGCGTTTGTTACTAGTACTTTTATCTGATGCGAAAGCACTGTCCTGTTGATTTGGGAACTATGAGGCATACTGACCTAAGTGCATTGATCACTTGCACTCAGTCCCCTCTGTTGCATTTATTTGTGTACATGCTTTACGATAAATGTTGTTGAAAAAGCTGCTTTACTATTCTTGTGATTGACGAAGGCAACATGCTCCACTTAGTATGATTTATTACATACTTCAGAGATGAGTAATAAAGACGGTAGCAATGTTCCCTCTTAGCTGGCTTCAACATGCGCTGATGCCTACATTTTTATCCTTTAGCTCAGGCTAGCTAAGTTTGTTTTAGGCAGGCAGCTATACAGGTAGGTAGGTAGGTAGGTAGGTAGGTTAATAGCTAGGTCGATAAGTAAGCATACTGGCAGGTAGATAGGTGTTTAGATAGGTAGGCAGAATTGTGAAAAATTTGTTTATTAATTCGCTCTTGTGCGTTGTATGTTGAAAAAATAAACATTTATATTCTCATATATGTCCTAATGTGCTGGTATTTTTGAGTGCTGATTTCTTTTCCCTCTGTATTATTGTTTATCAAAGTGTTCGATGATGTGCGTCTTTTGTTTATATAACTGTTTTCTCACATTTTAAGCTCATTTGTGAACAGAAATAACGAGGGGAGAGAGGTACCTGATTCGTTGTTATTGGTGACCAGAGAAAACTATGGAATGTAGGTAAAAGTAAGCATTTTAATTAATTGTATACTTATGAGTGAGAATGAGAACAGCGCTGAGACCAGTTCATCCTATCTGGGCTTCCATTTGTCCCTGCTGTTTGTGTAATTGTTCATGGCTGTAAACTAGATCCTAGTTGTCTTTTGTCTGAGTTAATATGTCTGAGTGTAGTGTGTGCCTGCAGGCGACATGATGGCCGCTCTCTTTGGCATGAGAACACAAACAGAAAGCCGGTATCAATAACCTCAAAGTGTGCTTCAGAGATAATTGAAGTGTCTAGGGAGAGAGCAAAGCATTGACCGTTTTGTTAAATGTTCATTGATTATTTCTATTGTATACAGTTCGAAATGGCGTTTACATTTTGTTGTTCCGACTGCATTGTTATCTCTGCATTTTGTGTTCACATTCTAAGCATTCCTGTCATTCATGTAATTAAACAATGGAAGTACGATCAAGAATAGGCATCATCACGGGGCATGCCGTCAAACATAGGGAGACATGGTTGGCAAATTTACATCATCATCTGTCTTGGATCACGTCTGTTGCCTTGTCCCGATCATGCCATGTAGCCAAGTTGTCATGGTATTTATCCTTTTGCCTTTGCTTTACCGTTTCTCATCTATTTTGCCAGCTGACCCTGACTTTTTAAGTTAGATTTATCTTCATAATGTGCCCACAATAGCATGAGAGTCTGTGTCTAATTTCTCTAATCAGTGACAGGTTTTCATGTGTTTCTTGCTGTACTCTCTCATTTGGTTTTCCGTTTGCCTACAGTATTCTTTGTATGTTCCTCAGACACCACAATTCCGTTGCAATTACATGTTTCTCAGTTTGTCTCCTCGTTGCCCATGCTTTATAGGCATACAACAGTATTGGTTCTGTATAATACTCTAATATTTTCTTTTATCATGGCTCATGGCATATTTTTATTGGTGAGTATGTGAACAAATGCTATGAACACTTATTCTTGCAGTTCGTGTAGAAACGGTTGTACTGCCGCTCTCTGACGTCTGAAGACATAACCTTACGTCTGCAAGATAACAGGTTTTTTCCCATACATGAATCAGATCAGTGGCGTGCAGAGGTTCTTTGATGCCAGAGGCCAACCCCTTGATTGGATGCCCCTACATTGTTCTTTCCCTAATTCATTCCCCCTCCCCTCCCACTGCACTGTGCTGCCCCTCTCCTTTTCCCCCAGGAAATATTTGAGAATTGCACATTGCCGTATGGTACTTTAAGATTTTTTGACGATCGGAAACAGAATTGAAGACTTTGTATTTCATGCTTAGGAATTAAGGCTACTATTACTAATCATAGTATGGAAAACATAACATAAAAACTTTATTCAAATTAAATATATATGTTATATGTCAGCACTCAGTCTCGGCGGTAAGCCACATACCCACATTTATTAAGTTCGATTCCCTAAATTGGATCTCCTGTCACAAAACACTTGAACTACTTCACTTTTTGCATCCCTGGTGATGAATTCTTGTTCAATACTGATTAAAGCAAGGTTAGCCAGTCGTTCTTGTGACACAGAAGACCTGAGGTCTGTTTTTATTAATTTCAATTTTGAAAATGACATTTCACAACTTGCGATTTAAAATGCTATGGTCAGTAGTAGTCTATATGCAACGCACATCGTCGAAAACACATCCTTTTCAAACTTTAATAACGACTCTAGAACATCTTAAGGATCTGGCGGAACTGTATTACCTCCAGCTTGAAAGAGCATCACAAAGTTAGTTATTTCATCATATAACTGAACGGCCTTCACATCATTATCATAATAGCGTTCAAAGTCCGAACATTCCTTCTGTAAATTCTCTCTTTATTTTTCATCTGTAATTGCGACTGCAACTGAATGTAAATTCAAAAGAAATGCAAATCGGTCTCTGAGTTCTTGAAGGCGAACAGTGCGGTCTTCAATATTTGTTTTTAATCTGTTCATGATCTCTACCTGTCACGAAAACCACTATAATTCACGATAGATGATGAAACAACAGAGGCAGGCTATATTCGATCTTACAAATGGTTTGCAACTAATGGAGACATTCCGTTGGATCAAAGGCACCGCTATTCTATGATGATTCTCCGGAGAAACGGGAAAAGAGTTTCCCGGTTGTCTTGGATCAGACTCAAGATTAAAGGAAAAGCGCCGCCATGATTCGGGTGCCACATGTTGTTGACAGGAGAATGACGTCACGAGGTCAATCCCAGATTATACAAAAACAAGCTTGTTGTCGGGAGTGCACAATAAAGTTGACCTAGGCTAAAGTGTTGAATAGCTCAGTGCTCGTAGTGAAAAGAATCCCGCATGTTTACTATCTGTGTAGTTGAGAATAAAACATGTGTCTTTCATGGCAATTTGGAGATTCAATTCGGATTGTGAGCTAGGAATTCATAGGGTATCTACACTTAGCATTTAAATGTTAATAATGTAGAATAGTAAAATGTTAGTGAAGTTTAGAACTTTAACGTAGTGGTTGCTGTGTGGTCAAGTATAAAAACAGTGTCGGCAACAGTAGACAGTCGCAGTGTTAAACTAACTGGTGTGAAATGTAAATTAGCTCAGCTAGTTGAGGATAGTGAAAGGGGATGATATTTAGTGTGATTGGGAATGGTTGGGGGATAGGGGAAACGTCCAATGGTGGGATCTTCCAGTGGGGGTATACTGGGGTTCTACACTTTTTGTATTGGTTTTTCCTTGTCTTGACCTAACTAAGGCCCGGGTGATGAGCTCCTTTGACATGACAGAGATTGGTTCACTGTCATGGATCTGAGTAAGATTGTAAGCCCACACTCATCTAATAGGAGTCAGTATCAGATTGCTCTCACCGAGTCTGTTGTGTCTCTTTCACAGGTTCCCCTCAGGTTTTTAAAGAACAGATGCTGAATTGTTCGTATCATGGAGAACTTGGTACGAGGAGATCTGTTCAGTGGCCAGTGCATTTGGCCCATGAGAAAAGGGTTTATTATGTCACACCACTCGTGAAAGAAATAATGGAGTGTTATTATGTCACAACACGGGTGTAAGAACAATATCGTGGTTGCTTTTCACACTACAAGTGAAATAACATTAGAGTGTTGCTTTTCACACCACAAGTGAAATAACATTAGAGTGTTGCTTTTCACACCACAAGTGAAATAACATTAGAATGTTGTTTTTCACACCACAAGTGAAATAACATTAGAGTGTTTTAACATTTTCACACCACCTGGGAAATATTAATAGGAATTAATTCAAAGAACGAGAACAGTGTAATAGTGAACACGGTAGGACTTGTAAGAATGAATCATTTCTTCCAAGGAATAGTGTTACTTGTTTTCACTAGGCAAGGAAGGTTTATGTCTCAGAACATGATAGACATTTATTAGCAGGGTGTATGATCGTTGCCGGATCATTATCGGATTATATTCTTAATTGGTGACCAGTTATCTGGATTATCAAATGAGCTACCGCAGAGAGTCAACATCGAACAAGAGGGACACGGCGTGTGATGAAGTTTTTGTTTACTGACCCGTGATGATGTGGTGTAACTCGTACAATGATGATCAGACTGTGATCCGGAGCTTTGTGGTCTGATGTCTACATATACACCTTAGAATATATACGACACATATTCTACACATCACACACACACACACACACACACACACACACACACACACACACACACACACACACTTCTCCCACATATACTCTTAGCTTTAATAAATTTCTTGTATTTATTTGTTGAGGCTAGAGTTGTCAAGTATGTTATGTTGGGGAAGAATGAGAGGGGGCATGATCCAGGGGTGAGCAAGAGTGAGAAGACGGTGTCCTTGGACTTAGGGAGTGTTGTGGACGGAGTCTGGTGGATATCTCCAGAATAGTGATAAGAAAACTGAAATAAATGTGGGTGTTGATTCCCCTCACTCCAGGGACGACACTATAGAAGTAATATCTCTCAAGAAACTATAGTGGAGAGTGAGTACTTCCTACGACACTACCATTACTCTATTCATTTCTTGCTGTGCCAGCAATCCACTATCTCGTGCTGATTCGTCAGCCATCATTCTTCTTTTCCTTGTTCGTGTAATTTCAATTCCCCATTTCTCACAATATTCGTCAGCGGAATGTATTGCATTGTGGATAATTTCGTCATTTTTCAAACTAAAGATTTGCACACGCCCCTTTAAATCACAATAAGCTTCATGGAACCCCATTTTCGGATCCTGTAAACGTTTTGTCACTTTCTCTATTGACGCTAAAATCGGGTACCAAAAATGTAATAACTTTATAATCGAAAATTGTTGAACAGAGTTCAGAAACGAGCCTGCATCGCATTTGGTTTCCCTAGAAAATTCTCCTTTCTGCATGTGTTCAAGGCTGGCAATAACGTTTGTCCAACTCTACGAGGAATATTTGCACGGCGTCATGGCGAGAACTCCATCGTGTATCACATTGTCTTATAACAGTTCGAGAGGTAAATGATATTACGACCTCCCAACGGGAGGTAGGTGAAGAAGCTTTTCCACAACTCCAAACAAATTTAACGACAACAGGTTCATCTCACTTGCATGGACACAGACCAAATTGAGGCTGTGGTTCTCGCAATTCACAAACACAGCTTTTGGGTTAATGTCAAGAATTCTCTGTTGGACATCTGCCCTCACCCCAGCCATAACTGCAGCATTATCATATGCTTGGCCGCGACAGTCATTGATGGCAATGTTATCTTCTTCTAATTTTTTAAGAAGACTTGGAAATATCCCAGAATAGATCATTATCATCAACAATGTGAACATAACGTATCATTTCGGATTCCTGATCTTCATGGGCAATGTCTGGAGTAGAATCCAACATTATGCTGAAATACATGGCATCCTTAATGTCTGAAATAATATTTTTCTTGACTGTTTCACCAAGAATATCGATTATTTCGTTTTGACTTCTGTTGGACAAATACGTTACATTTTTGGCTTATCTTTCCCTTTCTGCACGTGTTCCGCCAAGGTATCATCATATTTTGCCAACAGTCTGATAGTTGCTAAAATAATTCCGTGTATTTTCGCTTATTGTCGCCTCTGGCTCCGATAAATATGAAATTCCTTCTCCTCGATGTCCACGAAGGGCCAGATTCTGGTTTGCCAATAATGCTGTAACCTCGACAATCCGTTCAGTTATTACTTTCCATTTCTTCTTTATAGCGGACATTTGCTGTTGAAGTTCAACATCTATCGTAGTAGAACTCTTGAGTCGACTTACGAGGATCAGGTATCCCTATTGTGAGCTCTATGAGAAGGGCTTTTCTCATGATCAGGTATTCGAGGACTCAACTTTCTCCAAGTAGAGAAACCTTTTTCCAGGCTAAAGTTTGACATAGATGACCGCTGTTCCTTTGAAAATAAAACACATACAAAACAGTAGCATGCGTCGCGGTATGGAGAGTATAACAACCATTTTCTCTCCACGATTTCTCCATTTGTGGAAACTTTGTTAAACTACTTTTTTGAAAATCTTCTTCCATATTTCTCAGTAAATGGGATAAATAACCCACTCTTATTGTGATATTTTTCTGAACTATGTTGTACTCTTGTCATTTTCAGCTTATCTGAAATCGATTTCTTCAAATAGCCAGAATGGTTTTTGTTCCAAAAATGTGCTAAAATCTCCTTTATCTTCCACTTCCTCATATGAATCATCATTCTGACAATGAGACTGAGAAGACCCAGGACTCCCAGGAGGAGAGACAGTATTATGTTCTGATTGAGCTGCAGATGAATCCTCCGAGTCCGAACCAGCACCGTCATCATGATCATGATGATCATCGTTTACTTCTTCGTGTTCAAAAACTTCTTCTTTACTTTTATTTATCCAGGTATCTAATGCCCCACTTTGACGGAACTGTTCTTCGTATCTGGCCCTCTTTTTCTTCCTGTTCTGTGCACCACTCGCTTGAACTTTCTTCATCTGTGACATTGGGAATAAAAACCATCAATAAAAAAGAATAAAGAAACCCACTCTTTTTACACAATTAATGAGACTAAACCTCAGCATGAAGACAAACACACATTTAACATTGAAATTGCAATGAATATTCCATAACAATATTAAATGCTCATAGTTGGATGACAACTCCCATGTCCCGCCATTGAAATACCACAATATACAGCATGCCATCTTTATAATTTAAGTTTGATATAGATTGCCAACTCTAATAGTTGAAAACTACATAATCATGAGTAAAAATGGATGATAAAGTTTAAAAAGAACATACTAAAACAATGCACAAATTCTAGTTAAAACGGAATTGACGGGTGTACTTACGTCTTATAAAGTCAGTCTGTACTTCTGTCTAGGACACGGATTTGAGAAGACGAAAGATATAGATTCGTAGCTCGAGGAGGCAAAAATAATATCCAGTAATCGGTTTTCTGTTTTAGTGCAATCTTGAAATAATCGGGGAATTTAACATAACGAGTACTCTATATATCCTTTAAATGGAGACACCAAAACAAGAAAACGAAAATTAACGAAGCAAAATATCCGGTAAAATACGTCAAACATAACCGTAGTACCTATTAAAAGGGTTCGCAATGCATTAGAAACTATTATTAGTACTTAAACTACGGTATACGATTCGTATGATACGAAATTAGTCCGTCAATACAAGCACAAAAGATGTGACTGGGCCAACGCCAACCATCTAATTGGATGCACCCCATCCCCCCTGCTCCCGGCTGTATGTCCGGGGCCGTCGCACCCCGTGCACCCCCCTTTGCACGCCACTGGGAGTGCAACACACAATTTATGTTGCTGGTGTTGTTCTAATTGTGATTCTAGTGTCTGCAGGTGTAGTGCATTCCTGTCAGTCTGTTTTGTGAGTTGTATTGCTGTTTGTATGATATGTTCTTGTTGTATTCTGTCTTTGAGTATGATGGATGCCACATTTTGTGTTCTATTACGTATTGTATTCTTTAGTAGATCCCAAATTTGTATTATGTTTTCAGTGGGTGTACTATTAGTGTATGTTAGAATAAGGTGTGTCATGTGTTGCACATACCCTGTGTGTAAGAGTAGTGTGTTGTTGAATTTCCAATGTGGTGATCGCTTTGATGGCCTTGCATTTGTAATGTCTGTAGTGATATGTGTTAGTACTGCTTTGTGATCTGTGTATTGTAATGTTTCTTGTAGATGTTTTGTGTGTATTATGTGGTGTGTTGAAGGTGTGTATATTCTGTCTAGTCTGGCTAATCTATTGTAAGCCTTATTTTTGTGTGTTGTTGCAATAATATTAGGGTATCTCTGTCTGAAAGCATCTGTTAAATTGTGTTTGTCTAAGGTATTCTGTAGTATATCCAGTTGATGTATTCCATTTCTGTCATTTCTCCTTAATTGTGTCTTGACTCCTGCTTTACCTCCTCCTACAATGTCCAAATCTGAGAGTACAAAATTGAAATCCCCCTGCAAAGATAACATGTTGTGTAAGTATTGTGTCTAATTCGTGGTAAAAATTTGGTTGATGATTGTAATTTGGTGTTGCATGTATGTTCACTATGGTGTATGCATGTACATTATTTTCTTCCTGTATTAGGGAGATTCGTCCCCGGACATCCGTGTGTGTTCTAATAATATCACACCGGTCAGAAGCCTGCAGAATAGCTGTTCCTGACCCGATTTTGTGTATGCCTAAACTGAAACATTAATGTTTGAGTCCTAGATGTGTGGTGATATGCTGTGCGAATGTTTTTGAACATATGTTTGTTTCTTGTAGTAATATAAAGTCTGGTTTGTGTTTGTTTATATGTGTGATAATGTGTTGTAATTTTGTACGTATACCACAAATATTTAAAGTAATAATAATTACATCACTAGTCATTGTAATTTTAGTAAATGCACATAAATTAGATATAATTACTACATAGATGCACACGCAAAGTTGTTATCCATGATGGGCACGTCTAGACGCGCAAGTCTTTAGTAGCAACAGTTTGTGCGAGAGGATCATCTTGATCCTCGTTCTTATCACTTGTGTCGGTGTTTACAAAGAGAGTGTCTGGTATGCTGTATATGCCGTCTTCATCTTGACCTTGTGTCTTCTCTTGCTGTTCTTGTTCAATTTCCTTTGTCTTGCCTATATTGGATTGGACTTTTTACTTCTTTTCTGGTATGTATCTAGTCGGTGATAGATCGCCTGTTTCTGTCAACGCTGTGTTTTGACTGCAGTAGCACATTTTCTCTTCATTGGTTTTCTGACAATTTGAAAACCGTCAGGGTCTTCATTCTTTGAATTGTTTTCTTGTGTGTTATTTTCTTGTGTGTTCCTATCTTCTTGTGTGTTTATTTAACTATTGAAAGTTTGTCTCAGGTCAATCTTTTCCTGTGAATTAGTTTCTCTTTCGAGTGGTGGAAAATCTTCTTGGCTTTGTGCATCAAATGCTGCTGCTGTTGGTGTCATCGATGTTCGTCGACTAGGGCATTTATTTGCCCAGTGATTGTCTTGGCCACACTCTGGACAATTGGTCTTTCTCCCCGGCATCGTGATCAACACTGTGTGATTATAGTTCGTAAAGCCAGAAGTAAAGAACCGTATATAATGGGGGACTTCCTTTTTTGGAATGCAGAGCGCTCCCCACTTGTCAGCCCCATTCTTTATCCTAAAAACATCAGCCTTGTCGTCTCCTGTAATGCTGTGCACCAGTTTTTAACTCCTCGAGAAGCAGTTGTGACAGTTAACCAATAGATGGTCGGCCTGTCTCTTTCTTTCTCTATGTGCTCTGGAGATATATCTATTCCTAGGCTTGGTTGAGAAAACTTTTTGCCGTGTAATTTTTCATACACGGCTTTCTGAGCCTCTGCTGACAGATGAAAGTACCACCTAGTGGAAACCTCGAAACTATTCAGGTCGACGATGCAGGTCGACAGAAGGCACACCTCCTGGACCAGTTATGGCACTCACAATAAATGCAGGTGTTGCTTTAGCAGCTGCCACAGGACCAGTAATGGAAAGAATGTACAAATGAGTGAAAGCATAAATGCACAACAGAAGAGCCCGAGTACAAATAGACGGACTCAAGAGCAAAAAAGTACTACTGCGTCACGGTGTTCCCCAGGGCGGAGTCTTGTCCCCCATAATTTTTCTAATCTTTATCAATGATCTCGTTGCTAATCTACCGCATGGAATTAAAGCAGCAATGTACGTCGATGACCTGGTTCTATGGAGCACAAATGAACATGCATCAGTGGCCACCAGATCGCTACACAGAGCTGTAGATACATTTGTCGCATGGGCAAATAGATGGTGTGTCAGCATAAACACTGACAAGTTCAGTACCACTCTATTTACCCTCAGTCCAGATAAATGGAACACCCCTAACGGAAGATACAGAACCAACATACCTTGGAGTAACATTTGATGGCAGGCTGACATGGAGAAAGCACATCAACAAAGCAGTAGCAAAAGCAAGAAGGATAATATCCATCCTGAGAAAGCTAAGTGGAACCACATGGGGAGCCAGTGGGAAAATACTTAGCAAAGTTTATCAACAGAGCATACGACCACACCTGAAATGCGGGTCAACTGCGTGGTGTTCAGCATCAAACACCACACTACAAGAACTGGACAAGGTGCAAAATCAAGGACTTAGAGTCACCACAGGATGGATGAGATCAACCCCTATAGTGGAAATGGAGAAGATGGGGAGGACACAAGCACTGAGAGATCGCAGAGATACAAAAACGCTAATACAAGCAGAAAAGTTCCTCAGCTTGCCAGGCCACCCTATGAAGAACAGATTTGGTAACCTAGCTATGGGGCGGTTGAAAAGAAGTAGTTTTATCCACCAGGCCAAACGACTCTGCAGAGAAACCACCAATCTGCCCACAGTTGATATCCCTCTAACAACTGTTACGGAGCGAACTACTTGGAAAGATGAACATAGACTATCATTACAAATCCAGACAAAAGTGAGAGGAATATTTGACAAGGAAGAACAGAACAGTGTGCAGCGCAGAACAGCCACTCTCAGCTTCCTTGATGAAAAATACCCACAGGACCTCTGGGTCCGAGTCTACACAGATGGGTCAGCACAAAATGCTGTTAGAAATGGAGGAGCAGGAGTGTACATAGGATACCCAAATAATACTAGGGACACAGCCAGAGTACCGACAGGAAAGTACTGCCATAACTATGATGCTGACATTGAGGCAATCAAGATAGCAACAGAGAAATTACTGGGTGCCAGCAATGGTACACAACCTGTGGTGCTATTGACAGATGCAAAATCAGTTCTCGAGGCGCTTCTGTCTGGGAAATTGCCAGTACTAAGAACACTACTTTCTGAACTTAGCAGTCAGCATAAGGTCACCATACAGTGGATACCATCCCACTGTGGAGTACCGGAAACGACAGAGCTGATCAATTGGCTAAGGAAGGAGCCGAAGAAGAACAGCCTGATGTGCCCGTTACATACCACCAAAAGAAAAGAATGATCAAATCAGTCAGAAAGCCACCAAAACCTGCTAAAGATGACTACCACGTTATGGATAGACCAGAACAAGTCATTATTCCGCGCCTCAGAACAGGACACAACAGATTACGCAACCAAATGTATACAAAATTCAAGATTGGTGAAACAGCCGTGTGCACATGTGGATTGGCGTCGCATACAGCAGAGCACATACTCCAAGACTGCCCAAAATATAACATATCTAGGCGAACCTTCTGGCCTAGAGCGACGACAGTGGAAGATAAACTCTATGGACCGCTGTGTGAACTGAAAAATACTGTTAGATTCATACAAGAGACAACATTGCAGTTATAGACATATTTCAAGCGAACGAAAGAAGAAGAAGGAACACACTATCGTTCCTGGCTAGTTGCTGGAATTCATCGTCTCTTGGGACTGAAAATGCAGTAATATTGGAATACATCTAGACAATGTATTATTTTCGGTAATTATAATTCCAAAGAAAATTCCGAATAGCAACTCAAAAGAATAATAGACCACAACATCCGAAAATAGTAATTTAGTGAAACATATGAAGCCGATTATAATGTCTAAAAATACTGAATATTAAGGATTTTTGACCTTTAGCATGCCGCTAAGAAGAATTGATAGATTGATAGTAGAAAATATGATTGGGAGATATCTATCTAAAGTAAACTTACCAAGATATCACGAACAGCCAATAAATGGTGGGCGGTGGGTTGACTGCAGAGTACTGCAAACGATATGCAACTAACTTTCTCTCACAAAAAATTACTTTTTTTTCTTTAACGAACGAAAATCTTCGCAAGCCCGTCCTACATTCTGCCCTTCTTCTCTATTTCCTCTCATACATTCTTTCATTCAACATCTCTTATGAAGCAATTCTTTGACAACAAAAGAACAATAAGCATTAAAATGCAAGAAAAGTAACTCGTTGAGGAAATGTTTAACGTGGGTGTAATGCGCCAAAAAAAACTCATTTGCCTGTAAATAACTATAGACAAAGAGTTTATAAATCTTTGAAAACAATGCAACAATCTATATATAAAGTATATAGCGATGATATTAAAAGTTATGCCCCTTGAAATAACTTTTCTTTTGTTAAGTCTTCTATATAGAAATTATAACGTAAATTTAAATATTAAATTTTAGTAAGTAAATAGCTGAAACAAAAAAAACAAAAAAACTATGACAGTTACCTGCACGGGAATGAAAAGAGTACATGTAGAAAATTTCATCTCAATCGGATGGACCGTTATCGAACGCATCAAACACATCCCCACCCACCCACATACATACATCCTTTTTTATAGATATAGATAAGGTTGCCATATGCGTTTGCCCAAAGTGCATCAATTCATTTAAATTTTTTGTTTTTTTTTTTAAACAGGGGTTCGCGGCTTTCCAGGAGTTCAGAGCTGCTCCATTAGGTCCAACGTTCCTGTGTTTCATTGGGACGACCGTGTCTACGTGTGGCCCTGGTAAGATTCAGTGCAGATAAGTCAGTCTACCCTTAATAAATATCGTGATTCAAGAACAGATAATACAGGTTTATTTTTAGCCAAAATGCCGTGAAACAACAAAAAGTGCTGAATTTTCTTGCTTGCTTGCTTGCTTTCTTTCTTTCTATTTTTCTTTCTTTCTTTCTTTATTTCTTCCTTTTTTCCTTCCTTTCTTTCTTTCTTTCCTGCCTGCCTGCCTGCCTGTCTGCTTTCTTTCTTTCTTTCTTTCTTTGTTAATTAAACGTTTCTTTCGTACAAAACAGTTTGTATTTGCAAGGTGCAGTGTATGTGTGTGTGTTTGTGTGTGTGTGTGTGTGTGAGTGTGTGTGTGTTTACATTTTCGAATACAACATATACATACATATTAAAAAGTTAGCTGCATATCCTTTATAGAACGTTGCAGTCAACACCAGCATGTTTTGCTGCTGTGATCATTTGGCAAGTTTATGTTCAGTAGTTTGCCATTGCTTTCTGAACGACCGGCACCCATACCATTTCGTAAAAAAACAACACAACGAGGTCTGATGTCAAATCGTTCGCAGCTGTGTTTCAAATGCGGGTAAGCGGGATCATGAACTGCGTCACCTTCGCCACGCACGGAGCGAGCTGACATTCATAAACACATGATAGTATTACATTCATTGTCTGGTGCAATTTCCTACACATGACATGTAGATGATGATGGTGGAGTGGTAAAAACTCCGCCGGGGAGCAAGCACGTCAGGAGACTTCTGAACATCAGAAGTAGTCCTCTCTTGACGAATGTTTTAGCCCCTTAACCTTCCTGATACTCTCAGGGGGTGGGCCCATATAGGTCATGACTCCCAGATGTCTTTCTCCTGTTGTGCGTATCAATCGAGACTTTCCCTTGTCGATTTCGCAATGCCTGTTGTTTCGGTCTCATTGTGAGGTGGTACTCTTCAGGAGAGGTTTTTGTGTTACTGAAGTTGTCACTGCATTTCTCCATCTTATAGGTGTGCTGCTCCTCCACTCTTGACTCGAACAGAATAGTCAGCTCGATTAGTATTAACTCTTGAGTCGACGGAGAGCACACTACAATGTCTGGTCGCAGCTGAAACTTCAGGATTTCCGCTGGGTATTTGCCACGGTCCTGCAGGTCTACTGTCTGTTCCCAGTCTTCAGCGTCCCCGAGGATGGATGGCAGGCTTTCAGGACAGTCGACTCTGCTGTTCGCCTTTACCCCAGCTTTTACGAAGTGTCAACAACTCAAATTGCATCCAGGCACTCTAGCCACTTCATTCACACCTCAACGAAACTTCATGTGTGAATGGACATTATCTATTTTATTTCAGGCGAACCTGCTATATCCACATACACAAGATCAGGTGGCAATTGCCTGCCTAAATATACATGTCGCCTTTCCTCACAACAACCCGTACATACTCAAATACAATCTCACACTCGCGATCTATAACATGCGCTCTTGTAAACTACACATTGGCTTTCGGAAAACGATCACACGTCCTGTCTGGAAAACTGTCGCGTCCTGTCTGAGTACCCTCAGTCCACTCGCTGCCCTTGTGGTTCTAAATACCGTGCGGTAAGCAAAACCTCGTGCTGTCCCACTCGTCACGTCGTACAGTAGTCCTGTCGGTGTCAACCTTTGGTTGTCCTACTTCTAACTCTGTTTACGGGTCTTGTCCCGTGAACTGGCATCCCCCGTCCCATCCTCGGGGTTAGTCCCGCTAATGTCCTAGATATGACACGTCCGTGTCCTCATCTAAGTCCTGTCTTATAACTGTCCTAAGTTATCCCTTGCGGTCAGTCTCTATTCTATCTACTCCCGAGTAGAGGTCCTTATCTACGTCCTATCTGTCCTTACCCGTTATTCTGTCTCCTGTCCTATCTATGTCCTACCTAACATGTTGTCACGAAGCGTATCCACCCGGTTTTAACAACAGTCCCCTTGTTTGCCTGGAGTCAATTATTGCTGCTAATTCGGTGAGAACATTGTTGTGGCGCCACATGAATCGTCCTTGCCCAAGGGCCACTCTGCACGCAGACAGTGCGTGTTCTACGGTCTGAGCCCTCTTGGTCTGCGTGTTGCTACACAGGATGCATGTTGGGTCTTCGGTTAAACCCCCTATATACGTTACAGGTTAACAGCTGATGGCAGGAGGTCGTAAAGTGATCTGACAAGAAAGCTTATTCTCAATGGCGACAGGCGCCATATATCGTCCCACGAGAGGGACATCTGCTGAGTTTCCTCCCATGACACCCTCTGCTCCTGCTGCGGCTGCTGCACCAATTTCTGTTTCGCTTCTCGTCTTCGCCTTCGCGAATCACCTTGACTACCGTGTCTCTGCGCTGCCTGGCCGACGCCTTTCACCACCATTGTGTGTCCTTTGGTAGCCAAAGTGTCTCATCACTTCCTTTAGCTGGAGCTAACATTGCGCCGATTTGACTGCCTCGTCAACCTTCCATTTCCTTCCCGTCCTGAGCGTCGGCTGGGAGCCGCTCACAGTTTCATCTTGGTTCTTGCGCAGCATCATCTAGAGCCTGGCTTTTCCAAATTCATATTCCTAAAAAACAGACTTGAACAGGAGCACAAGTTTGGACTTCTTTGAGTACAACGCTTCATCTGTCAGACATTGCGGTACGCCCATCCATTTCTTTGTGCCTTTGCTAAACTTTTCCCTAACAACTCTACCGTGTTCGTGCACACGTCATAGATGTGTAGGGGCCATAGCAGCTTCGAGATCAGTATGAAGTGGAGGCACCAGATCTGGATTCTCCAATGAATCTGCTCTTATCGATGACTGGCAGTCCGTTTTCTGTTATCTATCATATGTGGTGTACTGCGTTCTTGTCTGTCAGCGAGAAATCGTACACTCGACCGAGTCTCTTGACGGGTTCCTCCATTAACGTGGGGATAGCCTGGTTAGCCACCTTGAATGCAGTCGCCGCCACTTTGCCCTTCAAGATCGACAGGCTTCTTGACTTCTTGGTCTTGAAGCTCATCCTGCACCAGTCGATCAGTTGATCAAACCTTTGGAGCATGCGGTGTGCATGACTCTCATCTGGTGTCAGGATAGTCGTGTCGTCCATGAAGGCCTTGAGTGGCGACATCCTACTTTACTCCTTGAGTCTCTGTTCTTGTGCGTAGTCGAATGTCGCACATAGAACAACCTGCATGGCCATGACAAATAGTGTGGGCGAAATCGAACATCCCATCGCTATACCCACTTGGATGTCAATCCATATGGTTGTGAACGTCGAGGTATAGAAACGGAGCGTGAACCTGGAGAAATACTGCTTAAGCATCGATGTGATCTCTTCAGGCACTTGGTACATCCTAAGGGCCTGCCACACCATCTGGTGGTACACTGCCCCGTAGGCGTTAGCCAGGTCCAACCATACCATGTGAGGGTTTGACTTTTCGCTCTTCGCTCTCTGGATAGCTTCCAATATCAATGTTCCACACGTCCGGGGACACCGGGTATGCCCCGTTTTGAACCGCCTTGTTGATATACCTGTTCGCCATTAGGTATGTCGTGATTTTGCTAGCCATGACGGAGAAGAATATTTTGCAACAGACGTTCAGAAGAGAGATTGGAATAAACTGGGTAATGTTGAGTTCTGTTTCTTGGATATGTAGATTCCTTTGGCCTTGCTCCTCTTCGGACTTATTCATTGGTGCCTCCACAAGGATTTCAATATGTGGTGGAGCCTTTTCAGAACATTTGGGCATCGCGTGTACACTGTGTACGAGACACCATTGGGACGCGGTGCCGACTTGCCTTTGGCCTTCTTCACAACAGCCAGGCGACCTCGTCTCAACTCGGTGGCTTGGCACTGAATCATACTGTAGGTTCTTCTGGAGATACCAGCCCTTCTATTTATCAGAGTGGAACGTCGCGTTTTGCATCCGAGTACGAGTGTACCACATGCTCCTCCAGCTCCTGTTTCTCGTTTCAGATGTTGCCGGATCGTGGCTGTTCGAACAAGTTTCTTGCGAATTGGAATGGCACGCAGAACAATTGTTTACGTGCTCACCGCGTTCTTTGCCTGTTTCTGCATAATCGTTCTGCTCGGTTGAGGGTGCTGTGTCTGGCTTTGAGGTGCTGCCACACCTCTCGCAAGCCGTCTTTCTCACTTACATCTGCCTTTTAAAATCGTTTCCGGACAGCTTTCTTCTGCACTTTCACCTCAGCGATTTGCTTTTGTCGCTGCTCATCTTCGGGCTGCTAACTCCTTCCTCTCACTGTCACCAAATTGACACAGGCAGTGGAGGTATACAATTTCTCCACGTCTCTATTTTCTCGTTCACTTTTATCTTCTTCAGTTCTTCATCCAGTGGTTGGGACAGTATGTTCTCTAGTTGATCCCATTCCTCCCTTTCGCAAGCGGGTGGGAACTTGATCTTCACACCTTCTACCCCCAGAAAGGTGCTCGGTTGCACCGCCATAACGATTAACATGAATATTCTCAGCACTGTGGGGTTCACCCTGGCAGAGATTTTCTACCGACTCATCTCCCCACAGCAGTGACAAGGCGACTTTGATTATCCCGTGGTGTTACCCCGTTAACCAGCATTAGGGGTTGTCTCACCGGTCTGCTGTCGACCCCCCCCCCCCCCCTGTTTCCAGTGAAGTCGATTCCACACTGCACCGCAGCAGCGCCAGTCTTTCCAGGGCGTCAATCTATCTTTCCAGACTGTCTGATGGGCTGGCCATATCAATCTATCTTTCCAGACTGTCTGATGGGCTGGCCATATCAATCTATCTTTCCAGACTGTCTGATGGGCTGGCCATATCAATCTATCTTTCCAGACTGTCTGATGGGCTGGCCATATCAATCTATCTTTCCAGACTGTCTGATGGGCTGGCCATATCAATCTATCTTTCCAGACTGTCTGATGGGCTGGCCATATCAATCTATCTTTCCAGACTGTCTGATGGGCTGGCCATATCAATCTATCTTTCCAGACTGTCTGATGGGCTGGCCATATCAATCAATCAATTATGTGCCATGCCGGAAAGCGTGAGCGGTCATGACTCACCATTTCACTCGATCACCAGAGTCGTAGATCAGCTCAGTGTTCCTTCTCGACCATGCCATGTGGCCAAGCCATCCAGGTAATTGCTTCTCGGTCTTCCCCTTGGTCTGTTCCCTTCGATCTTGCCATTCGTTACCAAGTTCTCCAATTAATTTCTTATCATAACATGTCCAAAACATTTTTAACTGTCTACGTCTAATTTCTCTAATCAATTTACGATTGTCACTTGTCTCCTGTAGTACCTGGTCATTAGTTTTTCTGTCTGTCCATGGTATTTTTTGCATTCTTCTCAGATCTCAGTGGTAAAAACTCCGCCGGGGATGAAGCAAGATCATCTGAGTAATCATTTGCTCTCATACTCTAAGTATTCTCATTCACAGAGAGAGAGAGAGAGAGAGAGAGAGAGAGAGGGAGAGAGAGAGAGAGAGAGAGAGAGAGAGAGAGAGAGAGAGAGAGAGAGACAGAGAGAGGACAATATATTAAGGATTTTTCTTTTTTGAATAATCAGTGACAGAGTAAAATCTTTAATCCAAATCTACACGTTGTGAATCCGCGGAGGAACGAGAGACGGAGGGGCTGAGAAAGAGGGTACGGAGAGCAAATTTTATTTTTTTTGTTGGGGGGGGGGGGGTCGGCGGCGGAGGGTCGGCGGGGGTCACCGGTGGCTTCGAAGGAGTCATCCATGGAGACAAAGACGGTAACGAAAATATGGATATCCTTACTACGCTGATAGTTGCTTGTAAGGAAAGAATTTTGTTTGTTTGTTTTGACAATTGCATTTCTCTTTATACGCTATATTTTTGTTATTGCTTGCTGAGGATCGGCAACAGCCAGCAACATACCAGCAGACTAGTTATGAATCAAACCAACCAAGCAAATAGAAACACTGCTAGAGCGACAACAAGTCAAAGTGACGAAGGAGCAAACGGAGGAAAGAATATTGTCAGGTCAATCCTTTTAAGGAGTGAAATAGATAATACTAGCATAGTACACAATGGAGAATTAAACATAAATTTCACACGTTAAAGGTTGATTATAAAATGTAATTAGGTACAAACTAAACAATTTTTCTATAAGTAGAATAATAATGTTAATATGGACGTTATAAAATCTGAGTAAAAAATTTACTACTTTATTTATTAAGGAAGACTAAACGGATTTTAAAGTTAGTTAATGATATTATTCTAGGTATACAATTTCCTTTGTCTAAATTTCAGTAATCTCCCTTGTAACAATATTAGATGATTATGTCTCCTATTCATTGCTTATCAAGGTGTTTTTTCTTTCAGGTATCTACTAATTCCGCAGAATGCTTGAACATAACTATTGATAAGTATAGTGATCAATCAATGCGTTTTTATCATGTTATTATATTTTAAATATTCTCTATGCAAACGTAATTGCACCAGCATTTGGCAGAGAAAGAGAGAGAGAGAGAGAGAGAGAGAGAGAGAGAGAGAGAGAGAGAGAGAGAGAGAGAGAGAGAGAGAGAATGAGAGAACTAATGAGAGAGAGGGAGAGGTGGATGGGGGAGAACTATTTGTTCAAAATGAATGAAATTTACAAACATAAATGACATTTCCTCTAAACATAATATTTGTCTACATAAACCTCATAAATATGCACGGCCTTTCGCCAGTGCGAAAGTAAGTGCATATAGGCATCGACAGTGCCAGACCAGGTTTTGTCCTGCTGACTTCGCCTATTAATCGTCATCTCTCCCACTCCTATCACCTAGGCCATAGCCACCAGTCACACCACTCACCTTCTTGTTGCTACTTTGGCGTTGTAATCCCCGAGGATGACAGTCATTTCAAAATTGTTACACTGGTCCTCGGCCATGTCTAATTCGTTATATCATTCAAGACGCCCTGGGCAAGGAAACGTGAGGCGAAGAAATTCATTGGCATTGAGAATCTTTCGCGTTTATTGAACCCTTGCCTCTACAAGTCCACATTGTTCTTCTCCTATTTATATCATCATCATCAAGTGCCATGCCGACCGGCCTAGGCGTTCATGACTCCCCACAGATCTCAGTCTTTGGTTTTCTGGATCAACTCTGCCGTTGAAATTCCTCCATGGCACTGTCGCAATCCACCCTGTATCATTTCTCTTTGTCTGCTTCTCTTCCCCTCTATCTATCCAGTTGTCACGATATTCTCTAATGCCTCTCTTCTAATCACATGACCAAAAAAGCTGAATATTAAGGATTTTTTACCTTTAACAAGCCGTATAAAAATGTCTATGTAATCATAGGTTCCCATATTTGCTAACATCTGATCTCTTTATGTTTGTGACATGTAATATCGAGACGGCATATAAAAATTAATTATACAATTCCTACATACCTAAAACAACTCCTTTACTTTCACATAAACTTTGACGATAGTTTAAAATTATTATCCAGTTGTTTATAATGCATATATCAGTCGTTAACATTTATACCAATTTTATAAATGATTCAGACTACAATTATTTAAATCAAATAATACACTCATGGTACATTTAGTAATGTCCCTTGCAATTTCTGTTATGTTGTAATGTCCCACGTAACTATTTTAATTAAATGTCTTCCGCTTAATGTGTTTTTATTTCTTACAAAAAAGTGTGTATTTACAAGGTGCATTGTGTGTTTTCCTTTACATTTGCAAATACAAGACCCCAGACGTCACATGCAGCAAGATTCTCTAAATGTCCGTGTAATGACTGCATACTATTTATTATTCTAAAACGACAAATGTAGTGATGTTTGACTTCATATCCATAAAGTTTCGTTATCGGTAATGGATGAAAGAAATAAAGAGGATTCAAGGGAAATGTTTCGGCCATGTTAAAAGACATGATACTCTTATAAACAAAATACTGGAAGGCAAGGTTGAGGGCAAACCAGCAAGAGGTAGACAACGAAAAAAGTGGGAAAATAACATCAAGAGATGGACGAATATCACAGCCTGACAGAATGTACAGTCAAGGCGAGAGATAGACATTGTTGGAGATCCATTGCAGCCAACCTTCATTGTGGAGAGGGCACCTGATTGATTGATTGATCGGTAATTGCAATTCCAAAGTAACACTTACAACAGTATCCTTTAGAAGATAGTTAGTTAGTTAGTCGACAGATCATCCTCATTGCACATCGAACCATTCAGTCCATAAGTGCTCGGATCCCCTCCTCAGCAAATCCCGCAACGTGTAGCGGCTAACAACGCCAGTTCTGTGTTGGTTTATAAATCTTCTTTGGCTTCCTGCGTAGTGTTCTTGTTTGGCCACCCCTCTTTTAATTTGCTTAATCCTTTAGAAGAGTGGTTCTTAACCGATGGGGAATCTCTCCCAACCCCCACCCCCTCGTAGGAATTTTAGGGTTTCCGGGAGGAGAAAGGGGATGGGGTCATTAAGTTTATTTCAAGATAGTGTTATTACAAGAACCGATTACTTGATATTGTGTTTTCATCGATGCTTTACGGTTCTGTACTTCTCGCTCTTCTGAATTTCGTTGTGTACCGTAAGTAGACCCGCAAATCACGTTTTATGTAGACGTTGATTTTATTAAATTTAACTTCCATTTATGTGTATACTGTGTAGGGGTGGGGGGATTTATAGGGATGACATACGAAATGGAGGGAGGGGGGCGGAAGGAGAATGAACATCTGAACACAGGGTGAACTGGTGCATGGGCCAAAAAGGTTGAGAACCACTGCTTTAGAATAAGACACTTGGATCCTCGTAAATTCTTCAGTTCAACAGATGGACGGACGTGAATGTGTAAAAATGTTGAATGTTTTATATGAAATAAGGTTGCCATATGCGTTTGCCCAAAGTGCATCGATTCTTTTTAATTTAAATTTTTTTTTTTTTTTTAAACAGGGGTTGGCTGCTCCATCAGGTCCAACGCCCCTGTGTGCCATTCGGACGACCGTCTCTGCGTGTGGCCCTGGTAAGATTCAGTGCAGATAAGTCAGTCTACCCTAAATAAATGTCGTGATTCAAGAACAGATAATACACGTTTATTTTTAGCCAAAATGACGTGAAACGACCCAAAGTGCTGAATTTTCTTTCTTTCTTTCATTCTTTCCTCCTTCCTTCCTTCCTTCCTTCCTTCCTTCCTTCCTTCCTTCCTTCCTTCCTTCCTTCGTTCTCTCCTTCCTCCCTCCCTTCCTTCCTTCCTTCCTTCCTTCCTTCCTTTCTTCCTTTCTTTCTTTCTTTCTTCCTTCCTTCCTTCCTTTCTTCCTTCCTTTCCTTTCCTCTCTGCCTTCCTGCCTGCCTGCCTTCCTTCCTTCCTTTTTCTTTCTTTCTTTTTTTCTTTCTTTCTTTCTTTCTTAATTAAACGTTTCTTTCGTACAAAACAGTTTGTATTTGCATGGTGAGTGTGTGTGCGTGTGTGTGTGTTTGTGTGTGTGTGTGTGTGTGTGTGTGTGTGTGTTTACATTTTCGAATACAACATATACATTCATATTAAAAAGTTAGTTGCATATCCTTTATAGAACGTTGCAGTCAACACCAGCATGTTTTGCTGCTGTGATCTCTTGGCAAGTTTATGTTCAGTAGTTTGGCATTGATTTCTGAACGACCGGCACCCATACCATTTCGTAAAAAAACAATGCGGTCTGATGTCAAATCGCGCGCAACTGTGTTTCAAACGTGGGTATGCGGGATTATGAACTGCGTTACCTTCGCCACGGAGCCAGCTGACATTCAAATACACATGATAATATTGCATTCATATACACATGAGAATATTACATTCATATATACATGATAATATTACATTCATATACACATGAGAATATTTCATTCATATACACATGATAATATTACATTCATTGCATGGTGCAATTTCCTACACATGACTTGTTGATGATGATGGTGTGACATGTATGTCATCATCCCTCAGTCTTTTCCAGCAGACGGCTTCACGCGCTATTAAAAGTTCGGACGGGATACTTAACGAACCGAACTTTGGTTTGAATTAAGGCCATTGATTGGCCGCGCCCCGGAAACACAGGCTTAATCGAGACAAAGGCTTGGTAGACAAAGCGGTCTCATGAATCGCCATGTTTTTTTCAAGTTAGCGGGTGACCCATTGTTAATGGGTTAATTAATAGCCACTTATTCTCTGCGTTTTAGGTGAGCATTATATTATATAAAACATATCATGTTATGTATTAGGATAAATGCTTTGATGCAACTAATATCATGATTGAAGTTGTGTGTGTGAAAATTATGAGAATCGCTTTCATTGAAAAAATGGTTTGCGTCACGCAGCCTGGACATCGCCATTTTGTCCAGTCAGATTTCATAAAGCTTACTATATAATCTTTCTAGGGGTCACGTTTCTGATATGCTTTTGTGAACTTACTGTATTCCTAAATGCTTATTTTTCGCAACATGTCTCTGTGTTATAAAGTGTTATTTTCCTGAGTGCATATTTTGTATTTCTGCCCTTATGAGGGAGAAATATTCCTATCTGTGTACAACATGAATAGTATGTTTGAGAGAGAGATATTCTCGCTTGACTTTTTCATGCACTTAGTAGTTAATCTTTTGTTTACATTGTTGTAAATACACAGAGGTGTGATAGTCTTGTAGTCTTTTTCATAAATGATGCTATGGGATTGTCATTTTTTATGATACATATATATAATCTCAAGTGGGAAATGACACCATGCTCTTGTGTTTTGGTTGAGATGTTGGGTAATACCCACTAGAGAGTGCATACCATGTTTAGTAAAAGACCTACAAGTTTTTCTGTTATTCATCATATATATGGATATTCTATTCATGATGTTACTGCTGGAGTAGATATTTTAATTTGATCCCAGTGGGGACAAACACATGATGATGATGATGATGATGATGATGATGATGATGATGATGATGATGATGATGATGATGATGATGATGATGATGATGATGATGTTGATGATAATGATGATGATAATGATGATGATGATGATGATGATGATGATGATGATGATGATGATGATGATGATGATGATGATGATGATGATGATGATGATGATGATGAATGATGATGGTGAGGATGATGCAAGAGGAGATGACTGATCTGGTAGCTAACCTTCTGCCGTTTGTCAGTGGTACTTACCGAATGCTGTTTGTAACTATGGAAAGGAGATTTATAAATTGTTTACATGATGCCATTGTCTCAGGGATTTCGTCCATGTTGTGACAGCGGTACTGTCAGGACGGTTGGGCGGTTAGGATGTGAATAATCCCCCAGGAAGCTCCAGTATCAGTCCAGAAGAGATGTACCTATTGAGTAGATACCTTACTCACTTTTGGAGTGAGGCAGAACTCTACAGTAAGCGACAAGTGCTAGGGAACTAGCTACACCTTTCTTTCTTCTCCCCCTTTTGTTCCCTCTATTTTTATTATGATACACTGTTATCGGAATATAAATTTTATGATACACTGTTATCAGAAGGTATATTTATTATGATACACTGATATCAGAATATATTTTTTATTATGATACACTGCTATCAGAATGTATGTTTTATTATGATACATTGTTATCAGAAGTTTGGGTTGTATTACTAATGTATATCGACCCTGTTTTTTCTTCACTCTACATAGGCGCTAGAGATGCGGCTGGAGTATTGGAACTGAAGTTATGGTCAACTTGTTTGGATTTAGAGGCAGGAAACTGGGATATCAGCCTACTCATAATATCCTACAAAGAGTGCTGGTTACTGCTACACACCCTGAACCTGAATGTCAATACCTGGATAGTTAATGGATTTTGAATATGCTGAAGTGGATTCCCTACCTCTGGAAACTTACAGATGGTGTTAATCTTTTCAATGTCTGCAAAGACATGAGGCATGCCTGGCCTAGATGGTTTTCAGCATATACCCTCTTCTAAAAGTCACCGCCTGATTCCACGTTCAACTGTCATATTCCAGAGGCTCATAGATAGTCTGGAATTCACCATCATTTACCAGTATGGATTTACCAACTGATTTTGTGGCCTCCCAGCTTCCTTTGAATCCTCTCATCCATCATATCCAAGACAGGGACAATCAAGCACAATACCAACTCCCGGTCAATCAAGTCGTATATTCAGCTGAAGAAAGATATAACCTACATCTTAACCCAGAAAAGAGCTGGAATATTCATGCCCAATTCAAGATAGTTCTGTCAGGAAATTCTAATGGATAATGTGATGTCACTCCTCATTCAATGATATACTGAAAGTGTTTATGCCTGATCCTGATCGAATCAATCACATGGACTCCTGTTGTTATGCCACGCCAGAACACTTCAGCTGTCTTTTATAGCACTCTTGAATGCTCCTAGCCCAGTACTTAGCAACTGTGACTTGAGAGATTACAGTATATCCACTTTGGATTCATATGGATTACTCCGACATGTTATTCGTTTTGGATATATGATCCAGCGGTGAAAGTTCCGTATGTGTGTGTGTGTGCAATCGCCAGACTTTGTTTCTAGAGGATATATGCAAAGCAGCTGTTTCCCTGGATTATAGAGAGTGTGATTATGGCCAGACTTTTTTTTCTAGTGGATATTGAAGGAGAGGGAGTCATCATCAGACCCATAGGATAGTTCTAGAGACAGATTAGATAGATTTTCTTTATCTATTTCTTTGAATGGATTATTTACTTTGTTTTGTGTTTGACACATGTGAACCTTTTTAGGGAATTTTTGGGGACTTCTGTTATGGTTGTATACTTTGTGTGCATTGCCTGAAATATGATAATTTTTTCATGTATATGTCACCATACTGTAGCCAACAGGGTTTTCCCAGAAACCAAATTATTTCACAATACAGTTGTTTGTTTGTTTGGTTTAACCAAGCCTTGAAGTTACTTCATTGTTAACCTGTTGTTCCAAAATTGATGTTTATAGTCCAGTTATGGTTACTGTTATGTGATACAGTGAGTCATTGTACTGTTTTTGTCTAACAGTGGCTGTTTTCCTCTGTCATGTAATCCAGTTGTTGCGTCTAACATTGGTTGTTGTCCCTCTGTTATGTAATACTGTGGATGTGCATGACAGTGGATACTTGTCATTGTTTATATATGTGGGAGATTAAATGTGGGGCGGGGCACTTACACATAGACACACCTTCTGGGTAGAGTGATTAGTTACTCGGGTGTCTGTGGTAGAACTTCCCGGATCTCCCAGCCTTCTATGGGAAACATTTCTTCTATGTTAGTGTTGAACTTGCACCATTTTCTGCCTTGTTCAATGCTTGGGGGTTTTACGAGCCAATATATTATTTCCTATAGAGGGCGTGTTTTGGGATTTAGACCCCATTCATACTGAATACCCCTAGCGAAACTTGTCCTTATTCTAATTTATTATATTTACCACCCCAAAAGTGATCGCTCGTCGCGGAATTTTGAACCCTTACCCCATGCCATGAGTGTGGGCTTTGCCCAGCAAATTTGAACCCATGTCTACCTCTCAAGTTGAGACTTTACAACTAATTGGTGGCTGGTGTTCACAAGTATGGGCTTAGGCACAAGTTTTTTTAACCCATGGTGTCTTAATCACTAGTAATGTTTATTAGTGTGTCAACTATTGTTCACAGATGATGTCTTTATCCTAGAAATAGGAACCTGTGTTATTGTTTGTATATGAGAATGGTTAACTTATGTATTTTGTATCCTTTTGGTGGGAGACCTGTTCCTTGTATAGGACCTCATAAAATAAGGTCTCTGGGATTGTTAACCCATAGAGGATTATTTTTGGTAGGATGTCAGTAATTCTTGATTGATTTTGTGTGATGTTGGTGTTAAATGTTATTGTTACTCTGGGATGTTCTTGATTAGTTAAATTATGGTATTATGATAAATATATTACTGTACTATATGTCCTCGTTTTTGCATAAACCCACATATGAATCCTGGGCTGTTTAACTATTTTGTCATATATTGACAATTTATTTTGTGCATGCTCTGGTTGTTTGATTCATGTACTATTGAAACTTACCCAAAGCAACAGAGAAATCCAAAATATTTTTTTATGGTTGAGACAGATAGGATATAGCCCCCCAAAATTTTTTTAAAATTAATTCAGTAAAGATATCTTTATTTAGTGGGACACTATATGCATTTGAGATTTAAGGAACATCTGGGGACAAATAACAATAACCAATTAAGTTGACTTAATGTTAGGGCCAATACTCCACCTGCAATTTTATCCGACATGTATAATGGAAGGAGTTTGAATATTGTTTAAAATGCAGTATTCATAGCCGCCAAGCGGGAAACAGTGGATTTTATATTTCACTCCATATGCATAACATTTTCGGAACTACTGATAGTAGATAGATTGACACTGATGATTCCTATTAGGACATAAAGACGCCTATTCAACGCTTTCAGTTTAGGGTCTGGTATTCATAACAGATCTTTTATTGTCCATGTGTCAGAAATGGCACTGGTCAATTTTATTATTCGGTTGTTGTAACTCTGCAGTGAACAAGGATCTATTTACTATGGGAGAGAAAGCAATTGAATTACAGGGCCCCTTTGACAAGCTAGTCCCTCTGGAATTACACGTGACAAAGAAGCATACGTCGTTGTGTGATTGGCAAAACAAGGATATGGTCTCGACCGTAAATTTACCCTGTTGTTTTTATTGGGATGTCATAGGAATTTTAAGAGCTACCGGAAGAAACCTGCAAGTATCTCATATTTTTTTTTTTTGAAGTCAGAAAACAGGAAATTGGTCCTCATCTGCGACATTCCCAATTTTATTCTCATCAGAGAATTAGTAACAGGCTCGGGCAGCATTAGCTCCCATTTTGCATGTTGCTTGTACTGACTTGAAAGACTAGGGACAGCTTGCTAGTTGTCACATTATGTTCTTAAGGTCAGGATTTCTCTCCAAAGCATCAAACTATTTTGGTGGTCTAGAAGATAGCCCGAATTATACAACTATTAGCTAATGGTTGTTGTTGACGTACCTCTCGACAGATGAAGAGTAGGACGCCTTATTCTTATTTTTATTCATAGACCATGCTAGATTGGGCTATAGCAAAGACTATACTTTTCAAGCACATGGAAGCCTTTGGCTGAGAGTTGCTTGACTTTTTACTAGGTTAGTATTTCCTCTTGGGAGTCTCTAGTAATATATTTCAGTTCAGAAGGAAAAAGCTTTCAAACTCTTCCAGTTTCAACAGATTCATTGTTCTCCGTATTAATCGGTTACGAACAGACATGGAGAGAAACTTAAAGGTACCCTGATTTTTTTTTATCTTGAGGAAGTTAACTCAGGAAACACCAGAATAGAGGGATATATTTATACCTGTGGCTTTCATTGCTTACAAGTAAGGTAACCCATCAGTAAACTGGGAGTGTACCAACAACTTGGGTGTTCGGATGACTATTACGGGGACCACCTACGGCTTTAAATCATATATGAACTGAGTATAATGTGGATGGTGATACAGCTATGTGCAATGTTATTACATCTACTTAACGGTGCTTAGGTGGAAATTGTCTACAACCTAGTTGGAGGCAGATGACGATCAATCTACGACAATCGACGCAGAATTGCTCGCTATTTTCACCAGGAAAGCAACGTATACGTGTTGGAGGGGAGAGAGAAAATGCCAGTAACTCATTCTAGTCAGTGTAAAGTGCGGATAGACTTATAAACTAGCCAGGACTTTTAGTAGATTTGACATCAAAGCAAATGAACCTACACCTGTGCTAGTTATACTTACCCAGTTCAGTATGCCAGTATGACTGATTTGAAGGAGGAGATCCTGCTGTTAGCATATTTTAAGGATGATATTCTTATTGCTAATGAAACGGTTGTCGAAGCTTTATATCTTTGTTCAAACTTCTTGGAGAAATTGGTTCGATTGCAGTGGAACCAATACCTCATATAGAAATCTCATAAGTACACTCATATTTCAATGGAATGCTGACAACAGTGGAGAGAGAGTTACACTTCTTCAAGCGAAGCTAGATGAACCTTCAATGTTATGTCCAGTTGTCTTGGCAAGTAGAAAAATGAATGTGGCACTGAGAGATTATTCTACCATAGTGATTAAAGGTAAAGCATAATTGGAGGACATGGAAGACCAAATGCATCAGATTAAGAAGGTGAAAGACTGTGGATGACTGTATCAGCTCTATCTATGTGGGTAGACCTGTCTAGGTGGGAGACTTGTGACATGTATGTCATAATCCCTCAATCTTTTCCAGCAGACGGCTTCACGCGCTATTAAAAGTTCGGACGGGATACTTAACGAACCGAACTTTGGTTTGAATTAAGGCCATTCATTGGCCGCGCCCCGGAAACACAGGCTTAATCGAGACAAAGGCTTGGTAGACAAAGCGGTCTCATGAATTGCCATGTTTTCTTCAAGTTAGCAGGTGACCTATTGTTAATGGGTTAATTAATAGCCACTTATTCTCTGCGTTTTAGGTGAGCATTATATTATATAAAACATATCATGTTATGTATTAGGATAAATGCTTTGATGCAACTAATATCATGATTGAAGTTGTGTATGTGAAAATTATGAGAATCGCTTTCATTGAAAAGTTTGTTTGCGTCACGCAGCCTGGACATCGCCATTTTGTCCAGTCAGATTTCATAAAGCTTACAATATAATCTTGCTAGGAGTCACGTTTCTGATATGCTTTTGTGAACTTACTGTATTCCTAAATGGTTATTTTTCACAACATGTCTCTGTGTTATAAAGTGTTTTTTCCTAAGTGCATATTTTGTATTTCTGCTCTTATGAGGGAGAAACATTCCTATCTGTGTACAACATGAATAGTATGTTTGAGAGGGAGATATTCTCGCTTGACTTTTTCATGCACTTAGTAGTTAATCTTTTGTTTACATTGTTGTAAATACACAGAGGTGGGATTGTCTTGTAGTCTTTTTCATAAATGATGTTATGGGATTGTCATTTTTTATGATATATATAATCTCAAGTGGGAAATGACACCATGCTATTGTGTTTTGGTTGAGATGTTGGGTAATACCCACTAGAGAGTGCATACCATGTTTAGTAAAAGACTAACAAGTTTTTCTGTTATTCATCATATATATGGATATTCTATTCATGATGTTACTGCTGGAGTAGATATTTTAATTTGACCCCAGTGGGGACAAACACATGATGATGATGATGATGATGATGATGATGATGATGATGATGATGATGATGATGATGATGATGATGATGATGATGATGATGATGATGATGATGATGATGATGATGATGATGATGATGATGATGATGATGATGATGATGATGCAAGAGGAGATGACTGATCTGGTAGCTAACCTTCTGCCGTTTGTCAGTGGTACTTACCGAATGCTGTTTGTAACTATGGAAAGGAGATTTATAAATTGTTTACATGAGGCCATTGTCTCAGGGATTTCGTCCATGTTGTGACAGCGGTACTATCAGGACGGTTGGGCGGTTAGGATGTGAATAATCCCCCAGGAAGCTCCAGTATCAGTCCAGAAGAGATGTACCTATTGAGTAGATACCTTACTCACTTTTGGAGTGAGGCAGAACTCTACAGTAGGCGACAAGTGCTAGGGAACTAGTTACACCTTTCTTTCTTCTCTCCCTTTTGTTCCCTCTATTTTTATTATGATACACTGTTATCGGAATATATATTTTATGATACACTGTTATCAGAAGGTATATTTTATTATGATACACTGATATCAGAATATATTTTTTTATTATGATACACTGCTATCAGAATGTATGTTTTATTATGATACATTGTTATCAGAAGTTTGGGTTGTATTACTAATGTATATCGACCCTGTTTTTTGCTTCACTCTACATAGGCGCTAGAGATGCGACTGGAGTATTGGAACTGAAGTTATGGTAAACTTGTTTGGATTTAGAGGCAGGAAACTGGGATATCAGCCTACTCCTAATATCCTACAAAGAGTGCTGGTTACTGCTACACACTCTGAACCTGAATGTCAATGCCTTGATAGTTAATGGATTTTGAATATGCTGAAGTGGATTCCCTACCTCTGGGAATTTACAGATGGTGTTAATCTTTTCAATGTCTGAAAAGACACGAGGCATGCCTGGCCTAGATGGTTTTCAGCGTATACCCTCTTCTAAAAGTCACCGCCTGATTCCACGTTCAACTGTCATATTCCAAGGCTCATGGATAGTCTGGAATTCACCATCATTTACTAGTATGGATTTACCAACTGATTTTGTGGCCTTCCAGCTTCCTTTGAATCCTCTCGTCCATCATATCCAAGACAGGGACAATCAAGCACAATACCATCTCCAGGTCAATCAAGTCGTATATTCAGCTGAAGAAAGATATAACCTACATCTTAACCCAGAATAGGGCTGGAATATTCATGCCCAATTCAAGATACTTCTGTCAGGAAATTCTAATGGATAATGTGATGTCACTCCTCATTCAAAGATATACTGAAAGTGTTTATGCCTGATCCTGATCGAATCAATCACATGGACTCCTGTTGTTATGCCACGCCAGAACACTTCAGACTTATATCTGTCTGTTATACCACTCTGGAATGCTCCTAGCCCAGTACTTAGCAACTGTGACTTGAGAGATTACAGTATATCCACTTTGGATTCATATGGATTACTCCGACATGTTATTCGTTTTGGATATATGATCCAGCGATGAAAGTTCCGTATGTGTGTGTGTGCAATCGCCAGACTTTGTTTCTAGAGGATATATGCAAAGCAGCTGTTTCCCTGGATTATAGAGAGTGTGATTATGGCCAGATTTTTTTTCTAGTGGATATTGAAGGAGAGGAAGTCATCATCAGACCCATAGGATAGTTCTAGAGACAGATTAGATAGATTTTCTTTATCTATTCCTTTGAATGGATTATTTCCTTTGTTTTGTGTTTGACACATGTATTTGATGTGAACCTTTTTTGGGGATTTTTGGGGACTTCTGTTATGGTTGTATACTTTGTGTGCATTGCCTGAAATATGATAATTTTTTCATGTATATGTCACCATACTGTAGCCAACAGGGTTTTCCAAGAAACCAAATAATTTCACAATACAGTTGTTTGTTTGTTTGGTTTAACCAAGCCTTGAAGTTACTTCATTGTTAACCTGTTGTTCCAAAATTGATGTTTATAGTCCAGTTATGGTTACTGTTATGTGATACAGTGAGTCATTGTACTGTTTTTGTCTAACAGTGGCTGTTTTCCTCTGTCATGTAATCCAGTTGTTGCGTCTAACATTGGTTGTTGTCCCTCTGTTATGTAATACTGTGGATATGCATGACAGTGGATACTTGTCATTGTTTATATATGTGGGAGATTAAATGTGGGGCGGGGCACTTACACATAGACACACCTTCTGGGTAGAGTGATTAGTTACTCGGGTGTCTGTGGTAGAACTTCCCGGATCTCCCAGCCTTCTATGGGAAACATTTCTTCTATGTTAGTGTTGGACTTGCACCATTTTCTGCCTTGTTCAATGCTTGGGGGTTTTACGAGCCAATATATTATTTCCTATAGAGGGCGTGTTTGGGATTTAGACCCCATTCATACTGAATACCCCTAGCGAAACATGTCCTTAGTTAGTTAGTTATCAGTTGGGGTATCTTCGTTGCACTCCGGACATGTCCATAGGTGCTCAGATCCTCCCCCCAGCATATGCATCAGCGTCCGGTGGCTAATAGTGCCAGTTCTGTGTTGGTTGACGAGCCGCTTTGTTTTCCCGATGTACCTCTCGCGTCTGGCTGTGCCGATTCTTACTCCCAGGTCTTTCATCCTGGAAAGCGATGTGGAATCACTGGCGTCAAAATCCTCTGTTCTCGCCATATATTTAAGGGCGTTAATAACATCGGCACGATCCATGGGCTGGCCATCTACAGGGGGTGCAGAGCCAGCCAATTTATCAGCTCGTTCATTTCCCGCGACTCCCGCATGTCCCGGGACGAAGATGAAGGTGACTTTGCGGACAACGGACTTCCGCAGCGACTCAGTCCAATGTCTACGTACAGATCCAGCTTCGACCTTCTGAATCATGCTCATTGAATCACTTAGTACACACACGTTGGTATAATGCTGTGATTCCAGCCATATGAAAGCCTGTGTAACTGCCATCACCTCCATCGTCATGCTGCTCGTGGTCATAGAGTCCTTATTCTAATTTATTATATTTACCACCCCACAGATGGTAAAGTGGTAAAACCTTTGCCGGGGAGCCAGCTGACATTCATATACACATGGTAATATTACATTCATTGCCTGGTGCAATTTCCTACACATGACTTGTTGATGATGATGTTGAAATGGTAAAACCTTTGCCGGGGAGCCAGTTGACATTCATTTGCACATGATAATATTACATTCATTGCCTGGTGCAATTTCCTACACATGACTTGTTGATGATGATGGTGGAGTGGTAAAAACTCCGCCGGGGATCAAGCACGTCAGGAGGCTTCTGATAATCAGAAGCAGTCCTCTCTCGACGAATGTTTCGGCCCTTTTACCGTCCTGACACTCTTAGAGGGCTGGCCAATCTGGGTCATGACTCCCAGATGTCTTTCTCCTGTTTTGCGTATCTATCGAGACTTTCCCTTGTCGATTTCGCTGTGCCTGTTGTTTCGGTCTCATTGTGAAGTGGTACTCTTCTGGAGAGGTTTTTGTGCTACTGAGGTTGTTCTTCTTGAGAGACGGTGACTAACATTGCAGGCAAAGTTGAACCATTTACTGCATATCCCTGCCCCACCCCGTACTGCGCTTGCTCCATAGCCAGCTCGAGGCCTGCTCCGCTGCCTCGCCCAGTCTTTTAAGTGCCCGGGTTCTTGCTTGTCTCTTTACACCTAGTTATTTCACCATGTTGTACACAGAGTTGCTAACAAGGCCTCTCGCGCCTATCTCAATGGCGAAAAGCCTGACGGCATTACCTTCTTGCCTCAGGCTTGCAACCATGTCACTGTACTTCTCCATCTTATAGGTGTGCTGCTCCTCGACTCTTGACTCGAACGAAATAGTCAGCTCGATTAGTATTAACTGTTGAGTCGACGGAGAGCACACTGTCAGTTAGTTAGTCAGTTAGTCGCAGTTCCAACTTCACAGAAACGCGTTGTCCCCATTATGCTCCGTTCCTGTGCCAGTGAATATCACTAAAAACGCTCCCCACTGCCCAAGGTGAAAAATGGAAAGGACAAGAATCTCGACAAACAACAGTCCGCATAGATACACTGTGCATAATGCCACCGCCAGGTGTCTGGTGGCAGCTGAAACTTCAGGATTTCCGCCGGGTATTTGCCACGGTCCTGCAGGTCTACTGTCTGTTACCAGTCTTCAGCGTCCCCGAGGATGGATGGCAGGCTGTCAGGACAGTTGACTCTGCTGTTCGACTTTTGCCCAGCTTTTACGAAGCGTATGCACCCGGTTTTCACAACAGTCCCCTTGTTTGGCTGGAGTCCATTATTGCTGCTAGTTCGATGAGAACCTTGTTGTGGCGCCACATGAATCGTCCTTGCCCACTGCACGCAGACAGTGCGTGTTCTACGGTCTGAACCCTCTTGGTCTGTGTGTTGCTACACATGGGATATGTTGGGTCTTCGGTTCAACCTCATCAGACCAGGTTAGCAGCTGATGGCAGGACGTCGTAAAGTGATCTGACAAGAAAGCTTATTCTCAATGGCGGCAAGCGCCATATATCGTTCCACGAGAGGGACTTCTGCTGAGTTCCCTCCCATGGCACCCTCTGCTCTTGCTGCTGCTGCTGCACCGCTTTCTGACTCGCTTCTCGTCCTCGCCTTCACGAATCTCTTGGACTACCATGTCTCTGCTCTGTCGCTTTGGTAGCCAAAGCCTTGTATGTTGGACTGGGATTTTTAGTTTTAGTTTTAGTCGATGGATCAACATCACGGCACACGGGTGTAACCCATAAGTTCTCCGTTCTTCTATTAACTCAAACCTGAGTTTTTTGGGTATGTCCCATCACTTCCTTTAGCTGAAGCGAAATTTGCGCCGATTTGACTGCCTCGTCAACCTTCCATTTCCTTCCCGTCATGAGCGTCGGCTGGGAGCCGCTCACTGTTTCATCTTAGGACTCCCGCAGCATCATCTCGGGTCTGGCTTTTCCAACTTTGTATTCCCCAACAACAGACTTGAGCGTGAGCACAAGTTTGGACTTCTTTAAGTACAACGGTTCATCCGTCAGACATTGCGGTACGCTCATCCATTTCTTTGTGGCTTTGCTAAACTTTTCCCTAACACCTCTACCATGTTCGTGCACACATCATAGATGAGTAGGGGCCATAGCAGCTTCGGGATTAGTATGAACTGGAGGCACCAGATCTGGAATTTACCAATGAGTCTGCTCTTATCGATGGCTCGCAGTCCGTTTTCTGTTATCTATCATATGTGTTATACTGCGTTCTTGTCTGTCAGCGAGGAATTGTACACTCGGCCGAATCTCTTCACGTGTTCCTCTATTAGAGTGTTTATAGCCTGGTTAGTCGCGTTGAATGCAGTTGCCGCCATTTTGCCCTTCACGATCGACAGACTTCTTGACTTCTTGGGCTTGAAGCTCATCCTGCACCAGTCGATCCGTTGATCAAGCCTTTGGAGCATACGGTGTGCATGACTATCATCTGGTGTCAGGAGTCCATGAAGGCCTTGAGTGGCGGCATCCTACATTACTCCTTGAGTTTCTATCCTTGTGCGTAGTCGGATGCCGCAACCAGAACGACCTGCATGGCCATGACAAATAGTGTCGGCGAAATCGAACATCCCATTGCTATACCCACTTTGATGTCAGTCCATCTGGTCATGAACGTCGAGGTAGAGAAACGGAGAGTGAATCCGGAGAAATACTGCTTAAGCATCGATGTGATCTCCTCAGGCACATGGTACATCCTAAGGGCCTGCCACACCATCTGGTGGGACACTGCCCCGTAGGCGTTAGCCAGGTCCAACCATACCATGTGACGGTTTGACTTTTCGCTTTCAATATCAATGTTCCACACATCTTGGGGCACCCGGTATGTCATCGTTTTGAACCGCCTTGTCGATATACCTGTTCGCCATTAGGTATTTCGTGATTTTGCTAGCAATGACGGAGAAGAATATTTTGCCCTCGACGTTCAGAAGAGAGACTGGCCTAAACTGGGTAATGTTTATGTTTATTGAGTTCTGTTCCTTGGGTATGTAGATTCCATTGGCCTTGCTCCACCCCGGACGTATTCATTGGTGCCTCGACGTGGATTTCAATATGTGGTGGAGCCTTTTCAGAACATTTTGGCATCGTTTGTACACTGTGTACGAGACACCATTGGGACCCGGTGCCGACTTACCTTTGGACTTCTTCACAACAGCCACGCGACCTCGTCTCACCTCGGTGGCTTGGCATTGAAACCTACTGTTGGTTCTTCTGGAGATACCAGCCCTTCTATTTATCAGAGTGGAACGTCGCGTTTTGCATCCGAGTACTAATGTACCAGATGCTCCTCCAAATCCTCTTTCTCGATTCAGAGGTTGCCGGATCGTGGCTGTTCGAACAAGTTTCTTGCGAATTGGAATGGCGCGCGGAAAAACTGTTCACGTGCTCACCGCCTTTTTTGCGTGTTTCTGCAGAATCCTTCTGTTCTGCTGAGGGTGCTGTGTTTGGCTTTGATGTGCTGCCACACCTCTCGCAGGCCCTCTTTCTCACTTACATCTGCCTTTTAAAATTGTTTCCGGACAGCTTTCTTCTGTACTCTCACTTCAGCGATTAGCTTTTGTCGCTGCTCATCTTCGGGCTGGTAACCTTCTTCCTCTCACTGCCACACAATTGACGCAGGCAGTGGAGGTATACAATTTCTCCAAGCCTCTCTATTTTCTCGTTCACTTGTGTCTTCTTCAGTTCTTCATCCAGTGCCTGCGACAGTATGTTCTCTAGTTGATCCCATTCCTCCCTTTCGCAAGCTGGTGGGAACTTGATCTTCACGCCTTCTACCGCCAGAAAGGTGCTCGGTTGCACCGCCATACCGACAACTTGATATTCTCAGCACTGTGGGGTTCGCCCTGGCTGAGATCTTCTACCGACTCACCTGCCCCACAGCAGTGACAGAGTGACTTTGATTATCCCGTGGTGCACTCGTGCACTCCTTAAACCCCGCGTGAATTCGCATCCCTCGCTGCGTGGTGAAGCTTTTGCCACAGACACACGGCCAGCCCGGAGATGAGGCTGGTGTCATAATCGGTTTGTCGTTCCGAATTGTTACCGTTGGGGCACCAGTGGATAGATACATAATTCTCTCTGTTTTGCGCGACTTGGGTTTTAACCAGCATTAGGGGTTGTCTCACCGGTCTGCTGTCGACCCCCTGTTTCCAGTGAAGTCGATTCCACACTGCACCGCAGCAGCGCCAGTCTTTCCAGGGCGTCAATCTATCTTTCCAGACTGTCTGATGGGCTGGCCATATCAATCTATCTTTCCAGACTGTCTGATGGGCTGGCCATATCAATCTATCTTTCCAGACTGTCTGATGGGCTGGCCATATCAATCTATCTTTCCAGACTGTCTGATGGGCTGCCCATATCAATCAATCAATCTATCTTTCCAGACTGTCTGATGGGCTGGCCATATCAATCAATCAATTATGTGCCATGCCGGAAATCGTGGGCAGTCACGACTCGCCATTTCACTCGATCACCAAAGTCGTGGATCAGCTCAGTGTTCGTTCTCGACCATGCCATGTGGCCAAGCCATCCAGGTAATTGCTTCTCGGTCTTCCCCTTGGTCTGTTCCCTTCGAACTTGCCAGTCGCCACCAAGTTCTCCAATTAATTTCTTCTCTTAACATGTCCAAAAATTTTTTAGTGTCTACGTTTTATTTCTCTAATCAATTTACGATTTTCATTTGTCTCCTGTAGTACTTGGTCATTGGTTTTTCTGTCTGTCCATGGTATTCTTTGCATTCTTCTCATATATCAGTGGTAAAAACTCCGCCGTTGAGCAAGAAAGACGGGAGGTTTCTGATCATCTGAGTAATCATTTGCTCTCATACTCTAAGAATTCTCATTCACAGTGAGACAGACAGACAGACAGACAGACAGACAGACAGACAGACAGACAGACAGACAGAGAACAATATATTAAGGATTTTTTTTTAAAATAATCCGTGACAGAGTAAAACCTTTAATCCAAATCTTCACGTTGTGAATCCGAGGAGGAACGAGAGAAGGAGGAGCTGAGAAAGAAGGTACATAAATAATTTTTTTTTTTTTTTTTTTTTTTTGGGGGGGGGGGGGGGGGGGGGGTCCAGTGGTTGGGTTCGGTGGCGGAGGGTCGGCGGTTGCTTCGAAGGAGTCAGCCATGGAGGCAAAGATGGTAACGAAAGAATTGGGGGATACCAGACATCAACAGGAATTATAGCATTTCAAGGATCAAATGCTGGCTTTTTATTTTATTGCTTATATTTTTTTTTTTTTTTAAAGTGTTATCCGACAGCCAAAAGGCCGAGGCGAATTTTTAATATGATATTAATAGGTTGGCCTTCACAGGTCCGACAAAAATATGTTAGATAGCTTATAAGAATTGTGACAGATCAATCCTTTCAAAGACTGAAATGAATAATACTGTTTAAGTACACAATGAAAATTAAACATAAATTTCACACGTTAAAAGTTGATTATAAAATATAATTAATTAAAAACTAAACAAATTTTTGTATAAGTAAACTCCCAGTGTTATTATTGACAATATAAAATCTGACTTACCATTGACTATTTTATTTACTAAGGGATAATAAAGAGATTTCAAAGTTAGTTAATGAAATTATTCTAGGTATACAGTTTTCTTTGTCTAAATTTTAGTAATCTCCCTTGTAACAATATTAGATGATTATGTCTCCTACTCAATGTTTTTCAAGGTGTTTTTCTTTCCATCCATCCATCATGTGCCATGCCGGTAAGCGTGGGCGGTCATGTTCTGCCATCTCACTCGATCACCAGAGTCGTGGATCAGCTCCGTGTTTCTGTCTCGACCATGCTACAAGGCCAAGCCATCCAGGTACTTGCTTCTAGGTCTTCCCCTTGTCTGTTCCTCTCGATCTTACCAGTTGTCACCAACATCTCCAAATCATTTATTTTCATAACATGCCCAAAAAATTGTGACTGTCTACGTCTAATGACTCTAATCAGTTTGCGATCTTCATTTGTTTATTGAAGGACTTGTTCATTGGTCTTTCTGGCTGTCTATTGTATTCTTTGCATTTTCCTCAGAAACCACATTTCTACAGCCATCAGATGTTTGTTCAGCCTGACTGCTCATTGTCCAAGCTTCACATCCATATAAAAGTACAGGTTCTATGTAGCATCTCAACACTCTTTTTGTAGTTTCGATTTACATCTTTTTATTGGTCAGTATGTTTTTCATCTTGCTAAAGGCTACTTTTGCCATGGTGATTCTTGTTCTAATCTCTTCAAGGCATCTCCCATCAGATGTTATTACTGTTCCGAGATAATTGTACGTATTCACTTGTTGAAGAATATTTCCATTTACTTGTATATTACATTGTGGTATTTCGTTCTTCCTAATTACCACCATAATCTGTGTCTTTTTACAATTTAATTCTAACCCTTGTTGTTCACTGTGTGTAACAACCGCATCTACTAAATTTTGCAGATCCTGTTCATTGTCTGCAATCAAGACTGTATCATCTGCATATCTAATGTTATTGATGCATCGTCCCCCAATGTTGATTCCTTCCATATCTTCAATATTTCTGAAAATATTTTCACTGTACAGGGAAAACAGATCTGGAGACATTACACATCCTTGTCTCACACCTCTCTTAATAGGCTGATATTGGCCTACTTCATTATCAACTCTCATGGCAGCTTGTTGTTTCCCCATACATGTTTTTTTACAAGTCTGAGGTATTTCTTTCAGGTATCTAGTAATTCCACAGAATGCTTGAACATAACTATTGGTAAGTGTAGTGATCAATCAAGGCGTTTATATCATGTTATTATATTTTAAATATTCTCTATGCAAACGTAATTGCACCAGCATTTGGCACAGAGAGAGAGAGAGAGAGAGAGAGAGAGAGAGAGAGAGAGAGAGAGAGCGAGAGAGAGAGAGAGAGAAAAAAAGAGAGAGATAGAGAAAGAGAGAGCGAAGGAACGAACGAACGAACGAACGAACAAACTTTATTTTCAAAGGGTTAAGAATTGGGCACGCAGGCCCGTCTAACATTCTGCCCTTCTATCACTCTCTTTCATACATTATTTCATTCACACATCATTCAAGGCTAACAGAGAACAACAACAATATAAAGGATGGAGGGAGAGGGAGGGGGGGGGAGGGGGGAGGAGAACTATTTGTTCGAAATGAATGAAATTTACAAACATAAATGACATTTCATCTAAACATAATATTTATCTACATAAAACCCATAAACTTGCACGGCCTTTCGCCAGTGCGAAAGTAAGGGCATGCAGGCCTTGACAGTGCCAGACTAGGTTTTGTCCTGCTGACTTCGCCTATTAATCGCCATCTCTCCCACTCCTATCACCTAGGCCATAGCCACCAGTCACACCACTCATCTTCTCGTTGCTACTTTGGCGTTGAAATCCCCGAGGATGACAGTCATTTCAAAATTGTTAATTGGTCCTCGGCCATGTCTAATTCGATATATCATTCAAGAAGCCCTGGGCAAGGAAACGTGAGGCAAAGAAATTCATTGGCATTGAGAATCTTTCGCATTTACTGAACCCTTGCCTCCACAAGACCACTTTGTTCTTCTCATATTTATATCATCATCATCAAGTGCTATGCCGACCGGCGTAGTCTTTCATGACTTCCGACATATCTCTGACTTTGGTTTTCTGGATCAACTCTGCCGTTGAAATCCCCCCATGCCGCTGTCACAATCCACCCTGTATCATTTCTCTTTGACTGCTTCTCTTCCCTTTTATCTATCCAGTTGTCACGATGTCCTCTAATGCCTCTCTTCTCATCACATGACCCATAAAAGCTGTTTTCCTCTTTGTTATTGTTATATGTAATGTTTTAGTTTCATTAGCCTCTTTCAGGCATTCGTCGTTAGTTGTATATCCATTATAATTGATACCCTGCTGAACCGGGGCCCATAAGGGAAGCAAAGAATAGCAACACTGTAGCCTACCACGCATGTCGTAAGAGGCGACTAAGGAGGCTTGATGGTTCCGTCGCCCTGCTACTGAGTGAGTGCGTGGTGCGACACTGTGAGCTGTGGGTTTCATGTGAAGTGCTTTTGAATCGGCCCAAGTTTTTATTTTTAGAACGTGGCTGCATGTTCGGAGCGATGGCAGGTGGCTATGTCCCAGAGTTGACCAGTTTTTGCCTTATGCAGAAATGCGTGGCTGCTGGGCTTCTGGTTGACTGCCACTGCCGTCGGTGATGAACTGTATGTTCGTGGACTGTGTAGGTGAACATCTAGGAAACATCCAGATAGGAAAATGACTGCTGATTCCATCAGAAATGAATTGGGTGTTTCGTGGGGAACTGGTGTGTTGACATTCTGGCGGCGGCATTATGCACAGTGTATCTGTGCGGGCTTTTGTTTGTCGAGACTCCTGTCTTTTCCACTTTTCACATTGGGCAGTGAGGAGCGTTTTGTGTGATATTCACTGGCACAGGAACGGAGAATAATGGGGACGACCCGTTGCTGTGAAGTTGGAACTGCGACTAACTAACTAACTAACTAACCCTGCTGAAGTCTTGCGAACACGGTTCGTAAGCCGCTAATTCAGCTGCGACCGAATTGTGCAGCAGACCGTGTCGCGTTGTGTTATAACGTGTTGGTACGGGAGCCGGTCATTCAGAAAGCAATGGCAAACTACTGAACGTAAAACTTGCCTAGTACATCAACAGCAGCTGGAAAATGCTGGCGTTGACTGCAACTTCCTGTATGGGATATGCAACATTAAAAAAAATTGATACCCCTGTTTTTTTTTCCTCTCTCCACCAGAACAGTTTATGTTATATTCCTCGGAAGTTATAATATCCCCTGGTCTCACATATACCTAATAAGTTAATATTCGGTCTTCTCATTTATTTCTTAATGTTATAATAGTTTTGGATGGGCTTTGTTCTTTAAACTTTGTGTGGCCCTAGGAGGCCAGTTAAACATATATTTTTTTTTAAAACTTTTATTACAAGTATATGCAAATACAGTGTCGTTTTACATTAGCAAATACAGCATATACATTCATACACGTGTGACAACATTATATTCTTGGCATGGTGTAACTACCTACATATTACCTGTTGACGATGGTGGTTGGGTAATCATTCGCTCCCATGCAATAGTACTTTTGTGTGTATCTACAAATTTCCCAATTTTAGAGCACACAGTAAACACCCCGTTGCTTGAGCGCGTTTGCGAGCAGACAGACAGACAGACAGACAGACAGACAGACAGACAGACAGACAGACAGACAGACAGACAGACAGACAGACAGACAGACAGACAGACAGACAGACAGACAGACAGACAGACAGACAGACAGACAGACAGACAGACAGACAGACAGACAGACAGACAGACAGACAGACAGACAGACAGACAGACAGACAGACAGACAGACAGACAGACAGACAGACAGACAGACAGACAGACAGACAGACAGACAGACAGACAGACAGACAGACAGACAGACAGACAGACAGACAGACAGACAGACAGACAGACAGACAGACAGACAGACAGACAGACAGACAGACAGACAGACAGACAGACAGACAGACAGACAGACAGACAGACAGACAGACAGACAGACAGACAGACAGACAGACAGACAGACAGACAGACAGACAGACAGACAGACAGACAGACAGACAGACAGACAGACAGACAGACAGACAGACAGACAGACAGACAGACAGACAGACAGACAGACAGACAGACAGACAGACAGACAGACAGACAGACAGACAGACAGACAGACAGACAGACAGACAGACAGACAGACAGACAGACAGACAGACAGACAGACAGACAGACAGACAGACAGACAGACAGACAGACAGACAGACAGACAGACAGACAGACAGACAGACAGACAGACAGACAGACAGACAGACAGACAGACAGACAGACAGACAGACAGACAGACAGACAGACAGACAGACAGACAGACAGACAGACAGACAGACAGACAGACAGACAGACAGACAGACAGACAGACAGACAGACAGACAGACAGACAGACAGACAGACAGACAGACAGACAGACAGACAGACAGACAGACAGACAGACAGACAGACAGACAGACAGACAGACAGACAGACAGACAGACAGACAGACAGACAGACAGACAGACAGACAGACAGACAGACAGACAGACAGACAGACAGACAGACAGACAGACAGACAGACAGACAGACAGACAGACAGACAGACAGACAGACAGACAGACAGACAGACAGACAGACAGACAGACAGACAGACAGACAGACAGACAGACAGACAGACAGACAGACAGACAGACAGACAGACAGACAGACAGACAGACAGACAGACAGACAGACAGACAGACAGACAGACAGACAGACAGACAGACAGACAGACAGACAGACAGACAGACAGACAGACAGACAGACAGACAGACAGACAGACAGACAGACAGACAGACAGACAGACAGACAGACAGACAGACAGACAGACAGACAGACAGACAGACAGACAGACAGACAGACAGACAGACAGACAGACAGACAGACAGACAGACAGACAGACAGACAGACAGACAGACAGACAGACAGACAGACAGACAGACAGACAGACAGACAGACAGACAGACAGACAGACAGACAGACAGACAGACAGACAGACAGACAGACAGACAGACAGACAGACAGACAGACAGACAGACAGACAGACAGACAGACAGACAGACAGACAGACAGACAGACAGACAGACAGACAGACAGACAGACAGACAGACAGACAGACAGACAGACAGACAGACAGACAGACAGACAGACAGACAGACAGACAGACAGACAGACAGACAGACAGACAGACAGACAGACAGACAGACAGACAGACAGACAGACAGACAGACAGACAGACAGACAGACAGACAGACAGACAGACAGACAGACAGACAGACAGACAGACAGACAGACAGACAGACAGACAGACAGACAGACAGACAGACAGACAGACAGACAGACAGACAGACAGACAGACAGACAGACAGACAGACAGACAGACAGACAGAGCGCTTGCAAACAGTTTAAAATTTACTATGTGTAGCTTTTGCCGTTTACAGGTACAAAGGATTTTTTTTTTTGAGCCGTAAGCTGGGCCGAAGAAGGAAGTCAGTACAAAGGATTTACCTGTGCCGGCTAGGCAAAGGTCAAACCTCGATTGACAAAGTACACTAACTCACAAAGGACCCCCCCCCCCCCCCCTCTCCCGGTAAGCTGTCCGGGGCTTAGACACCGGTAACAAAGAAGGAACTGTGTATTCCCGCATTGTGGGTTTTGTGAAGATTAATTATTTTGGTCCTGTTTTCCCACGATATGTGTTTGAACGAAAGATGGTTCAACATAATTACTGGCAATAACACTAATAATGGTTGACTGAGTTTAGTGGTACACATTAGGGATATAGAACTATCTGTGAAAGTATTGTTTGAACATGTATAGTATGAAGTGTGAACTTGATGGGAATGACATTTTACTTAATCTGCGAATAGCTGGGAAACATTCCGTTGAAAAATGTGTGTTAGTATGTGTGAGTGTATTGTGCGGTGATGGTGAGTGGCCTAGTTTCGGCTAGACCATATGATATTCAGCTAACGCTATGAGTAATTTAGTGTATATGTCTTTTGTGGTTGTAGGTATTGTGTTTAGGAAGATTGCTTTGTATATGTCAGGTTTCTTGTGTGTGTGTTTCTATTAGCTGTTGTAATGCGGTCTTAGTGGCTGTGATTGTTGGGCATACATAATAAATATGTTCATCTGTTTCCTGAATGTTGTGCCTGCATAGTTAGTATGGTGCTTCTTTTTCTTTGCGTTCATCCGGAGTGGGTTTTTTTTTCAGATGTGATTGCGGTGTGTCTGTTATGCACCCTTGGGTCGAAACACTTAGGCCAACACATCCGACTTTTAGCATGCATTTTTGACAGGTAGCATTTATGTGGGACTCTCACTTTTGTGGTACCGTCCACATTCCAGCTTGTCAAGTTGGAACGGTCGAATGCTTCCAGGATCAGCCCTTAAGGGGAGGCAGGGACAGTCCATGTCATTTTCCGCCACCCAGGGTGACTTTCATAGTTGCAGAGCCGACATATAGCGCCCTGGTGCTGGGCTCAGCGTGGAAATCGTCACGTCCTGCTCATGGCTGCTTGAATTCCTTACTTCGATATATTAGGCATATCGTTCACTACGAGCCTTTCCCGCACTGACCAGGCAGGTCTGCAGACGGTATCCACTCGGCGAGTTTTCGATTCGAACATGTGCATGTCGTTGTGCCTGTCAGAGCTGTTCCGGGCACAACAAACATTCGGAAACTAGCTAGTCAGAGCTTTTCCGGACACGAGCTATTCGGAAAACTAGTTAGTTAGAGCTGTTCCTAGTACGAAAGACTTTCACTCGGACGTTGTTTGCGTTATGCCTGATTTATGTGCATCCGTGGGCCAGCACATCCGACTTCAGCAGGAACTTTTACGAGTTAGCCTTCCCGGGTATAGTGCTATTTGCTTGGATCTCTGTGCAGTCCTTTCTGTGGCTGGGGTAATATTGAAAATTAGTCTATATATTACTTCCTTCGCTTTGGATGTGATATATTTGTTGTGTAAGTTAATGAAGGTACAGCTATATTCTTTAATATAATATGTGTATCCTCTTTTGATTCTCAGGTGTAGTGGTGGTGCTTGTTGTTTCACTAAGTATTTGTATATCTGCTTGGTTGTCTGTTGTGTTAAATTTTCATTGCCTTGTATTGCTTGCATACATGTTCTGTAGAATTGCGGTAGTGTCCCGTAATAGTGCGGTGTTGTTTTGTCTATTTTCCTAAGCCCGTGTAGTCTAATCGCAATGTAGTATTGATTGATTGATTGATTTAGGAATCGACATCACAGCATTCGGGACATTCCCATAAGCGCTCCGTCCCCATCCTCAGCAACCAGTGAAGAGTTCCAACATCAATATTACCAGTAGCAATCTGATTATATGTCCGTCTCGCCTTTCCTCTGAGCGGTGAGCGTCGGCCAGATCCCCTCGTCACTCCTCGCTGTCCCATTCTTGCCAGACCATGGTAATCCATTTGCTCCTCCGAGGTGTGCACGTGCTCCCAAAGGTCCAACCACGTCTGCCTTGTCATGTATCAATACTCCACCAAGTTCTGCAGAGCTAGCCAATCTGTCCGCCTGTTCAATTCTCAGCCCACCGGCATGCCCCGGAGAAAAGATTCAGGCGATGCTTGTCATCCGTGACCTCCGAAGCGAAGCAAGCCACCCCACACGAAGCCTGCCCGTCGCCACCCTTGTCAGCATGCTTTCTGAGTCAGTTACAATCACGATGTGTGTGTGTGTGTGTGTGTGTGTGTGTATGTGTGATGTGTGTGTGTGTGTGTGTGTGTCATATTCTCCATCCAGCGGAGAGCAACAGTGAATGCCTCCACCTTCATTCTTAAGCTGGATGTTTTGGTATCATATGATAGGCTCTCCTGCACCAAACGTCGATATCGCAATGTAGTATAATGCTAGTGAGTGTTGGTGTGGATGATTGATGATGTCTCCTACATGATTCATTCTTAAAGCTTGTATTTTTGTGTGTTGGTCTTGTAGAGCTACTCCTCCTTGCTTCTTATCTCGTATTAATGTTTTGTGTTGCATATTGTGAATTGTGTTGCTGAATATGAAATGCCTGATGTGTTTGTTTATGTCTGTGATTGTCTGTTTGGGGGGTCAAACACTGTAGCTAAATATATTATCTATGGAATGATGAAGGTGTTTACAATTGTGCTTCTTTCAAATGTTGTTGATATTTTGTATTTGTACCTATTTAGTATGTCTATAATTTGTTTTGTCAAAGATCGCCATGTCACTATGTGTGTTTTTCTGGGATCGCATGGAAATGTGATCCCATATATGTTCATGTTTTCTGTAACTGTTAGATTCGGGGGGGGGGGGGGTCTACTTTATTCTTCCACTTCCCCAGACCCATTATTTTAGACTTCTGTATGTTCATTTTGGCCCAACTTCCTTTACCAAACTGTCTGAAGGTCTGAAGCATGTTCGTTATGGAAGTGTAGGTTGTTGGGAATAAAGCGGTGTCATCTGCATAAGCAGTTAATTTTCGCTCCCCAAACCATTGTATAAATGTACCTTTAATGTTAATGTCCTGTCTAATTGCTTCTAAGAGTGGTTCTAGTGTGATTACATATAGGATTGGTGATAGCGAACATCCTTGTTTGACAGATCTTGTGATCCTGAAACTGGCAGTGAGTGAGTGATTCACCAGTACCTTACTTTCAGGACCTTTATACAATACCTCTATCCACTGTCTATATTAGTATATTACTGTCCTATGTTACAGTGTGCAAATGTTTTGTGTAAATATGAGTGTGAAATTCTGTCAAAGGCCTTCTCCTGGTCTAAGGATAAGAGGGAGGATTGACAGCCTTTCTGGTAGGTGTATGTGATTAAATCTCTAATGAAGTGTGTATGTTTTTGTATGTTTCTATGTTGAACACTGCACTGTTGGTCTGGGTGTATGAGTGATGGCATGAAAGTTTTTATTTTGTTTGCAAGTGATATAGCTATGATTTTGTAGTCTGTGTTTAATAATGAGATGAGTCTATAGTTTCTTAGCCGTGTTTTGTCTATGTTGTCTTTATGTGTAAGTGTTATGTATGACATGTTGCAAGTATTTGGGAGTTCTTTTTTGTGAAAAGCTTCTTGGTAGACTTTTAGAAGGAAATTGCCTAGGATAGAAAAGCAGTGTTGGTAGAATTCTACATTGGGTCCATCTGTTCCTGGTGTTTTGTCTTTTTGCATTTGATTGAGTGCATGTGTTATGTCTGCTAATGTAAGCTCTGTGTCTAATGTCCTTATCTGTGTCAGACAGTTTCTTTGTGTATTGTAAGAACCTATTTTGCGTTTGTATGTTGGCTGGTTCTGCTGTATATAGGTCAGTGTAGTATTGTTCAGCATCAAATCTTCCATTCAGTTTCCATTGCTTGAGTGGTTGTCAAATGATGCTAAAATATAGAAAAGCTCAAAGTTATTGATAATTTCAATTTTCTTATTATCTGTTGTGAGCTTACTACATGTTGTGTATTTCTAATCATTATTAATATCATTATTAATATTGTTATTGTGTCAGGTCTTAGTCAGATATGACTGAGCTACCGTATAACAGTAGACGGTACTACCTGCTTTCTGTTAGCGCCGAACGTTGGGCGGCGCTTACCAAACCCGACACCTCACATTGTGCCAACGGCTTCGGGCGGAAGAGCGCAATTGGGAGGGTACAAGCCTTACCCTGGTGCGAAGAAATGCAACCTAAAGACAAAGTTTCATGGCAGGGCAGACCAGGCTCTAAGTCTTGGATGGCGGCTGGTCTAGGATCGAAGCTGCGACAGGCGGACAATTAGAGCATTGCTTTGCTGATCCGGCAGCTTCTGCAGCTTGTCTTGTTCCACATGTAGAGGTGTTACCTTTCCTCTGGGGTGAACTAGGCAGGCCGAGAGAGGGATCATGCTGCATGGGCAACACATGATCTCTATATTTTAGCCTAGGCTTTGTGCTATGGAGAGGCAATAACTCCATCCCTTACAAACTATTGTCTGTCAAGACGGCAAGGTGCCAATGATGAAATGATAGTAGTATTGTTGGAATGTTTCTGAAATATGTGTTGCCTGTGTTTGTGTGTTTCCTTGCATGTCTATTAATGCTCCAAATTGTATGTTGTTTTGAATGTTTTGTTCTAATGCCAGGTGTTATTTTCTGGGAGTTTCTTCTGATATGGTAGTAAGTTTAGTTCTAAGGAGTGCACAGTGGCATGCAGAGGTTCTTTGATGCACGGGGGCCAACCCCTTGATTGGATGCCCCTAAATTGTTCTTTCCCTAATTCATTCTCCCTCCCATCCCACTGTACTGTGCTACCCCATCTCCCTTTACCCCCGGGAAATTTTTGAGAATTGCACATTGCCGTATGGTACTTTACGCTTATTTTTATGATCAGAAACCGAATTGAAGACTTTGTATTTTATGCTTAGGAAGTTAGGCTACTATTACTAATCATAATATAGCCTGTATGGAAAACATGACATAAGATCTTTATTCAAATTAAATATATACGTAATATGTCAGCACTCAATCTCTGCGGTCAGCCACAAACCCATCCATCCATCATGTGCCGTGTCGGTAAGCATGGGCGGTCATGTTCTGTCATCTCACTCGATCACCATAGTCGTGGATCAGCTCTGTGTTCCTGTCTCGACCATGCCACGTGGCCAAGCCATCCAGGTATTTGCTTCTAGGTCTTCCTCTTGGTCTCTTCCCTTCGATCTTGCCAGTTGTCACCAAGTTCTCCAATTCATTTCTTCTCATAACATGCCCAAAACATTTTGACTGTCTACGTCTAATGACTCTAATCAGTTTACGATCTTCATTTGTTTCTTGAAGGACTTGTTCGTTGGTTTTTCTATCTGGCATGGTATTCTTTGCATGTTCCTCAGAAACCACATTTCCACAGCCATTAGCTGTTTTTCAACTTGACTGCTTTTGTCCACGCTTCAAATCCATACAAAACTATAGGTTCTATGTAGCATCTCAACACTCTTTTTCTCGTTTCAATTGATATCTTTTTGTTGGTCAGTTTTTTTTTCATCTTTCAAAAGCTATCTTCGCAATAGGTATTCTTGTTCTAATCTCTTCAAGGCATCTCCGCCACATACCCACATTTATTAAATTCGATTCCCTACACTGGATCTCCTGTCATAAAACACTTTAACTACTTCACTTTTTACATCCCTGGTGATGAATATTCTTGTTCAATACTGATTAAAGCAAGGTTTGTCAGTCGTTCTTGTGACACAGAAGACATGAGGTGTGTTTTTATTCATTTCAATTTTGAAAATGACGTTTCACAACTTGCGATTGAAAATGCTATGTTCTATATGCAACGCACATCGTCGGAAACACATCCCTTCCAAATTGTTGTAACGATTGTAGAACATCTTAAGGATCGGGCGGAACTGTATTACCTCCAGCTTGAAAGAGCATCACAAAGTCAATTATTTCATCATATAACTGAGCGGCCTTCACATCATTATCATAATAGCGTTCAAAGTCCGACCATTCCTTTTGTAATTTCTCTCTTTCTTTTTCATCTGTAATTGCGACTGCAACTGAATGTAAATTCAAAAGAAATGCAAATCGGTCTCTGAGTTCTTGAAGCCGAACAGTGCGGTCTTCAATTTCTGTCTTTAATCTGTTCATGATCTCTACCATTACTCTTTTCATTTCTTGCCGTGCATCAATCCACTATCTCGTGCTGATTCGCCAGCCATCATTCTTCTTCACCTTGTTCGTGCAATTGCAATTCCTCATGTCTCACAATATTCGTCAGCTGAATGTATTGCATCGTGGATAATTTCGTCATTATTCAAACTCAAGATTTGCACAAGCCCCTTTAAATCACAAGAAGTTTCATGGAACCCCATTTTCGGATCCTGCAAACGTTTTGTCACTTTCTCTATTGACGCTAAAATCGGGTACCAAAAATTTAATAACGATATAAACGAAAATTGTTGAATAGAGTTCAGAAGCGAGTCTGTATCGCATATGGTTTCCCAAGAAAATCCTCTTTTCTGCATGTGTTCAAGGCTGGGAATAATGTTGTCCAACTCCGCGTGAATTACTTGTACAGCGTCATGGCGAGAACCCCATCGTGTATCACATTGTCTTTTGACAGTTTTTTTTTTTTTTTAGTTTTAGTCGTTGGATCAACATCACGGCACACGGTTTAACCCATAAGTGCTCCGTTTTCCTCCTAACTCAAACCTGAGCCTGGGGAAACTCAGCTCAATGCACGAAATCCGTTGCATCGGCGAGGATACTGAAATACTTTAGGTAGATTTTTAACTCGAAATTTTGCCTGGGCAGCGCCGTAAGGCTACTCTTTTTCGATTTCCAACTGCCAAGGGATTTTTTACGTGCGCAACATTACACACGGGCGTCCGATCTCATTAACCAGAGACCAGGGGAAATTTTATTACTGGAAGTCCATGAGGATTTCTTAAAATAAATCCCGGTCCTCACCAGGGCCTGAACCCGGGACCTCCAGCACTCGAGGCTGACACCATACCTCGAGACCACTCAGCCCCCTGTCTTTTGACAGTTTGAGAGGTAAATGATTTTAAAACCTCCCAACGGGAGGTAGATGAAGAAGCTTTTCCTCAACTTTAAAAAATGTAACGACAACAGGTTCATCTCACTTGCATAGACAGGCCAAATTGAAGCCAAGAATTTTCAAGAATTCTCTGTTGGACACCTGCCCTCACTCCAGCCATAACTGCAGCATTATCGTATGCTTGGCCGCGACAGTCATTGATGGCAATGTTATCTTCTTCTAATTATTTTAAGAATTTCCGTTACCAAGCTTAATTAATGCATCTTTCTTGTTGACTGGAAATATCCCGGAAATACCTCCTTTATTTCTACCTTTCTATTGTCATCATCAATATGAACATAACGTAGAATTTCGGATATCTGATCTTCATGGGCAATGTCTGGAGTAGAATCCAACATTATGCTGAAATACTTGGTATCCTTAATTTCTGAAATAATTTTTTTCTTGACTGTCTCACCAAGAATATTGATTATTTCGTTTTGACTTCTGTTGGACGTTACACTTTTTGGCTTATCTTTCCCTCCCTGCACGTGTTCCGCCAAGGTATCATCATATTTTGACAACAGTCTGATACTTGCTAAACAATTCCCTGTATTTTCGCTTATTGTCTCCTCTGGCTCCGATAAATATGAAATTCCTTCTCCTCGATGTCCACGAAGGGCCAGATTCTATTGTGCCAAAAATTCTATAACCTCAACAATCCGTTCAGTTATTGCTTTCCATTTCTTCTTCATATCGGACATTTGCTGTTAAAGTTCAGCATCTATCGTAGTAGAACTCTTGAGTCGACTTACGAGGGTCAGGTATTCCCTAATGTGAGCTCTATGAGAAGGGCTTTTCTCATGATCAGGTATTCGAGGACTCAACTTTCTCCAAGTAGAGGACACCTTTTCCTGGCTAAAGTTTGACATAGACGACCGCTGTTCCTTTGAACATAAAATAAACATACAAACCAGTAGCATGCGTCCCGGTATGGAGAGTATAACAACCACTTTCTCTCCACGATTCCTCCATTTGTGGAAACTTTGTTAAACCACTTTTTTTGAAAAACTACTTCCATCTTTCTCTGCAAATGGGGTAAATGGCCCACGCTTATTTTGATGTTTTTCTGGACCAAGTTGTACAATTGTCATTTTCAACTTATCTGAAATCGAATTCTTCAAATAGCCATAATTGTTTTTTTTTTTTTTTTTTTCAAAAATGTGCTAAAATCTCCTTTATCTTCCACTTCCTCACATGAATCATCATTCTGACAATCAGACTGAGAAGACTCAGAACTCCCAGTAGGAGAGACAGTATTATGTTCTGATTGAGCTGCAGATGAATCCTCCGAGTCCGAACCAGCACCGTCATCATGATCATGATGATCATCGTTTACTTCTTCATGTTCAACAATTTGTTCTTTACTTCAATTTATCCAGGTATCTAATGCCCCCCTTTGACGAAACTGTCTTCGTATCTGGCCCTCTTTTTCTTCCTGTTCTGTGCACCACTCGCTTAAACTTTCTTCATCTGTGACATTGGGAATAACAACCATCAATAAAAAGGAATAAAGAAACTCACTCTTTTTACACAATTAATAGGACTAAATCTCGGCATGAAGACAAACACACATTTGAATGGGCCAACGCCAACCGCCTAATTGGATGCCACCCGCCCCCGGCTCTATGCCCGGCGCCATCGCACCCCCTGCGCCCCCCTTTGCACGTCACTGTATCAGATTTATGAAATAGAGCAATATAGCTTAATGTGTACACAGTGTGGGGTCAGCAGTAGTAGGCAGTCTTTGTCTACTATTCAACCCAGTCTACAGTTGGAACAACAATCAATAATGAACGAGGCACAATTAAATAAGGATCGTCATGGCAACAGAATCATTTTGCCACATATAAATCATACCGCCCTATACCAACCTGTCAACTTCAGTGAGAAAAAGAGTCTTGCAGTGTTATCTAAGGCCTGTACAGTATACGCGTACGGGTGTGTGGGTGGGTGGTGGAGAATATGTGGGTGGGTGTGTGCGTGTCGGTTATGATATGGGTGGGGGATGTATGTGTGGGTGGGGAAATGTGTGTGGGTGGGGGATCAGTGGGTGGGTGGTGGCATGTATATTTGCCTGAGTCTGTGTGAGTGGGTGGAGGTATGTGTGAGTGGGTGGGGGTGTGGTGAGTTGGGGATGTGTGGGTGGCTGAGGGATGTGTGGGTGGCTGCGGGGTGTGAGGGTGGGTGGGGGATGTGTCTTACAACATTGCAATATGCACTGTTTATGTTTACAACTTTCATTTGACAATGTTTTTCCCCCCATGTGAATGTACCATGCGTAATATGCATTGTTTATGCTTACAAAATCCATTTGACAATGTTTTTTCCCTATGCAACATGCACATTTGATGAATGAAAGATGAGTGATCGAAAGGGCCGAATGTAAGACGGGCCTGCGTGACCAATTTGTTACCCTTTTAAAATAAAGTTTGTTCGTTCGTTCGTTCGTTTGTTCTGTTTGGTAGTGGCTCAGATGGATGAGTTCAAACTCTCTGCTGAAAATTAGACATCAGCATCTCTTCGGCCTCAGTTGTTCTCAAGGCCAAAGAGGCGGGAACATGGCGTGACTGGCCTCTTATAGGCACGCCAACACAACATCCCAGCATTCTGTGCATTTTTTACAAGGTTATCATGGGATATGCTACTCCATACTCTTGTAGAGCCGCGGCAGGCGGCTTCATTTGGTAATAGAATATATCTCATAATAAGGTTTGCAAAATATATAAATAGGGCAGCCTAAATAAACAGCCTAGTGCAGCCAGGAGGTCTCCGCACGCGTGAAGATCTCCTATTATTCTAAACTTAATAGCTACATTTAAATTGCATCACAACGTCTCGTGTTTCATACGTTATATCAAGCAAGTTCGAGTACCGACGGCGGGCCGGATGAAATGACGTCGCGGGCCGGATCCGGCCCGCGGGTCGTAGTTTGGTTACCCCTGATCTAGTGTGACATTGATCATCTTGTCTGGCTCATGATGGCATCTTCTGCCTGGCACAACCCAACCAGTTACCAGGTTTGAAAACCTGTCTGCTTCTGGCCCCTTAAATCTACCACCTGCGTGCCGTGTCGTAACCCGGCTTTGGTGGGAAGAGACCGATGTGTATGTGTGTGTGTGTGTGTGTGGGTGGGTGGGTGTGTGTGTGTGTATGTGTGTGTGTGTGTGTGTGTGTGTGTGTGTGTGTGTGTGTGTGTGTGTGTGTCTACGTCTAATTTCTATAATCAGTTTACGATTTTCATTTGTTTCATCCAGGACTTGGTCATTGTTTTTTCTGTCTGTCGATGGTATTCTTTGCATTATATCTCAGAAACCGCATTTCAACAGCCATCATATGTTTCTTAGCGTGTCTACTTCTGATGTGATCAGCCAGTCCTCGTTGTGAGTAATCTTCTTTCAATATATCTTTATTGCGCGTGCTATTTGTTCTAGGTTTTCTCGCCATTCCTCTATAAAACCATATCTTTGCAGCATCTATGTATACCTCTCAATTGTGCGTTCACAAATATTTTAACAGCTTTCTTATTGTATAACTTTGCATCCCTTCGACTAAATATATTGAAGGTTGTTATGTGCGATTCCAACTAACATAACTCACGTTATATTTAGACCTTGGAAACGTCATAGCAAGTAGGTTTCTCCTTCTTTGTGTTACAAAACCTAATAGGTGCTGTGTGGATGACAATTTATTAGTTTACAAACATTGTATCAATGTCCATTAGAACATTAATCATACTACCTCGAAAATTATATTGTTTGCGAGTAATTATTTTTTTATGAACTAAAAGTGGTTCAAGTTGAGAGTACACAATGAAATGTCGAGTTTCTGTATTGAATGTCAGTAATTTCTTTATGGGTTAACAATTTATGTGAATTATACACAGTGCACCCATCTCCTGTGCTGTGAGAAATCGCCTAACATCAAACTTGTCACAAACATTATGTATTTTACTAAACAAGTTATTGCTTGGGGACTACGTTTCATAGTTTACAGCATCGAATGGCATAGCGAATATGCAAAACACACATTGTTTAACGATGTATGATTCTACAAATAGTAATGCCATGACACCTATACAGATTTTTACAAGACGTCACAGGATGTTAGTGCAAATCACAGAAAACTGTCTTCGCGAATTTGTGAACACAATATGGTCTGCTAATAGTCCGCAAATCACGTATGTGCATAAAGATTGGCTAGATATATCTTTTAAGAATTATTTGTCTCACCTAAATTTATCATTTGACACCGATATTGCATAGAACACATCAATGGAATCATGTCTAAATTAAATACTGCATTGAAACCAAGAACGAATTCACATCACAAAAATACCGTCTGTCTGCGAAATCTAAGCCATTCCCTTCTTGTTCTACGCGTTCATTCAATCAATCTTGCTCTGGCGAGTATCCATTCACAGAAATTATTGCAGGCGAGTCCTGTTCTGTCTCCACAGCTGCCGACTCGGCTGTTTGGACACATCTGTCACATGGCTTGGCATTGACTGCAACAATACATCAGTGGCAATGATGAACACAAATCAGTGCTCGTAAACCAGCCTGGCCGGTCAATCGTTGTGTGTTGACATCACCAACTGGCTTTTATTTCGTTCTCTTCACTGCCGTTATTATACCTTTCACAAACCCGCTGTGGCATAGTGGTAAGAGCGTTTGCTTGCCAATTTACTGGATCGAGATCAGTTCCCAGCAGTGGCATGAATATGTTCTCAACCAATCCGGCTGTGGGTCTACCTGGTCTCATACAATTGGCACCGGATAGTTTACAGAATGTTATGGGAATTGTCTGGGAAGACGGCGAGTAAGATCACTGACCACCCCACCTCATTAGGTCGTGGACTATGATATGTAAAGGCTCAGCGCTTCAAACGCAATGGCAGCATCTGCTAAGGAACTAATGTGTACCTGAGATTACCTTTCAGCGTCAGGCAAGGAAAAGCTTACATGGAAAAATGTTTTTGTGGGCTTCGTTTATGGTGGTGTTCGCGGCTTCTTTCTTCCCTTGATTCAACAACATTAGCGAATAAGCTGAAGACCATAGGCAGGTGGGAATATAACAGTGAAGTAAATAGCCTTTTTTTCGCCTGGGTGATGCCAGGGTTCCAAAGGTGAAGAAAAGAATAGTCTCACTATAGACCTCCTAGGCATTTTCTAAGCAAGACAAACTTCAATTTCCATAAGATCACATCCCCTTGCAGGGGTGGGTAAACTTTTTGTGCTTAGGGCCGCATTGACAAATGTAAAGCTATTGGCGGGCCGCATATATATATATATATATATATATATATATATATATATATATATATATATATATATATATATATATATATATATATATATATAATGTCCATATTGTTTACAGCAACCTATCACATTAAGTAATTATTAATTATTTATATGCTATTAAGCAGCATAAATATCTAATAACTGCAATTTTATTTTACTTATACACTTATACATTATATTTGACAATATGGACAAAACCTTTTACTAATTTATTAACAAGATTTTACAACTTGTTATTATAATAAGTATTCTTTATTATCTATCAATTGCTTTAATTTAGACATAAACCGACTACATTGTCACTATAATTGTTGATTTCAAATGAGATGTATATAACTGCTTGCACTTTTTGACAATATTCTTGAAATCTGGAGCAAATTTACTTGTTGGAATTCTCATGACAGCGTGCAAGTTGCAGTCCGACAATAAAGGCCTATTCTTAGATTTGTTGATCTTCAAGCAAGAGAATGCTTGTACGCAAATATGTGTTGATCCAAACAATGATAAAAGTTTAGCTGCAAAGTTTTTCAAGTTGGGAAATGATTCTTGTGATAAAGATCCTTCGAATTCCAGCAAACCATCTGACTTGAATTTCTCTTTCAGGTCATGATCTGCTTGTAAGTCAAGCAGCTCCAACTGAATGTCCTCTGTGGCTGTATCAGCTTCTGCACTAAAAGGGGAACTGAGAATATTGAACTGTGGCTCTAAGTTCCTGAAATCTTGGAATCTCCATCCAAATTCTTCAATCAATGCATCTAATTGGGCTCTGTACTTTCAGTTATTTCACCAGAAATGTTTTTTTTATCTCAGCAAAGGGAAGTGACAAAATCTTTTTTCACTTGCTTGTCTGGAGAACAGTGAGAGTTTTGCCTGAAATGATTTTACATGTACAAACAATTCATGTGCAAACACACCATTGAGCTGAAGTTTGACATTCAGTTCATTTAACTTTTCCATAATTTCAATGGCAAACATAAAGTCTAACTTCTACTCTTTACTGACAATGTTAGTATTAAAGTCACATTGAATGCCCTTCATCTCTAGGAACATCACCGTTTCTTCTCTGAGTTCCCACATTCGCCTCAACACCTTGCCGACTCTCAGCCATCGAACACTGGTGTGGTACAGGACATCGGAATGTTCAGTTTCCAAATCGTCAAGTAATGCCTTGAACTGTCTGTGATTAAGTCCTCTTGATCTGATGAGGTTGATGACACTGACAACTGGGTCAATAACATGCTTGATATTCAAAATAGCTTTACACATACTTTCTTGATGAATCACACAATGAAGTGGCAATAATGTGTGGTCTGGATATTCTGCTTTAATCTTATCACTTATCAACTTTACCAGACCCACATTTTCTTCCAAGTAAAAGCTCCGTCAGTTTTAACACTTGCCATCTTGTTCCAAACCAACCCAGTTTTTTTTTCAATACAGTTAGTAACAGCATTGAATATAAAATGGCCTGTGGTTGTGTCTTTGAGTGACTCATCACTCAGTAACTCTTCGGTGTGTTTGAAAGAAGTGTTTATTCCATGTATAAATATCAATAATTAGGCAGTATCATGTACATCGGTACTCTCATCCAATGCAAAAGCGTACCACACAAATTTTTTACTTGTATCTTGAAGTTTATGCATCAAATTGTCACTTATCTTGTCAAAAAGTCTGACCACAGTTCTTCTGGATAAAGTAATGTTTTCAAATCTGTGTGTGTGTTTTTTTTTTTTTTTTACTGGACATATAATGTCTGCTGCATCTATCAAACATTCCTTTATGAACTCGCCATCACAAAATGGCTTGTTCTGTTTAACAATTCCGTGTGACAGCACAAGACTAGCTTCAGTTGTAGCATCTTAAATTGAAGACAGTTTAGTGAAAACAGTTGGTTGTTTCTTCAAATTGTTCACCACCTCCAGGCATTTCCTTTCTCTCCCTTCGGTTGTTAAATTGTATCCGAAATCGGAATGTTTTGTTTGAAAATGTCTTTTTAAATTGTACTCCTTGAAGACAGGCACTGACGCATGACACAACAAGCAAACTGATTTGCTACCCAACATTTATAACATAGTACTTAGTTGTCCATTCATCATTAAAAACACGGCATTCATCTCCAATCTTACGTTTGTTATTGACACTCATTGTTTTAATAAAATTCGAACAGTTAGAATTGTACAAAACTTTACAACGGAAATGAAACAAAACCTACTTCCGGCTGTGTGTGAAAATAAAATATTCGGGAAAACAAGTAGTAAACTCAGAATACATTTCAGAAATATATCAAGACTACGACAACAAATAAATTAATTTGAAAATTGTAAATGTGGAAATAATTTATAACAGCAATAAACTTTTAAATTTAATATTTTCCTGCAACAAAATAAATCATTTTATTCACCGGAGAAATATCTGTTTTTCATACAATCATCCTTATTAAATTTTTACATGTCGATAAATATTTCTCTATATGAAAATTTATAAATTCGTATTTTAGCATTACATGGTTCCAAATGTACCTGTATCTAGCCAGGGGCAGGATTGGGGTGAGCGCCCAACCTTGCATAAATACCCCAATGGCGCGTGCATTCATCACCTATGTAGCAAAAGTCCAACTCCGGGCCTTCTTGTAGCGGAACTGTTTTTAATAACAGGAGCAGTGGCAAGGGCGAGTCACTGGCGCCGAGAAATAACCAGAACGCTCTAGATGCGTATGCACGTACATGCATGCGCAGACACGTGTGTGCGTTTCTACGCCCCTAAACTCGAGTAAGACCACAGTCTGCTCTAGCAAAGGAGAGGTGCTGAAGACGGAGGCAACCAGCCAGGAGGCGCACCACAGAAATCAGGATGCCACGCAATCACGCATAATGAAATATGTCGACTACTACTAATTGTTATGGTGCTCGCCCTTCTTTGGACCCCCAGGCAGGTGCAGTGCCTGGCCTTATGCCTCGAAAGAGTCCATCCACAGCTACTGGAGGTCCTTTTCAGATGTCCTATGGAGCCAGGAGACGTGAGAATAGAGCATCTGGCCATACCAAACAAAGACTAAAACTAATGCACTGGAATGCGGAGGGAGTCAGCAACAAAAAACATAGAACTAGAAAACATCTTGGACCAAGAAAAGGTAAGCGTATGCTGCTTGCAAGAAACTCACCTCAACGAAGACTAAAATGATGTCTGGGAAATTGCCAGTACTAAGGACACTACTTTCTGAACTTAGCAGTCAGAATAAAGTCACCGTACAGTGGATACCATCCTACTGTGGAGTACTCGGAAACGACAGAACATATCGATTGGCTAAGGAAGGAGCAAAAGAAGAACAGCCGGATGTGCACGTTACATACCGCCAAAAGAAAAGAAAGATCAAATCAGTCAGAAAGCCACCAAAACCTGCTCAAGTCGACTATCACATTATGGACAGACCAGAACAAGTAATTATTCTGCGCTTCAGAACAGATCACAATAGATTTCGAAACCACATGCATACAAAATTCAAGATTGGTTAATCAGCCATGTGCACATATGGATTGGCGTCGCAGACAGCTGAGCACATACTCAAAGACTGCCCAAATTACAACATGTCTAGGCAAACCTTCTGGCCTAGAGAGACGACAGTGGAAGATAAACTCTATGGACTGCTGAGTGAACTTAAAAAGGACACTTAAATTCATACAAGAGGCAACATTGCAGTTATAGACATATTTAAGGCGAACGAAAGAAGAAGAAGAAGCATTACATTACGAATGTCAAGGACTGTTTACAAAAATAAATAATTAGAAAGAAATTTTATCAAAAATGTTAAAACAATCATAACGGTACATGACATTCTGTAAAATTCAACAAAATAAGTTAAAAACGAAGTACATTTTTTTATTTCTAAATGCCCTCGCAGGCCGCATAAAATCAGATTGGGTCGTAGCTTGCCCACCCCCTGCCTTATTGTATTGTTAACTGCAAGGGATGTCAGAATGAACCAAATCTTGGTGCTATATATAGCCTATGTTTAATGTCATATGTCTGAAGTCATCTGTTCCCATGCATGATGTGATCACGTTCCATGTCTACTGTCATCTTTTCCCATGTCTAATGTCATTTGTTCCCGTTTGATGTCATCAGTTCCTATGGCTGATGCTATATGTTCCCATATCTGATGTCATATGTTTCCAAATCTGATGTCTTCTGTTCCCATGCCTGATCTTCTATGTTCCCATGTCTGATATAATCTATTCCCATGTCTGATGTCATATTTTCCCATGTCTGATGTCATTTGTTTCTATTTTTGATGCCAAATGTTCCCATATCTGATGTCATCTGTTCCCATATTTTATGCCAAATGTTCCCATCTTTTAAGATGTCGACTCTAACTGACGGCTTTCTGTGGCAACAACTACTTCGAAACACTGGAGCCCTGTTTCTTAAAATTTGCAATTTCATTAAAATTACATTTCCGTAGTCTATTATTGAACAGTTAGTTCGTTGCATGTCCTTTAAATGACTTTGCAATCAACCCCATAATTCATTGACTATTTGTCATTTATTAGGCAACCTTAGTTCATTACCAGTTCCGTGGCGAAGGTGTTACGGACGCATTTCGTAATACCGCATACTGCGTTCAAAACACAGCTGTAGGCGATTCGGTAGCAGACCGCCTCGCGTTGTTTTTTTTTTTTACAAAATGGGATGTGTGCCGGCCGTTCAGAAAGCAATGGCGAATTAATGAACGTAAACCTGCCAAGAGATCACGAACATGAAAAAATGCTGGTATTGACTGTGACGTCCTGTAAAGAATATGCAACTAACTTAGTTCAGTAGTTTTCTATTACTTTTTTAACGACCGATGCCTGCGTCTAAATTTCTTTCTGGTGATTTCAGTGTGTCGAACAGTTATTAAACTGTGCTTTTTACTATAAACTACTGAAGAGATTTAAAGGAAAGCCATTTCTGTTGTAAGCCACCTACTGAATAGATTTAAACTAGATTCTTTGGAATCCCACAGAAAATAATTAACGTAATAAAGGAAATATACAAAGGCAACAAACTGCAGAGATCTACATGAAGGAAAACTAACAGATATATTTGAAATAAGACCAGGAGTGCGAGTTCTCATCTGCATTATTCTTACCGATTAGGGACGGGACTGTGAAGACAACAATAACAATCATCATAAATGGATATAAATGGATCCCGACAGTGCAGTTTAAATATGTGACCTTTGTCGACGGCATTGTCCTCCTGCTGCATACAAGAAATCAGATGAAAGATAAAATAAACACACTTCATCATTACAATTAGCTATATTTTTTTGGTCCGCATATCCTTTTCACAGGACATCGCTGTCAACATCAGCATCTTTCAGCTGATTGTTGATTTCTTGGCAAGATTACGCCCAATGCTTTCTGAGCGCCGGCTCACATACCTCATAAGTTACCGACGCGGAGAGAACCGCTATAGATTCTCGCTCTCGTCACGTTACTCATGAGAGTATACGGGATTAAGGAGAAAGTCGTGTAAATCCTAGACCAGGAAGACCGGCACAATTAGCTATACACATTCTAAATGGAAAATACAAATTATTGAGAAAAATATTAAGCAATGATAACAAAGTCTCCCTAAATAAAACTTTACTTCAAGATCTCAAATCATACATTATCAGATAATAATGTAGACACAGATGAGGAAGCAGATAGTGGTTAGTGAAATAAGAATTCAAATGGAAAAAAATAAAAGTGTTGGGGGGAAGGGGGTGGCGATGGTTTTTCATGACAATAGGAAATCTGTGAAAGACATAGGAAGTTAAACCAGCTACCAAGCATAGAATATCAGTATTGCTGTAAGGATCAGGAAAATGGATAACAATTGAAACAATTGCTTTTAAAGTGCAAGCACTCATTAACTTGTGCTTGCGCAGAGTAGGACAAAAATGGTATGACATAATCAATAACGCGGAACTTTTGGGGAGAACTACACAGATTTCAGCGAATGATGCGGTGAGGAAAAGATCCTGGCCCCGAATAGAACACATATTTAGAAAACCTGATAACATTACACATGGAGCAGTGGTTCTCAACCTTTTTTGGCCCATGCACCCCTTCACCATTTGTTCAGAATGTCATTTTCCCTCCGCCCTCCCTATAAATCCCCTCTCCCCTACACAGTATACGTAAAAATGGAAGTTAAATTTATTAACACATACTACAACAAGTCTAGACTTCTATATTAAACGTGATTTGCATGTCTACTTACGTTGTAAAACGAATTTCAGAAGGGCGAGAAGTACGGAACCGTAATGCATGAAGGTAAAAACAATATCAAGTAATCGGTTCTTGTATTAACGCGATCTTGAAATAATCGTATCTAAATCCTCCCCCCCCCAAGAAACCCTAAAATTCCCCCAGGTGGGAGGGGGCATTCCCCACCGGTTGAGAACCACTGACCTAGAGAGTCCTTTCTATGTGTTCCAGGGGCATACCGAATGAGATGAGGTCTAAAACACACGGACTAGAGATATAGAGACCCAGTTAAGTAAAGTGGGGAGCATTGCAAAAGGCAGAATCAGATAGGTCGGTTTGGCATGATTTGATTGAGGGCCTATGCGCCCAAATGACATTGCTTAGTTAATCACAAACGGTCAACTAATTATGGGGATGATTGCAACGTCCTAAAAGGACATACTTTTCTTTAATCTCTGTGATTCAGTAGCTACTGAATCATTTGAATAAAAGAGTGTGTCCGTGATTCAGCACCTACAGAATAGATCTGTATACAGATACTACAGAAATCGCCGCTTATCAGTGCAGCCAAACTTCAACACAGGATGTCATTACATCGTGAAATCGCACAGCTGTGACTAAAGTGCGAAGTCAAGATTTATGACATAATTCCCAAGACATCATTTTCGTCTACAGGTATTTGAACGCAAAGAACTATTCTCACAAGCGCCGGGGAAATTCTGTTTAAACCTGGAATGTTATCATACACAAACATCTGAGGGCACCGCTATGCCAGACAGACTACACGGCCGCGGCATGTTTATGAAACTTAATACTGCAATTACCAAATGCTTATCAACATGCGCGGGCCAGGTGAGAGACGGGCTGTAGGTCAGAGGGAAGTAGAGTGTTGGTGGACTGGTGAGTCCGTCGTTGGCGTAAGGGAGAATGACACTGTTTTGGATGCATTAATTTATCGGAGTGTCCTGTTAGTCTGGAATATACATGAAATGGGGTAAAACAGCGGTAAAGCTGTAGAGATGTAAACAAACAAACAAACTGCCATGAGTCTGTGAAGTGATAGCTCCATCACATTTTGAAAGCCTGAGACCAAAGGAGGAATAGCACGCCAGCTGGTGAGTGACTAGCCATGACACTACCACGTCCCCCATGTACTATTGTGACACGCCACCAGGTCGCCTGGTGAGTGACTAGCCATGACACTACCACGTCCCCCATGTACTATTGTGACAAGTCACCAGGTCGGATGGTGAGTGACTAGCCATGACACTACCACGTCCCCCATGTACTATTGTGACACGTCACCGGGTCGGCTGGTGAGTGACTAGCCATGACACTACCACGTCCCCCATGTACTATTGTGACACGCCACTAGGTCGGCTGGTGAGTGACTAGCCATGACACTATCACGTCCGCCATGTACTATTGTGACACGCCACTAGGTCGGCTGGTGAGTGACTAGCCATGACACTTTCACGTCCGCCATGTACTATTGTGACACGCCGCCGGGTCAGATGGTGAGTGACTAGCCATGACACTACCGTGATGTCCCCCATGTACTATTGTGACACGCCACCGGGTCAGATGGTGAGTGACTAGCCATGACACTACCGTGATGCCCCCCATGTACTATTGTGACACGCCACCGGGTCGGCTGGTGAGTGACTAGCCATGACACTACCACGTTCCCCATGTACTATTGTGACACGCCACTAGGTCGGCTGGTGAGTGACTAGCCATGACACTATCACGTCCGCCATGTACTATTGTGACACGCCACTAGGTCGGCTGGTGAGTGACTAGCCATGACACTATCACGTCCGCCATGTACTATTGTGACACGCCACCAGGTCAGCTGGTGAATGACTAGCCATGACACTACCACGTCCCCCATGTACTATTGTGACACGCCACCGGGTCAGCTGGTGAGTGACTAGCCATGACACAACTACGTCCCCCATGTACTATTGTGACACGCCACCGGGTCGGCTGGTGAGTGACTAGCCATGACAATACCACGTCCCCCATGTACTATTGTGACACGCCACCGGGTCAGATGGTGAGTGACTAGCCATGACACTACCGTGATGTCCCCCATGTACTATTGTGACACGCCACCGGGTCGGCTGGTGAGTGACTAGCCATGACACTACCACGTCCCCCATGTACTATTGTGACACGCCACCGGGTCGGCTGGTGAGTGACTAGCCATGACACTACCACGTTCCCCATGTACTATTGTGACACGCCACTAAGTCGGCTGGTGAGTGACTAGCCATGACACTATCACGTCCGCCATGTACTATTGTGACACGCCACCAGGTCAGCTGGTGAGTGATTAGCCATGACACTACCACGTCCCCCATGTACTATTGTGACACGCCACCGGGTCAGCTGGTGAGTGACTAGCCATGACACTACCGTGATGTCCCCCATGTACTATTGTGACACGCCACCGGGTCGGCTGGTGAGTGACTAGCCATGACACTACCAGGTTCCCCATGTACTATTGTGACACGCCACTAGGTCGGCTGGTGAGTGACTAGCCATGACACTATCACGTCCGCCATGTACTATTGTGACACGCCACCAGGTCAGCTGGTGAGTGACTAGCCATGACACTACCACGTCCCCCATGTACTATTGTGACACGCCACCGGGTCAGATGGTGAGTGACTAGCCATGACACTACCACGTTCCCCATGTACTATTGTGACACGCCACTAGGTCGGCTGGTGAGTGACTAGCCATGACACTATCACGTCCGCCATGTACTATTGTGACACGCCACCTGGTCAGCTGGTGAGTGACTAGCCATGACACTACCACGTCCCCCATGTACTATTGTGACACGCCACCGGGTCAGCTGGTGAGTGACTATCCATGACACAACCACGTCCCCCATGTACTATTGTGACACGTCACCGGGTCGGCTGGTGAGTGACTAGCCATGACACAACTACGTCCCCCATGTACTATTGTGACACGCCACAGGGTCGGCTCGTGAGTGACTAGCCATGACAATACCACGTCCCCCATGTACTATTGTGACACGCCACCGGGTCAGATGGTGAGTGACTAGCCATGACACTACCACGTTCCCCATGTACTATTGTGACACGCCACTAGGTCGGCTGGTGAGTGACTAGCCATGACACTACCACGTCCCCCATGTACTATTGTGACACGCCACCGGGTCAGCTGGTGAGTGACTATCCATGACACAACCACGTCCCCCATGTACTATTGTGACACGTCACCGGGTCGGCTGGTGAGTGACTAGCCATGACAATACCACGTCCCCCATATACTATTGTGACACGCCACCGGGTCAGCTGGTGAGTGACTAGCCATGACACTACCACGTCCCCCATGTACTATTGTGACACGCCACCGGGTCAGCTGGTGAGTGACTAGCCATGACACTACCACGTCCCCCATGTACTATTGTGACACGCCACCAGGTCGGCTGGTGAGTGACTAGCCATGACACTACCACGTCCACCATATACTATTGTCACACGCCACCGGGTCAGCTGGTGAGTGACTAGCCATGACACTACCACGTCCCCCATATACTATTGTGACACGCCACCGGGTCAGCTGGTGAGTGACTAGCCATGACACTACCACGTCCCCCATATACTATTGTGACACGCCACCAGGTCGGCTAGTGAATGACTAACCAATATACTACTACTACGGTTCCCCTGTACTCTTGTGACAAGCCATAATATATAATCATTGCCTAACATCATCAAGAGTAATTTCTTATTTTGTCCACATTATGCGCAGCCATTAACTAGATTATATTGTGACAACTGGAAATATTTGTGGTAAGATTGATAGAGGAAAACATCTAAAAAATATTCTTGACATCCTTGTGTCATTACTCTTGATGATATCAGCTCACTAATTTGATTCCTGAAGTTGAAGATCGCAAGATATAGATAAGCAAGTTAACCCACGCCAGTAGGCAAGACTCGATGATGATAATTAATTGATAAAATGGCGTGGAGTTTGGATGGAGATTCCAAGATTTCAAGAAGTTAGTGCCACAGTACAATATTCTCAGTTCCCCTTTTAGTGCAGAAGCTGATACAGCCACAGAGGACATACAATTGGAGCTGCTTGACCTACAAGCAGATCATGATCTGAAAGATAAATTCAAGGCAGATGGTTTGCTGGATTTGTATGGATCTTTATCAGAAGAATCTTTCCCAACTTGAAAAACTTTGCATCTAAACTTGTATCATTGTTTTGATCAACATACATTTGCGAACAAGCATTTTCTTGCTTGAAGATCAACAAATCTAAGAATAGGTCTTTATTGTCAGACTGCATCTTGCATGCCGTGATGTGAATTTCAACAAGTAAACTTGCTCCAGAATTCATGAATATTTTCAAAAATTGAAAGCAGTTACATACACCTCATTAGAAATCAACAATAGTGACAAGTAGTGACAATGTAGTCGGTTTTTGTCTACATTAAAACCACTGATAGTTAATTTTAAAAAAAAATTATTATTATAAGAAAATTGTACAATCTTGTTAACAAATTAGTAAACGTTTTTGTCCACATTGTAAAATATAATGTACAAGTGTATAATAAGATACGATTGCAATCATTAGTTATTTATACGGTTTAATAACCTATAGCCGGTCTCCTGGCGAAGAAGTGATTGACTTTCTCATGTAATCCCTTATATCCACGTGGGGTAACACATGTGTGCGACATTCCGTAGCGGATCGCGTCGCGTTTGTTCCTTATGGGGGTATGTGAGCCTATCAATCAGAAAGCAATGGCAAACTACTGAGCGTAATCTTGCCATGACATCAACAACAGCGATAAAATGCTGGTGTTGACAGCGATGTCCTGTATATAGAATATGCGAAAAAAAAAACCTATAAATAATTCATAATTACTTATTGTGACAGGTTGCTGTAAACAAAGTGGGCATAATATATATATATATATGCGTCCCCCAACAGCTTAACATTTGTCAATGTGGCGCTACGCACAAAATTTGCCAACCCTTGCTCTAGTAGAATTATTAGTTCACGGGCGTATATCAATACCAGTCATGCTGCAAGGCTTTTCAGCATTTTTATTTACTGCTGTTCTATGTCTCTTTTCCAGTAAGGTTAGTTAAAGTTAGCTGCATATCCTTTACAGGATGTCGCAGTCAACCCCAGCAGTTTTAATGATGTTTGTGATCTCTTAGCAAGTTTTCGTTCGGTAGTTTGTCATTGCTTTCTGAACGACCGGCATCCATACAATTTCGTTAAACAACGCAAGATGATCTGCTGCCAAATCGCCCTCAGCTGTGTTTCGAACGCCTGTATGCGGGATTACGAACTGTGTCCGTAACACCTTAACCACGGAACCGGCTTCAGTAACGTACTTTATGATAAAGTGGTCGTGCCGAAGCCTCTTTGCCACCTTCTGGGTAGTGTGGCTGGACAGAAAGATTTTCCACGCATAGAGAGACTGACTCAGTGGGGAGAGAGTGCCGGGTCTGGAAGACACCCAACATGTAGTGGGAAAGGTAGGTGGGCGTGTAATCAGTCCACTGATTGAACCATCTGCATAGGAATGTTTCAGTGGCTACCAAAGAGGGGAGACGGAGCATGCGTGGGAATGCCTCGAAGGCAGGGGTGTCCGGTCCGAACAAAATAATCCGAATAACTCAGCAATGTTATCATTTATTACAATATTTTCATTTTTTTTTTTACTTTCTGATGATGTTGCTAACCAATGTTGACTGCCTCCGTCGTGTATTTTTTTTTTTATCTTGGACTCGTTCAACACATTAAGATTTCTTACGTGATTGTCAATGGTATTTTTACCATTCTTCTGTGAAGCCACATTTCTATTACCATCTGTCAGCATTGCACAATTACGCTTTCAGAATGTATTTAACGGTACATTTCGTCATTGTTCTTTGTTGAAAATTATGCTCCAGGAAACAGCTGAGGAAAATCTACAAAATTCGGTCAAAATAAATTCCTGGCTTAATACGATCAAAGAATGTATAAGGGGCGATCATTTGAAATTCGTTCGTGCTGCATCGCGCGTAATTGCATATGTTGAACATGATCATGTCATGGTAATATGATAAGTACTGGCCAATGAATAAAAGAGCACGTGCTTATCGTCCCATGATGCATAGGTTCTGTTTCTGACCGTTGAGAAAATGGAGGGTTGATCCAAAATCCGTCCAAAGAAGCTCAAAGAGCGGTGATTCAGTTTCTTTCATTTCGGATTTTTTTGCATGAATGTTTCGGAAAGGACGTCAGTTCACGACAGATCTTCGACGGCCGGGTCAAGTGCATATTGTTGCAACAGAAGAAAAGCATCGCCAAAATTGATGCAGCTGTACAGATGAACCGTTGTGGAAGCATACGTTCGCTAGCAAAAGAATTTGATGTGTCAAATGGGACAATTTAAAAGGTCGTTCGTAAGAAACTGCAATATAGGAAGGTGTGTCCACAGTGGGTACCATGGATGTTGACCCACCACCAAAAAGAGGAACGTATGGGATGGTGTTTGAACCACTTGCTGCGTTACAAAGTGGGGGGTGATGAAATTCTCTTCCGCATAGTGGCAGGCTACGAATCATGGGGTCACCACTTTGAGCCGAGCAGTAAAAGAGAGAGCATGCAATGGAAGCATGCTGGATCACCAAAAGACCAAAAATTCAAGTTACAGGTTTCCGTTGGTAAGGTCATGCCGAGAGCATTGTTTTATTATGAAGGGATATTGTTGGCCGACTTTAAAGAACCTGGTGTCAACATCACCTCTACCCACTACTTGCAAACACTAGACAAGTTTCAAAAAGCCACCAAGCATAAACGACCCGGCATGTTTTCTCGCGGTGTGATTTTGTTGCACAATAATGCTCTTCCGCATGTCGCAAAGATTATTCAGGAAGCATTAGCTAGGAAGAAGTGGGAAATACTGCAACATCCAGCCTATACCTGATTTGTCACCATGTGATTTTCATTTGTTCGGACCCCTAAAAAAAGCTCTCAAGGGGCAACGATTTTACACAGATGCAGATGTAATGAACGCAGTAATCACTTGGGTCAGTGAGCAACCACAATCCTTTTTTTGCGGACGGCATTCGCCGCCTACCTAAGCAATGGGATGCTTATCTGAATGCCTACGGCGACTTTTTCTGACCAAACCATGGTGCATAATTCATTCAAAATGAATGCTTTGTTTAATTCTACCACGCCTGTTAATGTTTCTTTCATGCTTTGTTATAAAGCCATTGAAACGGGTTTCAAATGAACGACCCTAATACATGTCATCATTACTACACTTATTCATACTGTGGGCGTGATAGGGGTAACCCTCCTTGGCGAAGTGGTTAAATTGCCTGCATCGCGCTCCGAAGGTTGTTGTGTTAGATTCCGAAGTCCGTCATTCTGTTCACGAGTGCAATTTTCTCGGAGACTCCTGGAGGTCGTCTCTAAAACTACGGAGTTCGTGCTTTGTGCGACGCTTTCGACAGCCCCCCCCCCCCCCCCCCCCCTAAGAAAAGAGAACGAGTCTCATGTTGTAAAAGCTCAGTGCAATGAAGTTGATCCTTTCAGCTTTACAGCCTTGTACTTATTCATACTGATTACCATAGATGTCAAGCATGGTGGCCTCTTGTTCAGGTATCACGAAGTGAAGCTCCCTGGGCATATGGTGCCATATTTAAATAGACCAGACAGAACTGGGTGATGTGGTCTGTGTCATGCCCGCTAGATGTGCTCAGGCCGGTGTGATGTTCACAATTATACTTCTGGACACTAGGTTACAGTCTATTGACAGTGACATATCTTTCTTTTAGTTTAGTTTAGTCGACGGATCAACATCACTGCACACGGTTGTATTCCATAAGTATGTTCTACTTCTAACTCAAGCCTGAGTCCGGAGAATCTCAGCTCAGTGCACGAACTCTGTAGCACCGTTGAGGATCCTTAAATACTTTGGGTAGATTTTTAACTCGAAATTTTGCCCAGGCAGCGCCATTAGGCTACTCTTTTTTCGATTTCCGACTACCAAGGGATTTTTTACGTGCGCAACAATACACACGAGCGTCCGATCTTACTACCCAGAGACCAGGGAAAATTTTGTTACTAGAAGTCCACATGACAAAATCCAGGCCCTCATCAGGGCTTGATACCGGGTCCTCCAGCACTCGAGGCGGACACCATACCTCGAGATCACACAGTCCCCCAGTGAAATATCTAACATCGTGCAGGAAACATTGCCACAGTAGACCGAATTCAGTCAGTCCGCATGCTTTGTGCTGAATAATAACCTGGTTGTATCACAATACGTCTGTGGCTAAGGGCTTGCGAACGCGGTTTGTGAGCCCGTATACCCGGGTTTGAAACACAGCGGTGCTGGGTTTTTTTCGAAAAAGGTATAGGAGCCGGTCGTTCAGAAAGCAATGGCAAACTACTGAACGTAAAATTTGCCCAGGAATCACGAAAAGCGAAAATGCTGGAGTTGACTACTACGTTCTGTGAAGGACATGCAACTTAATTTTAATCACAATACGCCTCATAGCAATACGCCTCACATGCTGATTTTTGGGCTAAAGAGAAGAAGGGATTTGTAACATTATTCCCGAGGAGGTGGTACTTTGTTGACTTAAAAGTTACATTTCACAGAATACCAGGGGTTACATAACTAAAGATCCAACCAAACACGTCTCCACTTGACATGAAGTTTACTTTGATGAACTTATAAAGAAGAAAAAGAAGATTTAAAGGGGGTTTAAAGATCGACGTCATTGCGCCTGGTTTTATCCCATATGGCTCTGTCGCTTTCCGCAGGACGACCAACCGAAAGTGTCTCATACAACACGAAGCCCGCAGTTCCAGCCACGACCCCCAGGCTTCTCGGAGATAATTGCACTCGTGAACCGATTGCTGGAAAAATAAGTTTGTTTCATGCAAAAGGACATCATTCTTAGCTACCTTCTGATTATACTGTTCGTATATCATCGCCGTTATCCCGTGGCCGTATGCTGTGCAGAACTGTTCCCTAACAACATACATTGGAAATATATTTCTGTCATTGGCTACAGTTGCAGCCACGTGTAAATTACCCATCGGCTGTGACATTAATCTAAGCTGACTTCGTCCTCTTGTTGGCTATATTTTTTAAAATGTTCTCTCCTTATATTGTCTATTCTAATTCACGTTTGTGTCATATTTTATAATTCTGTGATCCAACACCGATATTGCAACACACTGGTTACGTCTATGGGTTCTTCGTACCTTTCTGAAGATGTTGAAGCGTAAATTTACTTACAGTCCCATTGGCCAGTTGGTTACGCACGCCTCTGCTCCGTCCTCTACCACGATTCTTCTTCCTGCTAATGCCAAATTAGATTCCTTATATCAGCGGTCGCAGCTGCATACAGTAAGTGATTTGTATTTTCACTTGCATCATGCGATCATTCATATACAGTCTCACGCCTGCCTTGCTCAACCGGAGTATTCCCCTGAAAGTGGCCTGAAGACCAGCCAATCACACCTTTCATGTCTACCTGCTCAGGTATGGCTAGGGAAGTAGAGTCACCTGTAGGTGTTATGACTCAAGCACTCATGTGTGTCAACCACTCATTTCATAAATATCCAGACTGAACTTTCATAGTTGGTTGAGGACCTAAGCTTCATTGGGTGATAAGAGGTAGAAGAAAAAAAAGATGTGGGGTTTATTCGTTTCCTCTAACTAAGCCGCATTGTGTTTCTAATTGAAACATCTGTGTGCGTTGGCAACAAGCGGAAAGGCCATAGGTGAAATAGGCTGAACTGCACTAAAGCTAAACAATTACAAGAAATAAATCAATAAAACACCGCACAGTGGACGTGGGCATCTGTGCGAAACGGCAATCAAGTGTGTCACTTATGATTGTGTTCTTGCCATGCTGAATGTTTCCACTTTTCGTTTTTTGTCGATTTATGTAAGAAATAGAATATGAACATAAGCAGTGAAATTTGTTGCAAAGACAAAAACAATGGTGTTAGGCAGACAGTTGGAAACCATGTCAATACAAATAAAGAATTTGGAAATAGAACAGGCAAGCGAATATAAATATAGGGTCAATTTTCAATTTAGATGTGAGACTGGATAGAGAAATCCACATATTATGAGCAAAGACAAATCAGATACTGGGATAACGAATGCCACTTTTGACACATAGAAAGTAGGAATATATCTATAACTACTAAAGCAAATCCCATAAGAATCATTTTATGGCCGACATCATGCTACGATTGTCAAACATGGACGTTTACCTCTTCTTGATTCAACTTAGTGCAACTCAATTCAGTTAAAGAACAACAAGTTAAGTGGTACCTCACAAGAATGGTTTACTACCATTTACCCCAAATAGCCACATTGAATAAATACATAGTTACAGAGCAAGAAAAGGACCACGTAAAATATGACAGTCATATCAAAACAATGATAGAGAGCTGAATACCAACTTACAAAGAAGAAGATTTGGGCCAGGAAATATACGAGCACAATTAGGCAATGCATTCACATCTCTTCTCTCTGGTTCAGTATGATCACCCACCACTGTGGTTGGTTATCCGTGAACGAGAAGCGAGTGGATGAGAGGTAAATATACACTCTTCACACATCACGGTACAAGGGCTCTAAAACAAACAACGGCCTCTTCTTCATCTTGTGCTATCTCCTGTAGTTCCCTCCACGTCCTCTCTATGTTATTCATCTCTGCTTATAGTTCTCTAACATATATATTTGACATAAGAAGAGGAGCTCGACAGGGATGCCACGTGTTATCTTTATCCTTCTGACTGGATATAGACTGGATTAGCGGGCCCCTTGGTGGAACAGTTAGGAAGGTGGGTGCGCCGACAATGGCATGAGCGCGGTCGGACGAGGGTTCAATACCTGGACTCGTCGCTAGCTACAGGAGGAAAAGACTGACCACCTGGTCCTCCGTGCACTCAGGCCTACACAACGTGATGGTTCTTGCTTCGGGATTTGTTATTATTATTTATAGATTGTCTTAATAAGGAATAAATAAATACTGCAAGCAGAATGCGTTGTTATCAGCCCCAACTCAAGGTACGAGCGCCCTTACCTATTCGGCCACGTCGGCTACTACACACAGACACACAGACACACACACACACACACACACATATATGTATATATATATATATATATATATATATATATATATATATATATATATATATATATATATATATATAATCATCAACAAGTGCCCTGCCAGCTGGCGTAGGCGATCAAGGCTCTCCACAGATCTCGGTCTTTGGTGTTCTGGATCAACTCTGCTGATCTTCCTCCAATGCCACCGTCTCAGTCCATCCAGCATCATTTCTCTTGGCCTGCCTCTGCCTCTCTTTCCCTCGATCTTTCCAGTTGTCACGATGTTCTCCTTTGTCTCTCTTCTCATCACATGACCGAAGAAAGATATATATATATATATATATATATATATATATATATATATATATATATAATTCGTTGGGTATAGCATGCATGTTATGTTGCCGAGTGATTGGACACTCCTAGTGCAGCTATATTCCATAAAGGTTTTCTCTATTCTCCATTGCCCGCTAGCTAACCCCCAACACATCTCGGGCTACCAACCTTCCAGCAATCCTCTTCAACATTGTTCTTACTCCACCCATATCGCCACAAGTAAGAACAGATCGACATGGAAGACACGATTAGGGACTATGCTTGAGTCACAGTCGGCGCTGTGGCAAAGGGGTTATGAACGCAATTCCCATACCGCATTCGAAATCCAGCTCCGGACGATTTACCAGCAAACCGCGTTGTGCTCGTTTTCATACAGTGGTCTGAGCGTCGGTCGTTCAGAAAGAAATTAAAAACTACTGAACGTAAGCTCGTCAAAAAATCAAAAACAACCAAAATATTCGGGGATTAACTGCGACGTATTGTAAAGGATATAACTTTTAAAAAAAATATTCAGTGACGCCATGACTGGTTTTAAATTGATAGGAGTTGAGTACCGGATTACAGGTCAGGAGTTTCTACTGATGGTTGTACAACATGTGGATTCCGTTACTGATATGGACGTCAGAGTCGCCGTGGAACATATGCGGCTGGGTAGAGTTTACCCGGGAGTCGCCATGTTGGGTACCCCCTTCCAGCAGGTCCCAGTCGTTGGCTAGGATTTCGGCTTGCCAGATGTCGACTTCCTTGAGGTATGATTTTCTTAATTTTCATATATCTTTATTTCTTCTTCTTCTTCTTCTTCTTCTTCTTCTTCTTCTTCTTCTTCTTCTTCTTCTTCTTCTTCTTCTTCTTCTTCTTCTTCTTCTTCTTCTTCTTCTTCTTCCTGTCATCTCTTAATGTATCATAGGCTCTCTACCCACAAATGCCAAGTTCGTTCGTTGTAGGGCTGCTCATGGTATGTTGGATTTGGCAGCTAGTTTTCTATGGAATTACTGAAGTTAGATAATATCATACAATAATAATATATGATAGGCTACAGTATCATCGTTCTTTGCTAGACCTCTGGATCCCGGTAACATACGGATGGTGTGTCTGTGTATGTGTGTGTGTGCATCTGTGAGTGGGTGTGTGTGCGTGTGCGTGTGTTGGTGTGTGTGTGTTTGTTTGTTTGTGTGTGTGTGTGTGTGTGTGTGTGTGTGTGTGTTACCTCCCGAAGAAGAACAATCCTGCTGTAGCCGTAGGCTATAAATGGAAGATACACGACAGAGATTAAGAGCTGAATAGGCCAAGTGAAAGCCGCATTTCAGAAAATGAAATGTATCTTTGCACCAAGTTACTATCCTGGAAATCTGGCAAAGCTGACACATCACAAACCTCCTGCGTCATCGATTGTCCGGCACGTTTTGCAAATTGGTCATGCGATCGATAGAGACAATGCGTTTCGCGTATTGTTTACCACACAAAATAGTCGCTTGTTGAAGTGTGCAGAAGCCGTCATGATTAATCTACACAGGCCAGTTTTGTGCAAAAGAAAAGACGTGATAGTCAGTTTAAAATTACAGTGGTTAGGCAATTGAAATTACTGTGTGAGCATGTGTATATTTCAGCTTGAAGGAATATCTAGTTATTTTACTTTATGTTATGTGATTTCTGCAGCATGTACCTGACGAGATGCAGCGAAATATTCCAGGCAATAAATCGTGCACACCATTGTGTGTATCTTCATTATTCAAATTCACTAGTGGAAAACATAGTTTTCAAGTCACTATCATTGAATCTAAGATGGAGAGTACTGAAATGCTATGTACAACCTGTTTTGCAGTGCTTGCAGTTTGCAGTATTTGGCAGTGGATCATAGAACGAGAACGGAAAAAAGTCAGGAAGAGCTTTGAAGCAACTGAAATGTGGTATCAGAGACGAAAGTTGTGAGTTCATTGGCCTGTCGGAGTAACAAACAAGGATTGCCTGCAAGAGGCTAACGAAAGTAAGACATAAATTATTACTAATTGTAACAGACAAACAGCATTCTTTGGTCATCTAATGTAGAGTTGGAAATAACCGTGACGAATAGAAAAATTAGAGGGCTAAAAGGCAGAGGCAGCCCGAGAGAAATGATGCTGGATGGACTGATACGGTGATATGGAGGAATATCATCAGCAGAGGTGATCCAGAACACCAAAGACCGTGATCTCTGGAGAGACAAGAACACTACACCAATGGAAGGTTACATGATGATGATGATGATGATGATGATGATGATGATGATGATGATGATGATGATGGTGATGATGATGATGATGATGATGATGATGATGATGATGATGATGATGATGATGATGATGATGATGATGATGATGATGATGATGATGATGATGATGATGGTGATGATGATGATGATGATGATGATGACCCACATAACCGCACACATAGACCTGCAAAACCTGAACTCAATATTCTAGATGTTATTTCTTATTAAATGAAACTAATTTACAGCGACTCCAAGTAATGTTTTTTTTTTTTTTTTCAAAATCGGTTTCCACTCGTCGATTGTAAACACTTTTTGCAGCAGACCAAACCAAGCGGTAACAGAGTGAATTAATTGTGTAAGCTATTTTCAGGTAAGAACTAATTACCTATTTAACTGGAAAACACGTATCCTCTCTATACCCAATTGCTGGTGTACCCAACTAGCATTTCTTAGCCACCTCTTGCTTTAGTGTTACATTATGAAATACAGCTGGTAGCGTGTGCGTTGGTGTAAAGGTTAGGACGTTGTACTGACAATAGCATGAGGGCGAGGGTTCGATGTTTGAGCTCGACATTCGCACTGGGAGTGGTAAACTGGCCACCTATTTCTACGTGCACTCAGGCCAATGAAGACTCATCTAAAGGAACACCCCCTGAAGAGCTTCAAGTACTTAGGAAGTATAATATCATCAAATGGCGTATCAGAAGACGAGATCGAACGTAGATTCAATAAGGCAAACCAACTCATTGCACAAAAGGTACCAATATTAAAGGTCAAACACGTTAGTTAGTTAGTTAGTTATCAGTTGGGGTATCTTCGTTGCACTCCGGACATGTCCATAGGTGCTCAGATCCCCCCCCCCCCCCAGCATATGCATCAGCGTCCGGTGGCTAATAGTGCCAGTTCTGTGTTGGTTGACGAGGCGCTTTGTTTTCCCGATGTACCTCTCGCGTCTGGCTGTGCCGATTCTTACTCCCAGGTCTTTCATCCTGGAAAGCGATGTGGAATCACTGGCGTCAAAATCCTCTGTTCTCGCCATATCTTTAAGGGCGTTAATAACATCGGCACGATCCATGGGCTGGCCATCTACAGGGGGTGCAGAGCCAGCCAATTTATCAGTTCGTTCATTTCCCTCGACTCCCGCATGTCCCGGGACGAAGATGAAGGTGACTTTGCGGACAACAGACTTCCGCAGCGACTCAGTCCACTGTCTACGTACAGATCCAGCTTCGACCTTCTGAATCATGCTCATTGAATCACTTAGTACACACACGTTGGTATAATGCTGTGATTCCAGCCATATGAAAGCCTGTGTAACTGCCATCACCTCCATCGTCATGCTGCTCGTGGTCATAGAGTGGGCACCACTGGATTCTTGAACGGTTCGGCCCGCTGAACGGGCTGTAAATGCCCACGCACTTCTCTGCTGCTTTACAACAGATCCATCTGTATAGATGAGGACTTCGGGGCTATCTGAGTGATCATAGATGAGCGCGTTAACCTCTGCATTGACAGCGGCAGGGTTCTGCTCTCTGCACCGTCTGTCGAGTGTGATAATGCATGAGAAGGTACACTTAAAAGCTGGAGGCACCGGCACCCATTCCTTGCCGGGGTTGATACTGGTAAGACTGCAGACCTGTCCGACGACATCTTCCGCCCGACCCATCCATGATTTGCCCCTCTTAGCCTGTCACCCTTTTCTCTGAATACAGCGTCATGCAGAGGGTGCTGCTCATCTGCACTTATTTTTAAGTATGCACGAGCTCTCGTGGTCTTGATCCTGTGTTCCATTGTCGGGAAGTCAAGGAGGTATCTCATTGCTACACAGCTGGTGTCTCTCGTGCAGCCCAAAATGATGCGCATGGCTTCGTTTTGTACCTTTTCAAGTCTTCCAATCTGTGTAGGGCTGACAGTGAGGATGGCCAGGGCATACTCGATGCGTGAAAGCACAAGTCCTTGGAACAGAAGTAATAGCAGTCTTTGCTCGATATTGGCAGTCGCCATGACTCTCATTGTTGCCAAACCTTTTCGAGCCTTCGTTATGACATAATCGACATGATCTCTGAAGGACAGGCTACGATCAAGCCTCACGCCAAGATATGTCATTGACTGGGTTCTACTCAGAATGCTCCCATCCATTCTTACTGCCGGCAGGTCTGTTTTCACAATACGGTTGTTTAGTGAGAACCATGTAACCGTTGCCTTTGCAGGGTTGACAAGGGCATCGGCATCAGCACACCATGAGGAAATTCGATCTAGTTCGCCCTGCATATAGTTGGCAACCGCCTGTCGATACACGAGGATGTCGTCAACGAATGATAGAGTCCTACCCCTCCCATCCAACTGTTGTTCAGTGATCGGCACCGTATACACGTTGAATAGTACTGGTGACAGTGGTGAACCCTGCGGCAATCCTGGACATATCGTTATCGGCTCAGAAGACCAACTCCCGCATCTTAGCACCACCTTCCTTTGGAGTAGAACTGCAGCTATCCATCGTACAAGGTGAGGGTGCACTTTCAGTCTGAGTAGGGTTTGCATGGTCAAACACGTATCAATAGGTAACTAAAAAAGTACTCTACAACATAATCTCCCTACTAACTCTATGCTACCAATGCCAAACCTGGACAATGACATAAAAAGAGAACAGAAACACAACAACGGAAATGAGATTCATGAGAAGGTTACTCAATGTATCAAGAAGATAGAAAATCAGAAATGAAGAAATCAGGACTAAAGTGGGGGTTAAAGTAGCTCTAGATTTCATCAGTAAACAGCAAGTTAAATGGTTTGGCCATATAACAAGCTACAAACTAACAGTATACCACAACGAGCAGTGATGTACAGACCAAACGGAACCAGAAATAGAGATGGGCCATGTAAACAATGGACAGAGGGAATAAAATACTCCATGGGAATCACGATATATGAAGACCATAAACGGGCACTCTCCCGCTGTTTATGCTTCACCTCGACACCGCAAGATACAAGAGGGACAAGATGAGATGATGAACGGACACTCTCCCGCTGTTTATGCTTCATTTCATTACCGCAGGGTACAAGAGAAATAAGATGAGATGATGAACGGACACTCCCGCTGTTTATGTTTCATCTCGTCACCGCAGAGTACAATATGACCAATATGAGATAATGGACGGCCACTCTTCCTCTATGTTTCATCTCGACATAGCAAGGTACAAGAGAGACAAGATGAGATGATGGTCGGGCACTCTCCCGCTGTTTATGTTTCACCTCCACACTGCAAGGTACAAGAAGTACGCGAAAATCTGAGATGAGATGATGGAAGGGCACTCTCCCGCTGTTTAAGCTTCACCTCGACACTGCAAGGTACAAGGGAAACAAGATGATATGATGGGCGGACACTCACCCCCTGTTTATACTTCACCTCGACATCGCAAGGTACAAGATAAACAAGATGAGATGATGGGCGGACATTCAGCCGCTGTTTATGCTTCACCTCGACACGGTAAAGTACGCGAGGAACATGATGAGATGAGATGAGACCGAGGATTACACAAATTGATGGTCCTAACACGTCACATACCAGGCAGATCCATGTTACGGGGCCTACATTGTTGTGTCTTCCACTAGCTGGGATCCCCCATAGCCTAATGGGTAGAGGCTCGCCTGCCGGCCTGCCGGCGGTCATGGGATCGATCTGTTTCGTGGTGGACTCAAATCTTGTACACTGACCTGGGCTCCCAGGTCGACCCAGCCTCAACTGGGTACCAGGAAATATCTCAGGAAGTAAAGACGGCCGGCGTGATACTGACCATAACGTCCACCGAGTGACGATTGGTCTTTATAAATATGGTTAAATCATTATATGTCCATTGTGGCTTAAGGCGTGTGAAAAGGGGAGGCCAAGAGATAAGATGGTGGACAGTTTGACATCATGGCATGGAGTAATATTAGTGTCAGAAAGTATTGCAGTACACGAGACAGAAGGTTGTGGACAGTCATGATCACCAACCCAGTCGGATGGACTATAAGAAAACCCATAATTGCTTCATACGTTTAATTCGTCTGACTGGGCGTGAAAGCTGGACACCTACTGTCGATGTTGGCAGAAGAGTCCAGCTTTTCTCAATAAAATTTATTAGAAGTTCTAGTCAGTCCAAATCCCCAGGTGAAATTGTTTTATATATCGCACTATATCATAGATCTAGCCTGGTGATTGTCTTGTAATCTTCATAGAGTATTTCAACTCTTGAGTTGGCTGTAAAGCTTCCTTATTACTCCAGAGCTGGTTCTTTTAGGCCTCTTTATTCTACACCGGTCAGTTGGACTAAAATGTTGACTTCCCGTCCTTCGCTTGCGGGAAAACTTACAAGTACCTCTGAAGTCAGAGTGAATTCGCCGAATGGAAGGGGACACTAGCAATATGGAAACTAATCCACACCCACAAATCATTTCAGTGCACTAGGAGTAATAGCACTTACATGGACTATGCTTGAGTTTAAAACGAGGGAATGAAAAACAAAACAATAAATGAGTCCAGTGCTACTAGAAGTAGTTTGTGTGGTCTATGACTGAGTTCCAAGTGAGCCAGTACAAAAATAAAATCGTCTATATTTTATTCCATTTATGCTAAACCTGAGTATGCATTTTTCATTAAGTTATGTTGTCTGCAATCTTATTTTCCCTCAGTATATAATTGATTGATTGATTTGCCAGAACTTATTTACGTCTGCAATTTTCTTTCAACGACAAAAAACCCAGCTTTGTGAACTCTGTAAAACTACCATCAATCTAGACTTGTGGGTTATGAGACAGTAATTATTGTAGAGGTAATAAGTTCAAGGGTAAGGCACAGAAGTAAATATCTGGATGGCGTGACCACATGGTATGGTCGAGACAATTACACAGAGCTGATCCACCAATCTGGTGATCGTGTAAGATGCCGAAACATTGCCGCCCACGCTGACCGTACATACACACATACCCACGCGTACATACAAGCATACACATACAATGTGCGCGCGCACACACTGACACATACATAACGGAGTCACGACAATATATTTAGTTTTAAATTGAAAACACCACCTCGGCATCCCCAAACTGTAATGCCAAATGAAGAATAAAACAAACATAACCACCAGAGTCATCGTCCCCATGGGTATGCTAGAAGATAATATCATAGACTGAAACAATTCGACAGTGACTAATATAATACACCATGCATTTCATCTCCCTGCTTTTGTGGTCAGTATGGTCGAATGGACAAGAACATTCGCTCTTAAACTTCCTACCCCGGTCACTTGGGCTAACATGTTGACATCTCGTCCTTGGATTGGTGCCGCAGAAGTCGGAGTGGATACGCCTGATGGTGATGGACACTGGTAATAGGGAATACTAATCCGCCATCAAAAATTAGCTAGAGCAGTGGAAGTAGTGCCGGTCTCCCTGGCGAAGGAGTTAAGGACCCTGTTCGTAATCCCGTATACTCACGTACGAAACACAGTTGCGGGAGATTCGGCAGTGGATCGCGTCGCGCTGTTTTCTTACGGAAAGGTAAGTGATCCGATCTTTCAGACAGCAATGGCAAACTACTAAAGATAAAACTTGCCAAGACATCAACAACAGCTGAAAAATGCTGGTGTTGACTGCAATGTCCTGTAAATAGGAAATGCACACACACACAAAAAAAGAAGTAGAAGTAGTAGCACGTGTATGGACGACCATCTATTCACCGCGTGGGCTGTCATGTTCTGTCATCTCACTCGATCACCAGAGTCGTGGATCAGCTCCGTGTTCCTGTCTGGACCAGGCCATGTGGCGAAGCCATCCAGGTATTTACTTCTCGGTCTTCCCCTTGGTCTGTTCCCTTCGATCTTGCCAGTTGTCACCAAGTTCTCAAATTTATTTCTTCTCATAACATCCCAAACAACTTTGACTGTCTGCGTCTAATGTCTCTAATCTGTTTACTATCTTCATTTGTTTCTTGAAGGACTTGTTCATTGGTATTTCTGTCTGTCCATGGTATTCTTTGCATTTTCCTCAGAAACCAAATTTCCACAGCCATCAAATGTTTTTCAGCTTGTCTGCTCATTGTCCACTCTTCACACCTATAGAAAAGTGCAGGTTCTATGTAGCACTTCAACACTATTTTTCTCGTTTCAAATGATATCTTTTTATTGGTCAGTATGTTTTTCATCGCAAAAGGCTACTTTCGCAATGGCAATTCTTGTTCTAATTTCTTCAAGGCATCTCCCATCAGATGTTATGACTGTTCCGAGATAACTGTACCGATTCATTTGTTTAAGAATATGCCCATTTACTTGTATATTTCATTGTGGTATTTATTTCTTCCCACGTATGGACGACGTTTGAGTTCAAAGTGAGAGAACGAAAAACAAAATCTTTCCGCTTTGACGAAAAGTTAATATGGCGCTATTATTTCTTTCGTGTACTAGCGCCAAGTGGAGACAATCTTACATATATTCTTAGCGTTATTGCCTTCCTTTTCATGTTAACTGCTACGATCAGCCAGAGTTACGGATCTTCTTAAACTAATGTATCCTTCGTCCTATTTTCAGAAACTATCAAATATCAGTTGTGAAAGAAACTAAGAATGAAACATTTGAAATCTCATGCCCAATGATCATGTGATGGTAATATGAGCTTAACACCCATTCCCCAGAGTATATACTTAATGGCCTCCGTGTGTGAAGGATTAAGAATTTTGGAGCAATGAACTGAGGAAACACAATTACTTGTCAAGCAGACAATATTTTTTTTTCAGTTAATATAGAATGGATTCGTGACAATTGCTTCTTTGAAATGTATGCCGGCTAATGTTTTTTTTTTTTAAATTGCTTTCCTTTTATATAACATCTCAGTGACTGTAGTGCGATTGTTGTGGAAAATATAGTGCGATTGTTGTGGAAATTAATTTCACATTTAATCATTGAGACAAGCGCACTTCAAACATTGCCAGAAGTGCCCGTAATTAATGAGTTTGCCCCCTTAGGATCCCTACGTTATATAGTTGTTTAATAATGAAGCCGATTAACACAATAAACGGAGGGCAGCCTGACCCAATGGATAAGAGCTTTTGTTTCAAAACATCCGGTGTGCTCATGTCGAGGTAGCTAGTTCAACGCCTACACGGGACAGTTGGACTAAAATGTTACATTTTCGTCCTTGTCTTGGGGACGTAAATTACAAGTTTCTCAGAAGTCCCACTGGGTTCGCCTGATGGTAAGGAAATTTGGTAATAGGGGAAGCTAATGTAAACGCGGTCTCCGCGGCGATGGCGTTGCGGACGCGATTCGTAATACTGCTTACCCGCGTTCGACACACCGCGGTGACCGATTTGGCAGCAGACCGTGTCTCGCTGGTTTTAACGTATTGGTTTGGGAGCCGGTCGTTCAGAATTCAATGGCACTATCGAACGTAAAACTTGCCAAGACATCAACAACGGCAGTAAAATTCTGTTGACTGCAACGTCCTGTAAAGGATATTCAACTTTTTCTTTTTTAAATAAAAACGCAAAAATTAGCTCAGTGCACCATGATAGCATGATTAGAAACCAGATTGACTACATTCTGATTAGCAGAAGATTTAGAAACGCGCTAATAATAGCAAAAACAGTTCCAGTGCTGATTGTTATAACTTATAGTGACCACAGATTACTCACAGGAACATTGAGGATAAAGTTGAAGAAAGTCAAGTATATAACAGGAAACACTAAATATGATTAGTGTACATTGAGTCCATCCATCCATCATGTGCCATGCCGGTAAGCGTGGGCGGTCATGTTCTGCCATCTCACTCGATCAACAGAGTCGTGGATCAGTTCCGTGTTTCTGTCTCGACCATGCCACAAGGCCAAGCCATCCAGATACTTGTTTCTAGGTCTTCCCCTTGGTCTGTTCCCCTCGATCTTACCAGTTGTCACCAAGTTCTCCAAATCATTTCTTCTCATAACATGCCCAAAAAATTGTGACTGTCTACGTCTAATGTCTCTGATCAGTTTACGATCTTCATTTGTTTCTTGAAGGACTTGTTCATTGGTCTTTCTGGCTGTCCATGGTATTCTTTGCATTTTCCTCAGAAACCACATTTCTACAGCCATCAGATGTTTTTCAGCCTGGCTGCTCATTGTCCAAGCTTCACATCCATATAAAAGTACAGGTTCTATGTAGCATCTCAACACTCTTTTTCTCGTTTCAATTGACATCTTTTTATTGGTCAGTATGTTTTTCATCTTGCTAAAGGCTACTTTTGCCATGGCGATCCTTGTTCTAATCTCTTCAAGGCATCTCCCATCAGATGTTATTACTGTTCCGAGATAATTGTACCTATTCACTTGTTGAAGAATATTCCCATTTACTTGTATATTACACTGTGGTATTTCGTTCTTCCTAGTGACGACCATAATCTGTGTCTTTTTACAATTTAATTCTAACCCTTGTTGTTCACTGTGTGTAACAATCGCATCTACTAAATTTTGCAGGTCCTGTTCATTGTCTGCAATCAAGACTGTATCATCTGCATATCTAATGTTATTGATGCATCGTCCCCCAATGTTGATTCCTTCCATATTTTCAATATTTCTGAAAATATTTTCACTGTACAGGGAAAACAGATCTGGAGACATTACACATCCCTGTCTCACACCTCTCTTAATAGGCTGATATTGGCTTACTTCATTATCAACTCTTATGGCAGCTTGTTGTTTCCAATATATGTTTTTTACAAGTCTAAGGTCTTTCCCATCAATTTGTAGATCTTCAAGCATCCTTATCATGTTGACATGTCTCACTTTATCAAAAGCCTTTGTGTAGTCAATAAAGCAAAGGTGTAGATCTTTGTTTACTTCTATAGAACGTTCGATTACGGTTCTCAGTATATACACAGCATTTACTGTACCCTTGCCTACTACAAACCCACATTGTTCTTCTCCTATTTCAGGTTGTATTTTCCTCCTAACTCTTTGCATGATAATTCTTAGCAAAATCTTCGTGATGTGACTCATTATACTAATTGTTCGATGTTGATCACATTCCAAGGCTCCTGATTTCTTTGGGATTGCAATAAATACAGAATTACATAACTCATGAGGTATATTTCCAGTATCATATATTGTATTAAGCAGACTGGTAACTTTATCTATTCCATATTCTTCTAAAGCATTAATCATTTCTGTTGTGACGCTGACTGGACCGGGGGTCTTGCCAGATTTCATATGATTAAGAGCATTCTGAACCTCCGTCTTCAAAATTGCTGGCCCTTCATTGTTATTTTGAACAATATATTGTTCGTCTCTGTTATCGTCATAAAGGTTTTTCACGTAATCTGACCATACATGTAAAATCTGATCTTTTTCTATTACGACTCTTCCATCTTTTGTCTTTAGGCAGCCTGCTGATGTACGTGTTCTTTGATTAGTAATCTCCTGAATTCTTTTGTGCATTAGTTTCGCATTTTTACTGTTGTGTTGTTTTTCAATTTCTCTGCAATTTTTCTCAAGCCATGTTTCTTTAGCCTCCTTACATAAGGTTCTGACTTTTCTGTGAATTTCTTCATATTTGGCAGGATTATTTTTGTTCTGTCTTCTTGTTTCCATTAGTTGTAAAATTTCTTCAGTCATCCATGTCTTACGGCCCACTTTCTTTACTTTTGGAATAGTTTTTTCTGCTGCACAACTGATTGAATTCTTCAGCATTTCCCATTGATCATCTACATCTTGAAATAGGATCTCTAGATCAGACAATAAATCAAATTTGTTCTTTACTTCTATGTTAAAATTATCTTGTATTTCCTTGTCAGTTTTCAATTTGTACAAGTCATATTTAGGGTTTCCTGCTGTATACTTGACTTTCTTTAACTTTACCCTCAATGTGCCAATAATTAATCTGTGATCACTGTAACAGTCTGCATTTGGAACTGTTTTTACAACTGTTAATGCATTTCGAAACCTTTTGCTTATCAGGATGTAATCTATCTGGTTTTTAATCCTGCTGTCTGGACTCCTCCATGTCCATAATCTTCTAGGATGTTGTTTAAACCAGGTGTTTCCTACAACCATTTCTTGTTCTTTTGCCCATTCTACAAGTCTGTAACCTCTTTCATTTCTCTCTCCCAAACCATGGTTGCCTACACTGCATCCATCGCTTTGCTTTCCTATTTTTGCGTTGAAATCACCCATTATGATATTTATTTCTGATTTTTTACAGTTCTTCAAAGCAGACTCCATGTCATTATAAAATTTCTCTATACTTTCTTCACTGCTTTCACTTGTTGGGGCATATACTTGAATTACATTTATTTTAAAAGGTCTTCCGTTTAATTTTACTAATAGAACTCTGTCTAACACAGCCCAATATCCTTTGACAGAATTTGATGTTTGCTTATTTAATATAATGGCTACACCTCTTTGCTGTTCTTCTCCCCCCGAGTAAATAATCTTACAATCCTCTCCTGTCCTTATCCCTGCTCCTCTCCATCTCGTTTCCGATATTCCTAATATGTTAATCTTCTCTCTCTCCATTGAGAGAGTACATTGAGTAATGACAAGGAAATACAAAACAAATTCAACATAGAAGTACAGAACAGATTTGATATATTTTCTGATATAGAGATCCTATTCCAGGATGTGGATGATCAATGGGAAATGTTGAAGAATTCAATAAGTTTGGCTGCAGAAGCAACTATTCCAAAATTAAAGAAGGTGGGTCGTAAGCAATGGATGACCGAAGAAATTTTACACCTAATGGAAACAAGAAGACTCAACAAAAATAATTCTGCCAAATATTAAGAAATTCACAGACAAGTCAGAATATTCTGTCAGGAGGCAAAAGAAGCATGGCTTGAAAAAAAGTGCTTAAAAATTGAAAACCAACACAACAATCAAAATACCAAATTAGTGCACAAAAGAATTCAGGAACTTACTAATAAAAGAACAAGTACATCAACAGGCTCTCTAAAAACTAAAGATGGCAAAATCATAATAGAAAAAGATCAGATTCTACATGTATGGACATATTATGTGAAACACCTTTATGGTGATAACAAAGAGGAACAGTATGATATTAGATTTAATAATGAAGGGCCGCCAATTTTGAAGATGGAGGTTCGAAATGTTCTTAAGCATATGAAACTGGCAAGGCCCCCGGTGCAGATAACATCACAACAGAATTGATTAAAGCTTTATAAGAATTTGGACTAGATCAAGTCATCAGACTGCTGAAAACATTATATGATACTGGAGATATACCTTCTGAATTATGTAACTCTGTATTTATTGCAATCCCAAAGAAATCAGGAGCCTTGGAATGTGATCAACAAAGAACAATTAGTATAATGAGTCACACAAAGATTTTGCTACGAATTATCATGCAAAGAGTGAGGAAGAAAATACAACCTGAAATAGGGGAAGAACAATGTGGGTTTGGAGAAGGAAAGGGTACAGTAAATGCTGTGTATATGCAGCGGACAGTTATTGAACGTGCTATAGAAGTAAACAAGGATATACATCTTTGCTTTATTGACTACACAAAGACTTTTGATAGCATTAGACATGTCAGCATGGTGGATATGCTTGCAGATCTGCAAATTGATGGGACAGACATTAGACTTATAAAAAACATATATTGGAAACAACAAGCTGGCATAAGAATTGATAATGAAGTGGGACAATATCAACTTATTAAGAGAGGTGTTAGGCAGAGGGATGTGTAATGTCTCTAGATCATTTTTTCCCTATACAGTGAAAATATTTTCAGAAATATAGAGGATATAAATGGAATCAACATTGGAGGACGAAAAATCAATAACATTAGATATGCAGATGATACAGTATTGATTGCAGACAATGCCCAGTATCTGCAACAATTAGTGGATGCGGTTGTTGTACACAGTGAGCAACTGGGGTTAGAATTAAATTGTAAAAAGACTCAGGTTATGGTCATCACTAGGAAGAACGAAGTGCCACAATATAATATACAAGTAAATGGAAATATTCTTCAACAAGTGAATCGGTACATTTATCTCGGAGAAGTCATAACATCTGATGGGAGATGCCTTGAAGAGATTAGAACAAGAATCGCCATGGCGAAAGTAGCCTTTAGCAAGATGAAAAACGTTTTGACCAATAAAAAGATGTCAATTGAAACCAGAAAAAGAGTGTTGATGGGATACATAGAGCCTGTTCTTTTGTATGGATGTGAAACTTGGACAATGAGCAGCCAAGCTGAAAGACATCTGATGACTGCAGAAATGTGGTTTCTGAGGAAAATGCAAAGAATACCATGGACAGACAGAAAAACGAATGACCAAATACTACAGGAGACAAATGAAAATCGTAAACTAATTAGAGAAATTAGACGTAGACAGTCAATATTTTTTGGACATGTTATGAGAAGAAATGGATTGGAGAACTTCGTGACAATTGGCAAGATCGAAGGGAAAAGACCACATGGCATGGACGAGACAGGAACACTGAGCTGATCCATGAGTCTGGTGATCGAGTGAAATAGCGAGTCATGACCGCCCACGCTTTCCGGCATGGCACATGATTGATTGACCAGAAGTAGTAGCAGGTGTATGGACTACGCTGGAGTTCAAAGCGAGCACATGGGGAAAAGACACCAAAAAAAACATTAAGTTGATAGGACACATACTGAGAAATCTAGTTACTTATTACATGTAGAAATTCGTTCTTAGGAAGTGCATATATGGAAACTACAATATAAAAACTAAACACAGAGAAATTGTGTGTTTTTTTATTTGGGGGGGGGGGGAGGGGGAGGGGGTATTGTAAAAAAAAAAATAAGGTACAAACGAATAATATTGAAATGGTGTAGGACTTATCAAGAGACAAGCTTGTCACTCGATGGCTGCGACCATTGCTGCACCAGGAAATAAAACCAGAAAACAAAGAAGTTTGAAGAAATGAGAAAAAGTGGGATGGGAGAAAAACTTTGAAACCTATTTAAGAACACAGTGAATTACAGACATGATCCTACATTGCCATGATCATGCCTTATAACGATCGTGTGAGTTTCACTGCGAAATGTGGGGGAGATTATGTGAAAAGTGAGAAAGGAATTAATTATTAACGAAGTATGCGTGCAACGTGGAACGGCAGCAATCGAGCAGCAGTAGTGTGTGGAGGTATGCCAGTATGGGGCAAGGATTGTGGAGTCCCGTGTAATTGACACGGCAAACATACTAGATCGGCACTTAATCATTAACTATCTCATTACTATGAGCACCCATTGTATTTTAATTATTACAAAATGATCAAATATGTGTAAAGGTATAAAATGTGACATATTTCGTCTAACTAAATGATAGAAACACACCAAGAGTTTGTTATCTGGTTTACAACAGGATCTCTGCGATCTGGTGCTGGCTGTTGTATTATCAGCATTTGTTATATGTGTGATAATGAAGTTACAAAGATCGTTGAGTGGATGAAGGAACATTTCAGCCAAGAATCAGTCACAGATATAAAGTATAAACCATCCCGTTATTTGATAAATATTGCGAATACATTATACCAAGCTGCCGGCTCCCTGGCCGAGCGGTTAAGCAGCTTTCTCCGTTAGCCCCGAATACTCCCGTGGATGATTGAGCGCACGAGAATTAGAGGTGGTTCGAGTCGCGCCAGTGACTTATGAGAGTATGGAGCCGGTCGCTCAGAAAGTCGTGGCGAGCTGATGAGCGTAATCTAGCCTAGGAATCAACATATAGCTGAAAGATGCTGGTGTTGACCGCAATATCCTGAAACAGGATGGAAACGCGGAAGAAAGAAAATTATACCAAGCTGAATCCTGCCATTCAGTGAGAAGCTCTGTCAGTTATTTCAGGAGTCTAGATTCAATAGACTCCACTCCTCCCTCGCCCCACCCTCGTTATTCGGATGAGACGGTAATTATAGAGCAATTATCTCATCAAGACATCGAGCTACTTTCCAACTGGATGTTTCCCAGCAAGGGTATGGGCGTCGTCGTCAGACCTCTATGTGTGGCTTATAGGACTAGACAGAACATGTATGGAAGTAACCTTGAGCAAATATGGACATCCTGTTGAAATCAAGCTAAAGCAAATCCCTTCAAAACATCAAGTCTAACCTCGTTTGTAGATTAGGTATACAATATTTTCAAGTAGCATCCGTTGTGTTAAAGCAATGTTTTATCCCCGAGAAGCTGCATAATACTCTTAGCTGTAACTGCCGTGTGTGAACAAATTTTCTTCCTATAGATGGGCGACCTTTTGTGTCAAACTATCTCAACGTGACCATACCGTCATTTTATAGGTGTCACATAACACTGACATGCCTATAACTTTATGCTAATCTTTTCTTATGTTGATTTCTTATCTATACCTCATTCACGTGTCATCTACGAGTACTTATCAATACCCGGCAATGTGCCGGCGCTTGCCGTATGCGACAATGCGTGTGCACACGCTGGAGTTGCTCCACACTGAGCTGCATTTACAAGTGGAGGACGGCTGGTCGGCGATGCTCTGGCAATGTTGTCTTGTTGAAGTTACTGTTTCCTTCACGAGTTCCCATGGGACAAATGATGAGCATGTTGTGTGTTTTTTCTCTGGCACAGGAACAGAGCAATTATAGAGAGAAGCGTTCCTATCACGTTGGAACCTATCCTGCTACCACTACTACTAATACTACCATCACTACTACTACTACTGCTACTACTACTACTACTACTACTACTACTACTACTACTACTTCTACTACTACTACTACTACTACTACTACTACTACTACTACTTACTACTACTACTAATAATAATAATAATAATAATAATAATACCACCACCACCACCACTACTACTACTACTACTACTACTACTACTACTACTACTACTACTACTACTACTACTACTACTACTACTACTACTACTACTACTAATACAATTAATTCCACTAGTACTACTACTGCTACTACAACTACAACTACTTTTCCTGTTATCACTACTACTACTACTACTACTACTACTACTACTACTACTACTACTACTACTACTACTACTACTACTACTTGGTCGTGTACAACTCATCCTTATAAAATTAAGGAAATATACAAGTAAAATGTACCTACCGTCAGCGCCGACCTTCCGTTTCCTAACGAGGTCAATCTTATTGGCCACAAGAACAATAACTCTGTCAGTCCCGTGATCAACTCTTAGATATCGGACCAGTTCCTTGGCGCAATCGAAGGACGTATGGTCGTTGATGGCGAACACAACCACGTAGGCATCCAGAAGCTGCTGCAGTCCCTCCAGTATCACCTGTAAAACAATATGTAAATAGATGTACTCGCATATCTATGTGTGTGTGTGAGCGTGTGTTGTAAATTGTAATTGTATCTCAGTGCAAATTTATCGCTTATTTCAAGCTTGCTGTAGTCACTATCATAACATATTCATTGGATTTGTTACGTGCACAATTGCTGTGCTGAAAGTGACAGTCCTGGGCGAATTATGACTCTCCATGCCTTTCTATCATCTTATATCTTGTATGATTGTGAGGTTGGTTATATTATTATATGTTGTCTGGCTAATTAACATTTATACATACATATTTCTTTGGTTTCCACTGCCTGTCTTGCCTAATCTTTTTCCACATATGTGCTTTCTCTGCTCCGCTTCTATGTTGATATAACAACAAAAACAGAAAGAAAGAAAGAAAGAAAGAAAGAAAGACAGACAGACAGAAAGACAGAAAGAAAGACAGAGAGAAAGAAAGAAAGAAAGAAAGAAAGAAAGATAGAAAGAAAGAAAGAAAGAAAGAAAGAAAGAAAGGTATATACTGTAGGTATGTGAAGTGTTACGACCATCACATATGTTTAGTTCCGAGTGCGCGAAGGCATAGACCGCAAGTTTTCCCGGTACTTTTGCCTTAATTCACCCCAAACAAACGGAATCCCAGGGTATGACGTCAATTCCAGAGATTCCCCGTGTTGAGCCGTAGCTCGGTGCGCAATTTTATCGGTGTGCAACACCCCCCAATGTAACTGGCAAAATGAAATGCTTGTCAGCTCTTGAGACCAGCAGTATACGGAAAGAATGATCTGTCTGTACGGGAGACGCGAGTCTTGTAGCCATGTGCCTTGTCTCAGCGGGATGTCCTGCCGACATGGTGAATATCGGCATCTCCGTCTGTCCTGACGCTCAGTCAGCGATAGCACCATGATGACATGATTATGAGAACAGCGTCTAGCACAGTGGTTCTCAACCTTTTTTTTGCCCGTGCCCCCCTTCACCATATTTTCAGAACGTTATTCCCCCCTTTCGTATTTCTTACCTAAAAATTTGGCCCGTGCCCCCTTCACGCTATTTTCACAACTTCATTCCCCCCCCCCCTCTTCGTATTTCCTACCTAAAATCATCCACGCTCCAGCTCCTACCCCTACATAGTAAACGTAATAATGGAAGCACATACCAAAACAAGTCTAGACGTCCACATAAAACGTGATTTGTGGGTCTACTTACTTTAAAAAAATGAATTTTAGAAGGGTGAGACGTATAGAACCGTAAAGTATGAAGGGAAAAAACAATATCAAGTAATCCGTTATTGTATTAACGCGATCTTGAAATAATCTTCATTCCCCCCCTCCCCCCCCCCCCCCCTTGAAACCCTAAAATTCCCTCTGGGGGGAATTCCCCACCGGTTGAGAACCACTGGTCTAGCAGAATGTAAGATGCCATGATGCTGCTGCAGAAAAGCAACGCTACTCTGCTTGTCGTGGACAGCTGCTGCCAGTTCCAGAAAACTCATGATGAGACAGACATACACACACATATACACACACACACACACACACAGAGAGAGAGAGAGAGAGAGAGAGAGAGAGAGAGAGAGAGACGGTTGCCAAATCCAAAGAAACACTATGGGGCAATTGAAACGCACTGACACGAACTGTACCCGAACGCAGGAGATCACCGCCAGTGCTAAATATAGCTGGTGACCCTAAATATAGCTGTTGGCGTTTGTTTGGGGTGAATTAAGGCAAAAGTACCGTTTTCCCTCCTGTAGCCAATGACGACAACAAGCATAAAGACTAAGGTTGAACGACAATCACGCCATGCCGGTGTAACTTCTGAACCGTTACATCAATGGGTTTCTCTCTGACAACTTAGGATCCCTCAACCTAAACCTATCTCAGCTAATATACGATCCTGTATTTCATGACGACAGTTTGCGGTGACTTGAGTTGAGTCACGAACCGACATCTCAGCACTCGCGACATTCCCAACGAAGAGTTCTGATACTAATGGTACCAACTGTAGTCTGATTATATGTCCGTTGACTTTTCTTCTGAGTACTGAGTGCCAGATCCTCTGGTCACTTGCTACTGCACCATTTTCGCTAGGCCTTGATGATTTATCTGTGCATCCACGCCATACACATGATCCCAAAGGGTTCTGACCATATCTGCTTTATGAAACGATATTTGATATTAAATGACATTGTGAACTCACGTTACTGTTGAGCGGATCTATGAACTGAATAGTTGACTCCTCTCCATCCAGTAAGACTGCCACTGTATTTTCGTGGGCATCTGAAATGTAATTATAGGAAATAAAGATGAAAGATGGTACAAACTAGCTTTAGACATTGATGTTTTTTTTTTTTTTTAAGTACTTGACATGACAGAATTTCGGGTAAACCCAAAGACTCTCTTCTGTCTCAGCAAATATCACATCCTGTATATGCTGAATGTAAACACATCAGATTCATCTCTTCATTGAACCCACTGTATTTGAACCACACTTAAATCCAAACTCAAACATCCTAACAGAGACTACAGGACACTTACACTTTAGTGAGCGAATATCACAGCAAATGCAATAATAGTTGTTAATATAGCACGCTTGCCTACAGGTCAGATTGTGCATGTGTTCAAAACCTTGTCTAGGTTGGAATTGTATTATAATTAATCTCGGCTTCCAGGCCATTTAGCCTAAAAATGAGTACCCAGAAATCTTCTGGGAATTAACAGCAGAGTGCAAACTATTGACCACATTACATCACCAATGCAGTACCAATTGGTCTATAGAAATGATTATACTAGATTCTCCTCAAAGCTAGGAAAAGGATTCCTGTTTCTAATCGATCCAGCAATATAAACATGAAGGAATTGCATAGGAATTATAGAATTTCCTAATGTATTTATAGAATCATTTGGCAGTCACTTCTGCGAATTTATGTGCTTGTGGTAGTGTTTCTGTTATCTTGTGGGAGTGTGTGTGTGTGTGTGTGTGTGTGTGCGAGTGTGTGCGTGTGTGTGCGTGTGTGTGTGTGTGTGTGTGGGTACCACCGAATATTACCATGTAAGTTACTTGCATATCCCTTACAGGACGTCGCAGTCAACCCGATAATTTTTGACTGTTTGTGAATTTTTGGCAAATTTAAGTTCAGTATTTCGTCATTGCTTTCTGAAAAACCGGCACTCATACCATTTTGTGACAAACCACACAAGGCGGTCTGTTACCAAATCTCCTGCAGCTGTGGTTTGAACGCGTTTTCCGGGATGGCGTAACCCCTTCTCCACAAATCCGGCCACAAATTGTTCTTTAAAACAGATTCTTCAATGATCGTACATAGGTAACTAGATATTTTAAAAGATATGGAACAAAATAAGAGGTAGCCAGCCCAGCGCCACCCCTCACCTAGATCGAGTCTTCTGGAATCTAGTTTAGCGAGACTATGACCTGTAACCACCTACCACAAGTACGCAAAGCATAGCAGGTGTACTATATTGGTGCATTTCTAGAAAATAAATGAAGCTATGATTAACGCTCGATACAGTGGCATGTTAGTGGACAATTTGAGGCCCGCGAAACGACCGAAAAACGAGACGACCACAAATTGTTCTTTAAAAAAGATTCTTCAATAATCGTACATTCGTAACTTCCTTCAAAGGGAGTATTGTTGTTGCACGGCAACGTCCACTCTCATACGGCTACGCATAAAGTGGATACTCCACGTGCTCTGAAATATGACATCTTTAACCTACAGCAAGCAGTCCAGAATTGGTGCAAAATAGGCTGGATTTTTTTTTAACCGTTGAAAGCTCATTTGCGAGATCAGACAACGATGTAATGCAGGCGGTGCAAAACTGATGCAAGGCCACACCAGAACACCTTTTCCTATTTCCTGTTTCCCTTTTCCTAGAAGTCATCAACAAGCTATTGGACAGGTGGACCAAGTGTGTTGTCAGGCATGGGGGAGGTGGGGGGGGGGGGACTATTTTGAGAAATAACACACACAACATATAACATTTCTGGTTCGTACTATTGTAAACAAGGTTTTCGTAAGGTTCATGTTACTAAATTATTTCACACCCCTCTCCCCCACACCACCCCCACCATCGTAACTTAGCGCGAGGTCCAAGGTGTGCCTTTCGTAGTAGACGAATGTTTTAGTACATCGCCAGCCGCTATGTGTAGCTTGGAGAGATTATCCATATTTGCATGTACGTAGTAACAGATTCTTGCTTCAAATCACTCATAGTATTGATAATGTTACTTTCAAACACACATCTACCTTATAGATTATTTTTTCAAGTCACTTATCTATCTGATATATTATTGCATCTAATCAATCATACACCTGATAGATTGTTGCTTCTATTTACTCATATATCTGACATAATGTTTCCAATCACTCTTATACCTTATTAATTGTGTGTTTTTGTTCAATCGCTCATATTCCTGATAGATGTTTACTTCAAATCACTCATTCACATAGTGCATGGTTTAGTCGCACTCATACTGGGTGTAGTGGGTGCAATTAGAATGTTGTGTGATATTCACTGGCATAAAAACAGAGGATAACGGTGCAACACTTTGCCGTGAAGTTGGAACCGTGACTAACAACTAACAATAAAGATAATAATCCCCAGGGCCTTTAATGATGAGGGCGAGGATGGTGATACCATGATTGTAAGAGGACGATGGTGATGTATGATGATGAGTGGGCTAGACCTCATGTGCCGGAGCGATGGTCATACATTCGATGCGATTCGAGGCGGATTTCGAATTTTTTTTTAAATTAACTGTGGCCTCTAAATCGACCCAGCCTAAAACAGGTACCAGTAGATGTCTTGTAAAGTAAAAGCAGCCTGTGTGACACTCACCATATCAGCCACCTAGTGCCGAATTGTATATACAATTATGGGCTATATGTAGTAGTAGTAGGCCTCTTTCAGTCCTGAAGGACTATAGAGTTGTATCGCTTGGGAGGTGCCTGGCAGCACCGCTGGTGACTGTATAGTCCAATGCGAGAGTGACAATCTCTGTCACAGTTTCCGCATCTGTAAGACGAGGCAGGTCCCGCAGTAAGTGACTGCGCTTTGAGTCTGTGCCGCCTATCCTCAGTTTGTTAGATCAGATTGCGCTCAAAGAGCACCAGTCCGTTTTGTACATCTCTTCTCCAGGAGCATCTGTCTGTTGCAACTCTCTCCCACGTGTCTGGATCTATTCCAATAGTTTTCATATCTTATTTACACACATCCCTGTATCGCATTTGGGGTATTCCGGTTGGCCTCTTTCCTGTGGCTAGTTCTCCGTTAAGGAGATCTTTGGGAATACGTTCATCCTCCATTCGAGATACGTGGCCCAGCCACCGGAGGCGTCTCTGATTGAGGAAGGTGTGCACTGTGGTAATATCTGCTCTTTCAAGCACCTGTTTGTTTGTTATGTGATCCTTCCATGTTATGCCCAGGATACGTCTCAGACATCTCATGTGGAAGGAATTCAACTTCCTTTCCTGTCTTGAGTACGGGGTCCAGGATTCAGACCCATAGAGTAGTGTGCTAACAACACAAGCTTTATATACTTGAACTTTTGTACGCTCTGTTAGACTATTATTCTCCCAAACTCTTTTAGCTAGCCTGGAAAATGTTGTGGCTGCCTTTCCAATGCGTCTGTCGATTTCTGTCTCTAACGAAAGATTATCTGATATTGTCGACCCCAAATACACAAACTCGTGGACGACCTTCAATTCGTAATTAGAAATTTTGATTGACGGAGGCGCACCAGCATCTTGTTCCATCACCTGTGTTTTATTTAGGCTAATGGTGAGCCCAAAGTCTTTGCAGGCGGATGTAAAACGATCTATGAGCCTTTGGAGATCTTCTGCTGTATGTGTAGTCAGTGTTGCATCATCTGCAAAAAGTAGTTCTCTTACGCATCTTGATCTTATTTTAGTCTTTGCCTTGAGTCTTGATGGGTTAAAAAGTTTGCCATCAGATCTTGTGTGGAGGTATATGCCTTCAGTGGCAGTCCCAAATGCCTGCCTTAAGAGAACAGCGAAGAAAATACCGAAGAGTGTAGGAGCAAGCACGCAGCCCTGCTTTACTCCGCTGCTGATGCTGAATGACTGGGATGTTGAACCGTCAAATAAAATGGTCCCCTGCATGTTTTCGTGGAATGATTTCACGAGACTAAGAAGGGTGGGTGGACATCCAACCTTTTCAAGGAGTTTAAAAAGGCCGCTTCTGCTCCGGAGGTCAAATGCCTTTGTGAGGTCGATGAAGGCAATATATAATGGCTTCCTCTGTTCTCTGCACTTCTCTTGGAGCTGCCGAAGGGAGAAAATCATATCGATGGTGGACCTGTTGGGTCTAAATCCGCACTGCGATTCGGGGTAGATTCTTTCAGCAAGAATGTGTAATCTTTTATGGATTACTCCGGCGAAATTCTTGCCTATAATGCTGAGTAGGGAAATGCCGCAATAGTTGTTGCAGTCGCTTCTGTCGCCTTTGTTTTTCAACTTTAGCGGTGGTGACAATATACGGGCAGCGAGATGCCGATCACATTATATATGAACAAGAAAGCACAAGAGCCTGAAAGCGAGAATCACTCAATGCTCAAGATGTCAGAGGGCCGGCCACTGCAGAACAACATGCCGCAGCAAGACATAAATCTGTCGATACTGCGCCGAACACCATGCATTCAAGGAATGTCCGCTGGCCAAACAAGACAAGGACTTCCGAGCACCCAGTAACAACAGAAAGTGCGCCAATAGCTTTGGCAAACAGGGAGCAAGATACCTGTGCTGCCCGTACCCGCAAAGACACAGAGATGTCTTAAAGACCGCCATTACTACAAAGACACCATACAGAAAAGCACTGCAGAGATGCGAGACAGTCTCAGGCATCTCACATGCCGAATAAGCTCAGCTCGAAGGCCAGATTGACGAGCTGAAGAAGCACGTCAAGGCACTACTGACACCAGCCAGCGACAAGGAGAAAAACTATTGGCTGACATGAAGGAAATCCAACACAACATCCAGCAAGAGATGGAGCACATGGTGAAGACGAAATCGGAGAACGAAGAGATTCTACAAACCATCAAAGCAGAGAGAGAATTGCTAAAAACTGAAAGGGGGCTAACCGAAAACAAGCCAGATGAAACAACGCGAAAGGCTGCAAAGAAACCACAAGAGGAAACCACACCAAAGACTAATCAGAAACCGCAAGCTAAAGCCAGCAGTTCAACCACGATGTCCAAGAAACGCAACCCCCGGCTGCCTGGCAGGGTCTGTCGTTTTAGACAAAGAATAGTGGAGCCAAAACATACCAAAGGCAAGCTGAAAAAACAGTTGCATTTATCTGTTTGGACTACTATGTTAACCTTTCGTCCTTGACTTGTAGACCTCAGAAGTTGGAGTGGATTCGCTTGATAGCCAGGGACAATGGTAATATGAAAAGCTGGCCCACATACAAACATTAGTTCAGTGTACTCACTAGTAGTGGCAACTGTAGTATGTATGGACTACGCTTGAGTTCAGAGCAAGCATAGGTAAAATAACAAACAATACTTTTAACCACATTCGATTTTAACAGGCTTGTGTCATGGCACAACAGGTTGTCAACACACGAATGGATGGATACATGCCGCTGAAGATCGCAAGATGTGGAAAAGCATGATCCCCCACGCCAGTCTGCAAGGCACTCGATGATGATACTTAGAATGAAATCAGCCATTCAATATTTCATTAAGCCCCAGACACGAAAATAAGCTCACGACGCCAGAAATACAGCGCCAGTTAGTCTAAGTGACGTCACCCACGAGATGTAGGAAACAATTCCATTACCAAGGCAACAAATACCACATTAACCAGACTGATATAAAATGTATTTTAATTGATCGACTATGTCTTGTCTGGACTTCAAATACAAGAACAAGAGCAGAATTGTATCCAGGTGTTGTTAAAGTTACTTTTATGGTAGCACGTGATCTATTAGATGTCGCAATAGCGAAGTGTTTAGTTAGATTGCTCACTAAAATAGTGTCACGGTTTAATCCTAGCTAGTGGCAGGGTTGTTTGTTCTTGTTGTTAAATATGGTCGAAGATTGACCCGGTTTCATAAAATAGGTACCCAATAGTTTTCAGTTTTTTAGACATTATATGAGAAATACACGTAGCGAGGAAAGGAGCTAGCCATGCGATCTCTAATGTTGTGGCTTAGGGGCAAGTGAACACAGTGTCACACATACCGAGTCGAAGGTTCGAAATTAGATGCAGGTGATGTGGGTGCAGAGGGCTTTGTGTTCATTTGGATAGTACGCACAAGGGCCGTTCAGAAAGCAGTGACAGACTCTGCTCGTCTCATCGTGTTCCTCTTGTATCTTGCGGTGACGAGTTGAAGCATACACAGCGGGATAATGCCCTTCACATATCGAGATTCCAACGGACTCTGTTAATTCCTCTGTCCATCGTTTACATGGTGGGTCTCTTCTTCTATATCCATTTGGTCTGTACATCATTGCTTATTGTGGTATACTATTAGTTGGTTATCATCATCCAGTGCCTTGCCGGTTGGCGTGGGCGACCATGCTTCTCCACAATTTACGATGTCCGACGTCATGGATCAATTCGTGTGTTGACTCCCTTCCGCGCCATGTCACTTCTTCTCACGATGACTTCCTCTATCTTTCTTTCCGATAATATTTCCGGTTGTCACAACATGTTCCCGTTTTTGTCTTCTCATAACGTGATCAATAAACAATGACTGTCTCTTTCTGATGTTTGTGATAAGCTGTCTTTGCGACTCAGCTTCCCTTAACACGTCATGATTGCTCATATTGGCTGTCCAATTAATTTTCAGCATTCTTCTATAACACCACATCTCCAAGGCTTCCAGGGATGTTTTCGCCTATTTACTAATTGTCTAGGATTAGCGAACATATATTAAAACTGGTTCTATGAAACATGAGAGAACTCTTTTTCTAACTTTCAAGGACAGTGACTTATTCCACAAAACGTTATTCATTTTGATAAAATGCAGTTTTTGCTTGTCCTATTCTGGCTATTAAAGACGATAAAACAAAGAAAATTGAAATAATTTGGTCACTTGAAACGTCACGAAAGTTTGGAGAGAACAATAATGGAGAGGTATATGCCTTGGAAGAGAGGAAGAGGAAGGCCAAAGAGAAGATGGATGCATGATGTGTCGGATGATCTCCAGATGGGTGCATCAGACGCGGGACATCTTGCTTGTGATCGAGAAGTTTTCCAGAAATTTGTTATGGGAGCGAGGTTCTGCAAAGAACATGCTACTGAATGAATGATTCTGTTCTTTATCTCAGTGATGCATCATTGGTTGCCTAGTTATATGACCGAACTATTTATCAGTAGCATACTAGTGAGCGTAACCTTGCCAGCAATTCACAAACACCAAATGTTTGGGTTTATTGCAACGACCTCTAAAGGCTATGCTCCTAATTTATTTATGTTTTGTAACCCAGGTAAAAATGAGAGCTAGGAAATGTCCGTGGAAGGAAAGGCTAGCGGTGTGATACACAACATATTACCCACCAAGTGCCTTTAAATATACGGTTCTAACATCATATGCTCAATGTAATTTAAGGTGTGAAAAAATTGTTTTTGTAATGTGAAGAATATGTGAAGCCCTAATGAGAAAGTAGTGTTTTGCAAGATGAAAAACATACTGACCAATAAACAGATATCAATTGAAACGAGAAAAAGAGTGTTGACGTGCTACATAGAACCTGTACTTTTGTATGGATGTGAAGCTTGGACAATGAGCAGTCAAGTTGAAAAAGATATGATGGTTGTGGAAATGTGGTTTTTGAGGAAAATGCAAAGAATACCATGGAAAGACAGAAAAACCAATGAACAAGTCCTTCAAGAAACAAGTGAAGATCGTAAGCGGATTAGAGACATTAGACGTAGACAGTCTAAATTTGTTTGTGGGCATGTTATGAGAAGAAATGACTTGGAGAACTTGTTGACAACTGGCAAGATCGAAGGGAAGAGACCGAGGGGAAGAACGAGAAATAAGTACCTGGATGGATTGGCCACGAGGCATGGTCGAGACAGAAACACGGAGCTGATCCACGACTCTGGTGATCGAGTGAGATGGCAAAACATGACCGCCCATGCTTATCGGCATGGCACATGATGGATGGATGGATAATTCTTCCTAACGAAATGGCAGTATCCTCATGTAATAATAATTAAGAGCCCTTTTGTACGCCTTAGGAGCATTATGCATTTGCTGCTAAACCCATACATATATAGACCCATACTTATATAAACCCATATCTATTTAGACCGGTCGGCACATTCTGGGTGATGTAGTCAGTGCTACACCGGCCGGCTTTGATTTCCAACACATTTCTTGGTACCCATTTTTGTCTGGGTCGACCTGAGAGACCAAGTCAATGTTAAACATCTGAATCCGCCCCGATGTGAATGGAGTCCATGCCCAAGGGACCGGCAGGCCAGAGTCTGGCATCTACACGTGACTATCTTAATTCTCATTGTCTTCTGTTTATAAGAATGGGACCACGAGTCCCACCAACAGTTGGAAACGCAATTAATCACAGGTTACAATCTTGATGTATGAAAATGGATCCACTAGTCCCAGGATACAGAGATATTAGAGTTGGTAACGCCACTGCTCATATGTCAGGATCCTCTTTTATGAGAATGGGTCCACGAGTCCCAGGAAATAGAGATATTAAAGTTGGTAACGCCACTGACAACAAGTTATGAGAATGGGTCCACGAGTCCCAGGAAATAGAGATATTAAAGTTGGTAACGCCACTGACAACAAGTTATGAGAATGGATCCACGAATCCCAATAAACAGAAAGATTACAATTGGTTTAAGCCACGGGTTCGATTCCGATCAACGGCGTTCGGTTCACTGGTGCAGTTTTCGCGGAGACTCCAGGGAGTCGTCGCTGGAGATATGGAGTTCGTGTTTTGTGCGACGCTTTTGGCAAGCCACCCTGCGGAAAGTGACCGAGCCATATGGGTTAACAGCCGGTGCAATGAAATCGATACTCTAGTCTTTTAAATCCTTCTTTATGGTCTGTGTGAATCTACAGCGATGCATCCCGTCTCAGGGAGCCGCTGTAACCCTGTCGCTAGTACACACTGTGTTCGTCGTGTGTTCGAATACATTTTGAGGATGTGATGTTTCTTCCGTGTCCAGGCTCTCAGGTTTAGCCAACCTAAAATACATACCGTGACATTTCATGGGGAGTCAGTACGGCTGGCGTTGTAGCGATCAAATCAACCGTGGAGTGTCGATCGGTCTAAAATGTGGGAGCTTGCATCATGTACCCAATACACCTCAAAATGTAAAAAGGATCTCTGTACGTTCCTGTTTGTATTAAAGAAATGGCCAGAAAACACAGTACAGTAAAGTAAAGTAGAAGACGCTTCTACACGCGTTCTGTCGCATTGAGTATGTGGTAAACAAGTAATCAGGGTCCACACTGGACTTATTCAGAGATGGCAAGGACAACGGGACAGTAAATATGTATCCAAGGAAAGGAATAAAATAATAGAAAATGTTACAGTATTGGAAGGAAGCCGGCTTCGTGGCTTAGAGGTTATGACTTTTCTCCGTAATCTCGTATACTCTCGTCGGTAACGTGATGATGGTTCAAATCAGCAGTAGTTCGAATCGCATCGGTAACTTACGGGGTGTGTGAGCCGGCCGCTCAGAAAGCAATGGCAAACTACTGAGCGTAATCTTGCCAAGAGATCAACATACAGCTGAAAGATGCTGGTGTTGACAGTTAAGTCCTGTAAAGGATATGCTTAAAAAAAAAAAAAAAATTGGAAGGAAAGAGAGAAATTAACAATTACAGGACGAGAGTATTAGAGTGTTATCGCGCAAGGTATTTCACTGTCCCTTTTAATCTACTGGCATCGGTGGGTTAGGGGTAAGGGGTTCGAAGTTGGTAGTAGGCGATTTGGAAACAGACCGCTTTGTGATGAGTTTCATCCAAATTGGTAGTAGGCGATTTGGAAACAGACCGCTTTGTGATGAGTTTCATCCAAATTGGTAGTAGTTGATTTGGAAACAGACCGCTTTGTGATGAGTTTCACAATGATATTAGCGTCTGCGTTTCAGATAGCAATGGCAAACTAGTGAACGTAATATTGCATTAAAATGTTTCCTGCATGTTAATTTTGAAGGACATTGCAATCAACATAGGCATTTATTGGTTGTATGTGATTTACAAGGCTATTTTACTTTCAGTAGTTTGTCATTGCTTTCTAAACGGCCAACTAATACCGTCGAGATTAAGACAAAGCGGCTGATTTCAAATCTTCCACCTCGTATGTTGGGCACAAAAAGCCACACTATGGAGGGGTTAATTGTGACGTCATGTACAAGACATGCAACTAACTGTAATTTAATTATGCAGATTAACGGCTAAGTTGTTTGCAAGTTGTTAGTAAACCATAGTTGTAACAGACATTCAAAAACATAAACCGGACAACGCGAAACAACGAATTTAGTAAACGTTACTGGCAATACGCCCGAATTCATTGCCAAGAAAGCTTGGAACTATAGGCCCCAGATACTGGCTTCTTTTTTTTTTTTTTTATCTTGAAGAGTAAAATAAAATAAAACTTGGTTGGAAAATGGAATGAAAGAAATAGATAAAGACAGATGTGTGTGCGTGTGTGTGTGTGTGTGTGTGTGTGTGTGTGTGTGTTTAAGAAGACGGACTGACTGACGGACAGACAGACAAACGGGCCTGGGTGCCTGCCAGTGAAAGATCTGGGACACCTTTACAACCTGCCTATACCTGTAGAGAATTGCCGTGCAGCTGTGCGTGGAATCTTCTGAAAGCCATTACTGACGTCTGGAGTCCAGAGCTGCTACGTTTGTCTCCGATTTGATGGAAGGCAGTCTGGTGGCAGGCGGAGATAACGGCTGAAGTGATTGACATGTTCTACATAAGTAGTTCCAGCTATTTTAGGTCAACGGTAGAAGAAACTCATCATATCGTCATCTGACATGCCGATAAGCTTGGGCGATCATGTTTCGCCAGCTCACACGACCACCAGAGTCTTTTCTCGACCACACCACGTGGCCGAGCCATCCAGGTATTTACTTCTCTGCCTTCACTGTGTTCTTTCCACTTCATTCTTGCCAGTTGTCACTAAGTTCTACAATGTATGTCTTCTCATAACATGTCCAAACATTTTTTGAATATCTACGTCTAATTCCTCCCATCAGTTTACGGTTTTCGTTTGTTTCTTGCAGGACTTGGTCATTGGTTTTTCTGTCTGTCCATGGTATTCTTTGCATTTTCCTCAGAAACCACATTTCTGCAGCCATCAGATGTTTTCAGCTTGACTGCTCATTGTCCACGCTTCACATCCATGCAAACGTACAGGTTCTATGTAGCACTTCAACACTGTTTTTTTTTTCTCGTTGCACATGGCATATTGTTATTGGTCAGTATGTTTTCCATCTTGCAAAAGGCCACTTTTAGACATGGCTATTCTTGTTCTAATCTCTTCAAGCCATCTCTCATCAGATATTAAGACTGTTCCGAGATAACTTTACCGATTGCCGTGTTTAAGAATATTCCCATTTACTTGTATATTATATTCTGGTATTTCCTTCTTCCTAGTGACGACCATAATCTTTTGTCTTATTACATTTGAAATATAACTCTAGTTTGTTCACTGCTTGCAACAACCGTATTTACTAAATTTTGCAGATTCTACTCATTGTTTGCAATCAATATTGTATCATTCGGATATCTCATGTTATTGGTTCCTCTCATATATTCTAAATTTCTGAAAATATTTTCACTGTTTAGGGGGAAAAAATCTGGCGACATTACAGATCCCTGTCGCACACCTCTATTAATAGACTGATATTCATCAAATTCATTATCAGTCTGTATGGCAGCTTGTTTCCAATATGTGTTTTTTATATTTCTGAAGTCGTTCCCATCCATCTGTAGATCTGCAAGCATCTTCATCATGATAACATGTCTTACTTTATCGAAAGCCTTTGAGTAGCCAATAAAGCAGAGACGTGGGTGTTTGTTTACATCTATAGAATGTTCAATAAATATTCTTATCATATGCACAGCATTTACTTTAACTTGCATTCTACGAACCCACATTATTCTCCTATTTCGGGTTTTAATTTCTTCAAAACTCTTGGCATGATGATTCTTAGCACAATCGTCGTGATGTGGCTCATTATACTAATTGTTCAATGTTTATTACATTCCATGGCTCTGATTTCTTCGGGATTGCAATAAATATAGAATTACATAATTCCTAAGGTCTATCTCTAGTACCATATGTTGTGCTCAGCAGTCTGATGATTCCATATTCTTCTAAGGCAATGATCATTTCTGTTGTGATGTTGTCTGGACCTGGAGTTCTGCCAGTTTCTATATGGTTAACAGCATTCTGAATTTCCATCTTCAAAATTGACGAACATTCATTATTATTCTGAATATCATAGTGTTATTATCTTATCATCATAAAGGTCTTTCACGTAATCTGACCATACATGTAAATTCTGATCTTTTTCTATTATGATTTTGCCATTTTGTGATTTTAGGCAACCCGTTGACGTGTATGTTTTTTTTATTAATGATGTCATTAATTCCATGCATCCATCATGTACCATGCCGATAAGCGTGGGCGGTCATGTTTTGCCATCTCTCTCGATCACCAGAATCGTGGATCAGCTGCGTGTTTCTGTCTCGACCATACCACGTGGCCAGGCCATCCAGGTGTTTACTTCTCGGTCTTTCTCTTGGTCTCTTTCCTTCGATCTTGCCAGCTGTCACCAAGTTCTCCAACTCATTTCTTCACATAACATGCCCAAAAATTTTGACTGTCTACATCTAATGACTCTAATCAGTTTAGATCTTCATTTTTTTCTTGAAGGACTTGACTTATTCATTGGTTTTTCTGTCTGGCCATGATATTCTTTGCAGTTTCCTCAGAAACCACATTTCCACAGCCATCATATTTTTTTCAGGTTGACTGCTCATTGTCCACGCTTCACATCCATGCAAAAGTACAGATTCTAATTAGCTCAACACTTTTTTTCTCGTTTCAATTGAAATCTTTTTATTGGTCAGTATGTTTTTCTTCTTGCAAAAGGTTACCTTCGCAATGGTATTTCTTGTTTTAATCTCTTTAAGGCTTCTCCCATCAGATTTTATGACTGTTCCAAGATAACTGTACCGATTCACTTGCTTAAGAATATTACTCGTATATCACATTGTGGTATTTTCTTCTTCCCAATGATGACCATAATCAGTGTCTTCTCACTATTCAATTCTAACCCTAGATGTTCACTGTGTGCAACAACCGCATCAACCGCATCTACTAAATGTTGCAGGTCCTGTTCATTGTCTGCAATCACGACTGTATCATCTGCATATCTAATATTATTGGTGTATCGTCACCCAATGTTGAATCCTTCCATATCTTCTATATTTCTGAAAATATTTTCACTATACAGAGGAAAATAGATTTTCGACATGTCTCACTTTATCGAAAGCCTTAGTGTAGTCAATAAAGCAAAGATATAGATCTTTGTTTACTTCTATGGAACGTTCAATTACTGTTCGCAGTATATACACAGCATTTACAGTATGTACCCTTGCCTTCTACAAACCCACATTGTTCTTCTCCTATTTTGGTTTTTGTTTTCTTCCTAGCTCTTTGCATGATAATTCTCAGCAAAATCTTCGTGATATGGCTCATTACACTAATTGTTCGATGTTGATCACATACCAAGGCTCCTGATTTCTTCGGGATTGCAATAATTATAGAATTACATAATTCAGGAGGTATGTCTCCAGTTTCATATATTGCGTTCAGTAGTCTGATGACTTTGTCTATTCCACATTCTTCTAAGAGCTTGATCATTTCTTTTGGGATGTTATCTGTACCGGGGGTCTTGCCAGTTTTCATATGGCTAAGAGCATTCTGAATTTCCATCTTCAAAACTGATGGTCCTTCATTATTGTTCCGATGATCAAATTGTTCTTCTCTTGTATCATTATAGAGGTCTTTCGCATAATCTGACCACGCATGTAAAATCTGATATTTTTCTATTATGATTTTGCTATCTTTGGTTTTTAGGCAATCCGTTGATGTGTATGTTCTTTTGTTAGTAATGTCATTAATTCTGTTGTGCATTAATTTGGTATTCCCGGTGTTATGTTGGTTTTCAATTTCTTTGCAATTTTTCCCAAACCATGTTTCTTATGCCTCTTTGCATAGCTTCCTAATTTTCCTGTGAATCTCTTCATAATTTTTCTTGTTATTTTTGTTATTTCTTCTTATTTCCACGAGTTTTAAGATGTCTTCCGTCATCCATTTCTTGCGTCCTATAACTTTATTTTGTATCTCCATATAATTGTAAAATTCATCGATACAGTCATCACTGCTGTCTGATGTTGGTGCAAAAACTTTTCTGATGTTGATATCGAGAGGTATTCCAGTCAATTTTACTCTAATACAGTTCAATATCTTTTGGTCGATTTTGGTCTCTCCATATCCACTATAATTACTACTCCTTGTTGGCTTTTTTCTCTCCACCAGAGTTAATTATGCCGGCTTCCTGGCCTAGAGGTTAGCGACTTTTCTCCGTAATCTCGTATACTCTCGTAAATAACGTGACGAAAGTGAGAATCAGCAGTGATTCGAATCGCGTCGGTAACTTACGGGGTATGTGAGCCGGCCGCTCAGAAAGCAATGGCAAACTACTGAGCGTAAATCTTGCCAAGATATAAACAATCAGCTGAAAGATGCTGATGTTGACAGCAATGTCCTGTAAAGGATATGCAAACATTTTTTTAGAGTGAATTATGCTATATTCCTCGGATGTAATAATGTCCATTAATTTCCATCTGGTCTCACATATCTAACATGTTAAAATTTAGTCTTCTCATTTCGTTCTTAATGTTATCAAATTCTCCATGCTCTCTCATAGTTATGACATTACAAGTTCCCACTTTCAATGGTGATACCCTTTTGCACTCTGTCGCCTGCTGACGGTCTGGAGTCATATGGTGCACACGACTATTCCTACCGGCCGAGGCTACTCTCATGAATCACCCATTTACGCCGTTTCTGTGATTTTCATTGAAATTGCAAACCATGATTTCCTTGGCATCTGAAATGAAGGTAGTTTGCCATTTTGTTCCGTATTAGCAGTGACCATACTGGTCGATGATCGTTGATCGTAGCCAGTGTCTCCTCCCAAAAACGATATCCTCTGTCTATAGTCGTGAAGTTGGAGACCATAACCTACAACTATCTGTCAAAATTTTTTGGGCATGTTATGAGAAGAAATGGATTGGAGAATTTGGTGACAACTGGTAAGATCGAGGGGAACAGACCAAGGGGAAGACCTAGAAGCAAGTACCTGGATGGCTTGGCCTTGTGGCATGGTCGAGACAGAAACACGGAGCTGATCCACGACTCTGGTGATCGGGTGAGATGGCAGAACATGACCGCCCACGCTTACCGGCATGGCACATGGTGGATGGATGGATCTGTCAGCTGCTCTTCAACTTCATCAACCACCTGCACACAATGCTTCACGTAACCCTGATCGTGGAGATAAAGGGTGTCCTGTAAGCTAACGGAGGGGAAATGGCACCTTACTTCTCCTTTGATATGGGATACCCCTACCCCGCCACTCAGCAGGAATAAAATAATGAAAAATGTATCGATTTCGTTGCACTGGGGTTTATCCCATATAGCTCGGTCTCTTTGCGCAGGGCGGCCTGACGAAAGTGTATTACAAAATATGAACTCCATAGCTCCAGCGACGACCACCAGGGGTCTTAGAGTAAATTTTAAGCGCAGAAGTAAACTAACATGTGAATATAGCAGGTTAGGAAAATTTAAAAAAAAAATAAAAACATACTGAAAAACAGAAGATTGGAATGAATTAGTATAGCTAACTGCTGAAATTCACCGACAAACACTGATAACGTTTAAAAGATAATTCACAGAACATTATGTGTAAACTTATAAAACAATATTCTATAGAAGTAGGGTTAAATTGAGAACAGAAAATATGTTCTTAATCCTAGGTAAGGTGAACTATGTTAAATCCTTGGATATGTGGAATCGTTAAAAGATTGGCCTTAGTGGATTAAAATGTCCGCTTAGCTTTGGTAATGATGAGCAGATGGCTTCTGATAAGGAGGAGCTGGCGTCTGTGGCTTAGAGTTTAATGAACGTAGTTTCACAATTACCCGACATACTGAGTCTAGGTTTGGAAATTAGTCACAGGGTATTTGGGAACAGATTTGGAAGGTATGAGCGTCGGTCGTTTAGAAAGCAATGGCAAACTACTGATGGTAAAATTACCTAGAATATCACAAACAGCTAATAACTGCCGCGTCGATATTAACGAAGAATGTCGAGAATATTCAGGACAGATAAGAATGTTGAACATATTCCGGACAGAGAAGAATGTTCATAATATTCCAGACAGAGTAGAAAGTTGAGAATATTCCGGACAAAGATGAATGTTGAGAATATTCTGGACAGAGAAGAGTGTTGAGAATATTCCGTACAGAGAAGAATGTTGAACATATTCCGGACAAAGAAGAATGTTGAACATATTCCAGACAGAGAAGAAAGTTGAAAATATTGCGGACAAAGAAGAATATTGAGAATATTCCGGACAGAGAAGAGTGTTGAGAATATTCCAGACAGAGAAGGATTTTGAGAATATCACGGACAGAGAAGAAAACAAAACAATGTGGTATTGAGTACCCCAGGTTTTTACAAGTTCACTCATCAAAACCATAATTAACAGAATGTATATAGCACGTCAATAGAAAACATAGAGATGATCATGGTAGAATGGGTAGGAGCGCTCGCTATTAAACTTCCGGTGAGTTCATGCAGAGGTGGCAGGTTCAAACCCTACACAGGTAAGTTAGACGAAAGTGTTGACTTCTCGTCCGTGACTTGGAGATGTAAATTACAAATACCTCAGAAGTCGGAGTGGGTTCGCCTGATGGCGTGGGGCACTGGTAAAAGAGAAAGCGATTCCACACGCAAAAACATCTGTTCTAGAAGTAAAAGCAGGTGTATGGACCAAGCTTCAGTTCAAATCGGGTGAACGAAAAAAAAAAAACAGAAAACATGGATTCCGCTTCGATATTTTTAAAAGTACTCCCCACCTCATGAAACCTGTTTTCCCGTTCTTGGTTATAATTGAGATGGTCATAGAAATGTGAATTTAGTATAGTGCTAGGAATGCTAGAAGAGATGGCAAGGAGAAATTAGCCTCATGTGATAGAATACTAGACAAAATGTTAGAGAATAGAGACAAGGGTGTATATGGCCATGCGTAAACAGTTGGGCAACAAATAATAATATTAACAACGCCACCTTGATCAAACTATCACATGACGGAGATGGTCGCAGCGTCATGGTCACTTATATCAGATAAAGACCAGATTGAAGAAGAAAATACTAGGCCCAGCACGATGATTTCCGTGTGTTGCCGGGACCCATAAGGGAAGCAAAGAATAGCAACACTGTAGCCTACCACGCATGTCGTAAGAGGCGACTAAGGAGGCTATGGTTCCGTCGCCCTGCTACTGAGTGAGTCCGTGGCGCGACACTGTGAGCTGTGAGTTTCGTATGAAATGCTTTTGAATTTGCCCGAGGTTTTTTTTGGAACGTGACTGCATGTTCGGAGCGATGGCAGCTGGCTATGTCCCAGAGTTGACCGGTGTTTGCCTTATGCAGAAATGCGTGGCTGCTGGGCTTCTGGTTGACTGCCACTGCCATCGACGATGAACTGTATTTTCGTGGACTGTGTGGGTGAACATCTAGTAAACATCCAGATGGGAAAATGACTGCCGATTCCATCAGAGACAAACTGGATGTTTCATGGGGGTCTATTGTGTTGACATTCTGGAGCGCCATTATGCACAGTGTATCTGTAGGGGCTGTTGTTTGTCGAGACTCCTGTCTTTTCCACTTTTCACATTGGGCAGTGGGGGAGCGTTTTATGTGATATTCACTGGCACAGGAACGGAGCATAATGGGGACGACCCGTTGCTGTGAAGTTGGAACCGCGACTAACTAACTAACTAACGATGATTTCATGTGTTTGTGGGAAAGCTGTTTTACCCACGCTTGCTTAATAGATTCAGTGCCAAATAAAACGTAGTTTGGGGCTCAAAAATGGATGGTGGAAATGGAAAGTAGGGGTGTCTCACAGTTATGAACTAAAAGTTGTTAACATAGTAGTAGGCATGATGTGTTCACATAAATGGATTTACATAGAGACGATTACTGTATATAACCCCATGGCAGACATGGAAAGTCGCTTAATACGATAAATCATCCCATGGTACTTAATCAGTTAATACAAATTTATTACTCCTATTGCGCATTATTAGGGGTTAGTGAAACACAGTTTCACAATTCTCGACACACCGAGTCCAGGGTTCGAAATCGGGCGATTTGGAATCAGATGGTATGAGAGATTAGAACAAGGATCGTCATGGCAAAAGTAGCCTTTAGCAAGATGAAAAACATACTGACCAATAAAAAAGATGTCAATTGAAACGAGGAAAAGAGTGTTGAGGTGCTACATAGAACCTGTACTTTAATATGGATGGGAAGCTTGGACAATGAGCACTCAAGCTGAAAATCATCTGATGGCTGTAGAAATGTGGTTTCTGAGGAAAATGCAAAGAATACCATGGACAGCCAGAAAGACAAATGAACAAGTCCTTCAAGAAACAAATGAAGATCGTAAACTGATTAGAGATATTAGACGCAGACAGTCAAAATCTTTTGGGCATGTTATGAGAAGAAATGAATTAGAGAACTTGGTGACAACTGGTAAGATCGAAGGGAACAGACCAAGAGGAAGACCTAGAAGCAAATACCTGGATGGCTTGGCCTCGTGGCATGTTCGAGACAGAAACACTGAGCTGATCCACGACTCTGGTGATCGAGTGAGATGGCACAACATGACCGCCCACGCTTACCGGCATGGCACATGATGGATGGATGGATGGTATGAGGCGTCTGTCGGTCAGAAATCAATGGCATACAACTGAAAGTAAAAGTGTCTATGAATCAGACAAAATGCCGAGGTTGATTACTGTGGTGAAACGCCAATGGCTCATGTCCTCATGCCTTCTTTTGTTTTGGGTAAACAGGGGGAAACGGCTTTCGGAAGCTCTCAGTTCTCTTGTTCGCTCAATCTCCATGAAAGATAGTTCTTTGGGGTTACCTTCATAACACAATCTTTACATGGAGCGAGTTGATATGGGTCTTTTCTTTCGGGTAGACCCGATGGAGCGCCTTGCGCCAAATGCGCACTGGTGCGGCTTCTGGAGAATTCATGTCCGTTTCTACTGATCGTTACTCACTGGCGAATGTCAAGAGTTCAAGTTAAAGATTGAGACATTTGAAAAGGTCTACTACTGGTGAAATGGAAAGGTAAACTTGGGTTTTCTTTGGTCCAGCCAAAACTTGGCCTATAAATCTCTGTTGTCTTAAAGACGGAGAGGATATGGCGAAACGGCAGTCTTGCCATATTGGGAGGGGGTGACCGTTAGCCGATCTGGCTACGCGTCTTGATCTTGGCATGGCAAGGGAACAAATCTGAAGAATAAATAGTTACCAAATGATATCGCTTGTTCTTGGCAGCCGATAGACGAGTGCTATCTTTCTTCCTACGGCTTACCGTTACTTAGTAGTATCTCTCATTGAAATATAAGCACATTAGATAGCTACGGTGTGCCGGAAGGAGGGAAGGGCTCCTTGGGGATGGAGTCCACCAATCTATGATCTATCTTCTTGAGCCGGAAGAGGCTATCCACGGTGCTATCTCTTTCGTCTTTTAGTCGATAGGATGATGTGGGGATTATAAATAAACTTCGTTATCTTATTGAGAGAACCTGCATTCCTCTGAATCTACGTGTTAGGTGAGGCACTGCCGGTACATTGTGGCGACAGCTCAGACAAGAGCAGCAGCCGGAAGAGGTAGTATCTTCTTTCATATTCTTGCTGGGAATGGGGATCTACCCTGCGTGCCATACAACCCCACTACTATACTATTAGTTAACGGGGAGAAACACACAGATTACTAGGCACACCACACCACAAGATCTTGGTTGTGAGAAAGGCATGGTTTGCAAGTGAGAGGGAAGCATGGACATGAATGTGCCCAATAATAATAAAGGCTTGGTATGAGTGTGGAGAGTGAGTCTTATATGCAAAAGGTTCCTAGGGTCAAACGACAAGACCTCGTCAAGCTGAAGGCCTAGTCTAGGAAAGACGCTGCCAATCCAGGACCTCTTGTCAGGTCGGGCAAGTTCAATCAGGGCTCTTGATTAGTATTATTATGTATATATTTTGTTATGGCAACTAATGTGCTGAGACCATTAGGAGTCTCCATGTAGGCTGTACCAGAGGTTTAGGCTGGAGACTCTCACAAATGTTTGTCCTTTCCAGGGTCCTTCTTTTGGAAGTATGAACAGAGCTGAAGGTCTCGACAGGGCTCTACGCAGAAAGTATGTTTATGACTATGCCATGGCAAGGTTTGGGCCATGCCAGCTCTAAGGATATGATCTCTAAGAGATAGAGCCACTGCTGACCTTGAAAGAATGACCATCAGCTAGACTGACACATCACCAGTCATCTCGATACGCTTGGATTGAGTCCTTTTGTATTATTGGCTGGACCCCGCCAATCATTCAGACACACCCATTATTATATCAGAACTATTTTCCAGGATATTATTTCCTACCTGACATTATGCCAGGTGATTCCACGGCACTTCCCTAGAACATTTGATTACTAAAGACTGTGGTCCATGGAAACTTGGAAGTTTGCTTCTACAGAAGGCTGTTGTACGTACAACCAATTACCTGGAAGGAAGGAGATTCTTACACACGCGGTGAGCTGTATGTGGACGGATCGGACAGTGTATGAAGCTGGGTCTGTGAAGATAGCTACCTGAGGCTCTGTGCCTGAACGTTATCCTTGTTGTGTCTGTTTAGAACTATCTGTTTTATCTGCCTTAATGTTTTCCTGTGCTGTTCTTTATTAATTTAATAAATCACGTTTTAGTTTACTCCAATGAGCACCGGGTTAATTATGTGTCAGCCAGAAATACACCTTAGGGACTAGGTCCCTAGGTCGAAAGAAAGAGTGACAGTGAGTCCGGGGAACGGAGGAGGGTTGGCAAGTAAAGACCTATCCCAGTCAGGGCTATAGAAGATTATTTAAACATTGTGACAGGGCTATTTGGGACCCTCCACGTAGCTTGTTACAATTTCTGGGGGCTCGACCGGGATTGGGTTGAAATCCTGGTGGAGTTCTGGCTGATTTAGTGATAGGGGACAGATATTCTTGTCTACTTTCAATAGGTTCTGCCTACCGTGCCTGGCTATTGTCTATACTCTTCCTGACACAGACTGACCGACATACGACGTGTTGTGGTCGTGTAATATATATATTTTGGTTATGTGAGATAGTTATTTTCTATACAATTTCTTGGGCACTTTCCCTCTCAGTTTAAGATGGCATCAGCTGGGTTTAATGTCGCTGACGTACAGGCTACAGGGCGTGAGATGGGCTATGATGGAGCGGAGTTACAGAAATATGTGCAGGAAGTGGAAAGAGACTTCAGACAGGCTGTGCGTGAAGCCAAGAAAATGGAGGCCGAGCAGGCAGTCAGAGACCATGAGTTCCGTATGAGGGAGTTGGAGCTGAAAGCTCAAACTGCCAAGGAAAGCGAGGGTGCAGTGGGAGGCGTAGTTCTCCCTGACTCAACAACTTCTAGTGGCGGTCCATACCAGGCAATGAAGTTCCCATTGCTCCCGTTCGATGAACACAAAGATAAGATCGACCAGTATCTTCACAGATTTCAGTCGATGGCTTTGGCTATGGGATTGGAACGTGGGAAATGGAACTTGAAACTCTCACAGGGCCTGAGGGGGACCGCGTACGAGGTCTACTCAAGGTTGCCACCTGGTATGGAGAATGACTATGAGGCCCTGGAAAAAGCATTATTGAAAAGGTTCCAGATGACAGCACATACATACCGACAGCAGTTCAGAAAGTCGAAGAGAGAGCCAGGAGAGATGTTCGCAGCCTACAGTGTTAGACTGAAGTCTTACCTTTTGAAGTGGATGTCATTGGCTGGTTTTGCTAACGACTATGAAAGTTTAGAAGAATTAGTGGTCGTGGACCAAATGAAGAGGATGATGCCTAAGCCATTGCAAACCTTCTTGCTTGAAAATGGGGCAGAAAGGTTAGACGTAGTAAACACATTAGCGGAAAGGTATGTGCTAGCTCATGGGGATAATGAGGAACTGTCACAACCCAATCCCCGACCACCAGACACATGGTCTGGAAAGAAAAAGAACCCTAAAACAGCTCACACTAAGAAGGAGGATCCTTTCGATAAAGTTCCAAATAAGAAACCCTCTGGTAAGAGTCCACCTGGATCTCCTAAAAGAAAGTGGAGTGAAAAGTGGTGCGCCTACTGCAAATCTCCTACACACAATACGGCTGATTGCCGGCGCAAACAGAAAGACTCTCACTATGCTGCCTGTCTTGTAGAAACCGGGGAAGGGTCTAACAAGGAGGTAGAAGGGAGGGGTTTTGAGAACAAAAATTCAGAGAAACCACCAGTAGTAGAGACGATACTTGTGAACGGACAACCAGTCGAGTGTCTCTATGACACAGGTCTGCAGTTTGAGGCTGTAATTTCATCACACTTAGTGAGCCCAGAGCAGCTAACCGGGGAATCTATTGAGATTCAAACGGCGACAAAAAGTGCGGTAGCGATATCTCTTCCAATTGCGAAGGTGGACATCAAATCAAAATATGTTACCGGCACTATACAGGCAGCCGTTCTGCTCGATCCTATCTTCCCAGTGATCTTGGGTTGTCGCTACGTCTTTCTAGGGATTCCAACCGAACCCATGTACGTAGGGGCGATGCAAACCAGATCTCAATCGGAGGATGAGCAGACGCCGGCCTTGATCGTGAATCCCTTGCCTGGGGAGTTACGAGCTGCTCAAAGCCAGGATGCTACTTTGCAACCTTGCTTCAACCAGTTGCCAAAAAGTTCTGACCCACCAAGACGGGTTCAGTATTATATGAAGAATCGGTTACTGTACCGGAGAGCCGGAGTGGAGGATCGCCAGCATGGACAGCTGGTAGTTCCTAAGGTTTATCGGGAACAGCTTCTTCATATGGGACACACCATTTCTTTCAGTGGACATATGGGTGTCGGGGCAACACTCCAGCGCATTTCCTGCCATTACTACTGGCCAGGGATGACTGGAGACGTGCGTCGGTACGTCAAGTCGTGCCCAGAGTGCCAGCGTGTGGCACCAAAACACTGGACGGCTCCAGTAATCCTGGGCGACATGCCCATTATGAACTCTCCTTTCGAGAGAGTTGCCATCGATCTTGTTGGTCCTCTACCTCGGACTAGGAAGAGGAATATGTATATTCTTACGATGGTGGATTGCTGTTCCATGTGGGGTGAGGCGATACCTTTGGCCACAATCGACTCTAAGCGAGTGGCTGATGCACGGATGGAGACCTTTACTCGGTTGGGATTTCCCAACCAGATCCTAACGGACAATGGGTCTCAGTTCTGTGGTAAGCTGATGGAGGAAGTCTTTCGTATCTTCCAGACTAACCACATTCACACAAGCCCATACCACCCTCAGTCAAATGGGCAAGTAGAGAGGTTTAATGGTACCTTGATGACCATGCTTCAGAAGCTGGCTCAAGAGAAACCAGACAGATGGGATGAGTATATCTCAGCCGCCTTGTTCGCCTATCGGGAGGTTCCCCATGGGTCGACCGGGTTGCCACCAGCCACTCTACTATTCGGGAGGCCTATCAAGGGTCCCTTAGAAGCCCTATTGAGATGTTGGACAGAGGAAGAAACTTCCGAAGAAGTTGTATCCTCATATAAATACGTCGAAGAGTTAAAGAAGAAACTCCAGACGGGTTGGGCTTTGGCAGCTCAGAATCTGAGGGCAGCCAGAAAGAGACACGCGGCCTACTACAATAGAAGGACAAAAGATAGGTCTCTTAAAGTGGGGGATCGGGTTCTGTTGTTACTTCCAGTCGGTTCCAATAAACTCGAAATTGGTTGGCAGGGACCTTTCCCGGTGGAAAGGGTTGTGTCCCGAACCAACTATGCCATCCGGATCAGGGGGAAATCCAAAATCTTCCACATTAACCTCCTCAAAAAGTATGAAGAACGATCTGATGGTACTTCTCTCCCACTCATGACTATGGCGGTCGCGATGGAAACTGAATCGGGCGAAGACGCGGATAGCGGGTATCCTTTACACCCTGGGGAAACCTATAGGGATGTACATATAAATCCTGATCTGTCGGCTGAAGAAACAGACCTGGTCATCCGTTTGTTGGAGTCCCATCAGCAGATTCTTACCGATCAGCCAGGGCGAACAGGGTTAGTCGAGTTTGATATGACTCTGACTACCCAAGACCCTGTTCGCCAAAAAATATATCCAGTGCCCTTTTCGAAAGAGAAGGCCCTGGAAGCTGAAATCCAGAAGCTTCTGGACGATGACATCATCACTCCTTCGACTTCTCCTTATAATGCCGGGGTTGTCTTGTTGAGGAAGCCCAGTGGGGAGCACCGCCTATGTATTGATTACAGGCATTTAAACAGATGTACGACATTCCAAGTTGAACCGTTACCGAACACAAATCAACTGTTTGCCAGACTAAATAAGGCAAAGTACTTTTCGAAAATTGATTTAAGCAGGGGATATTATCAGATCCCTGTGAAACCCGAGGTTCGCCCCTTGCTCGCCTTCAGTACTCCGAGCGAACATTACGAATTCAAGGTAATGCCATTTGGGCTGAGCAATGCGCCCAGTGTGTTCACTCGCATGATGAGAATGTTATTAGAGCCTTTAAAGGATCCCTCTGTGGTCTCGTTTATGGATGATATTCTCATCGCGTCTGACAATCTGAGTGATCACCTGAGGTCCTTGGGACAGATCTTCAAAAGGTTAAAAGAGGAAGGGTTAACCGCCCGTCCAGCCAAATGCATGATTGGCTATCAATCCTTGGAATTTCTGGGACATACTATTACCCCAGGGGGACTGGTACCGGAAGAAAAGAATATTGAGAAGGTTCGTCTCGCACCCCGTCCTAAATCCAAAAAAGATGTTAGGTCTTTCTTGTCTCTGTGTGGGTTTTACCAGAAATTTATTCCGAAGTTCAACGAAATTGCGGCGCCGTTAACCGAGACTCTGAAGAAAGGATCGCCAGATCTTATAATCTGGACCCCGAGCTGTGAAGAAGCTTATGGGAAGCTGAAACAGGCTTTGGTGGATAGGCCAGTCCTGCAACTCCGAAAATTTGGAGAAAACGTTTGTTCTAAGAACCGACGCGAGTAACATAGGGATTGGGGCAACTTTGTTGCAGGAAGGGCGAGATGATGCTTCGGTGCTATGTCCGGTGGCGTATGCAAGTAGAAAACTGTTACCCGCCGAACGTAATTACTCCACAGTCGAACGGGAATGTCTGGCTCTAGTGTGGGCGGTACAGAAATTTCAACCTTATCTGTATAGAGTACCGTTCAAAGTGCAGTCCGACCATCAACCTCTGACCTTTTTGGCAACTTCTAAGAAACTGAACGCGAGGTTAATGAGATGGTCATTACTCCTACAACCCTATCAGTTCACGGTCGAATACATCCCCGGAAAGGAGAATGTGGGAGCGGATTTCCTATCACGGCATCCTATGGTTGAATTTGAGGGTGGGGTCATTCGAACAGAACCTCTGGCAGTAGAAAGTTCGTAGGGTTCGACTTTCTTAAGATGGGGCCTATGTGGTGAAACGCCAATGGCTCATGTCCTCATGCCTTCTTTTGTTTTGGGTAAACAGGGGGAAACGGCTTTCGGAAGCTCTCAGTTCTCTTGTTCGCTCAATCTCCATGAAAGATAGTTCTTTGGGGTTACTTTCATAACACAATCTTTACATGGAGCGAGTTGATATGGGTCTTTTCTTTCGGGTAGACCCGATGGAGCGCCTTGCGCCAAATGCGCACTGGTGCGCCTTCTGGAGAATTCATGTCCGTTTCTACTGATCGTTACTCACTGGCGAATGTCAAGAGTTCAAGTTAAAGATTGAGACATTTGAAAAGGTCTACTACTGGTGAAATGGAAAGGTAAACTTGGGTTTTCTTTGGTCCAGCCAAAACTTGGCCTATAAATCTCTGTTGTCTTAAAGACGGAGAGGATATGGCGAAACGGCAGTCTTGCCATATTGGGAGGGGGTGACCGTTAGCCGATCTGGCTACGCGTCTTGATCTTGGCATGGCAAGGGAACAAATCTGAAGAATAAATAGTTACCAAATGATATCGCTTGTTCTTGGCAGCCGATAGACGAGTGCTATCTTTCTTCCTACGGCTTACCGTTACTTAGTAGTATCTCTCATTGAAATATAAGCACAATAGATAGCTACGGTGTGCCGGAAGGAGGGAAGGGCTCCTTGGGGATGGAGTCCACCAATCTATGATCTATCTTCTTGAGCCGGAAGAGGCTATCCACGGTGCTATCTCTTTCGTCTTTTAGTCGATAGGATGATGTGGGGATTATAAATAAACTTCGTTATCTTATTGAGAGAACCTGCATTCCTCTGAATCTACGTGTTAGGTGAGGCACTGCCGGTACATTGTGGCGACAGCTCAGACAAGAGCAGCAGCCGGAAGAGGTAGTATCTTCTTTCATATTCTTGCTGGGAATGGGGATCTACCCTGCGTGCCATACAACCCCACTACTATACTATTAGTTAACGGGGAGAAACACACAGATTACTAGGCACACCACACCACAAGATCTTGGTTGTGAGAAAGGCATGGTTTGCAAGTGAGAGGGAAGCATGGACATGAATGTGCCCAATAATAATAAAGGCTTGGTATGAGTGTGGAGAGTGAGTCTTATATGCAAAAGGTTCCTAGGGTCAAACGACAAGACCTCGTCAAGCTGAAGGCCTAGTCTAGGAAAGACGCTGCCAATCCAGGACCTCTTGTCAGGTCGGGCAAGTTCAATCAGGGCTCTTGATTAGTATTATTATGTATATATTTTGTTATGGCAACTAATGTGCTGAGACCATTAGGAGTCTCCATGTAGGCTGTACCAGAGGTTTAGGCTGGAGACTCTCACAAATGTTTGTCCTTTCCAGGGTCCTTCTTTTGGAAGTATGAACAGAGCTGAAGGTCTCGACAGGGCTCTACGCAGAAAGTATGTTTATGACTATGCCATGGCAAGGTTTGGGCCATGCCAGCTCTAAGGATATGATCTCTAAGAGATAGAGCCACTGCTGACCTTGAAAGAATGACCATCAGCTAGACTGACACATCACCAGTCATCTCGATACGCTTGGATTGAGTCCTTTTGTATTATTGGCTGGACCCCGCCAATCATTCAGACACACCCATTATTATATCAGAACTGTTTTCCAGGATATTATTTCCTACCTGGCATTATGCCAGGTGATTCCACGGCACTTCCCTAGAACATTTGATTACTAAAGACTGTGGTCCATGGAAACTTGGAAGTTTGCTTCTACAGAAGGCTGTTGTACGTACAACCAATTACCTGGAAGGAAGGAGATTCTTACACACGCGGTGAGCTGTATGTGGACGGATCGGACAGTGTATGAAGCTGGGTCTGTGAAGATAGCTACCTGAGGCTCTGTGCCTGAACGTTATCCTTGTTGTGTCTGTTTAGAACTATCTGTTTTATCTGCCTTAATGTTTTCCTGTGCTGTTCTTTATTAATTTAATAAATCACGTTTTAGTTTACTCCAATGAGCACCGGGTTAATTATGTGTCAGCCAGAAATACACCTTAGGGACTAGGTCCCTAGGTCGAAAGAAAGAGTGACAGTGAGTCCGGGGAACGGAGGAGGGTTGGCAAGTAAAGACCTATCCCAGTCAGAGCTATAGAAGATTATTTAAACATTGTGACAGGGCTATTTGGGACCCTCCACGTAGCTTGTTACAATTACAACGCCATGTAAAAAAAACTGCAACTAACTTGAACTATTGCACGGTGAATATAAGTAGTTACGATTTTTCTACTCATTCCATACTTACCGTTTATAAGTATAACAGACCTGGTTAATGGTGACATCTTTTAAGAGTGTTTAGTTGGCCTTGCGTCAGCACACTTGTTCCTTCGGCTAGGCCTTATTGTCATTTTGAGAGGCCGGTTTAAATGCCTGTGTATCTAAAGCCCTACATGTTTATATTTTGTCTAGTTTGTCCTATGATCTGTAATTCCTTCCTTTCCACACTCCGAAAGCTAACCATTACCTATTGTACAAACTGTTTCCTTATCTATGTTTGTTGTGAACACGATAAATGATATACAAATACATGCGGTATTCAAATGCGGTCTTCTGCTCCTTAGCGTTACTGTTTTAATGTCTTTTAAAGACATTGTTAGTACTTCAATAACAATACTAGTTAAAGTAACTACTTTCTGCGATAACATGAGTTATACTTTAATAACTACTCGAGCTAAAGTACAACTATCTTGGATTACAATGTTACACGTTGGTAACAAAACGAATTAAAGCAACAATTGTCTGGGATAAAAAGAGTTAAACTTTAGTAAAATTATGGGCAGACATATCCATATCATTCTGCTGTTGTCTGGCATTCATGAAGTCCTACCACTTGACATCTCAAAGATATATTTGTCTTGAAATATGCTGGCTACTAACACGTTACCTTCTAGACGCTTTTTGCAGGTACGACTTATAAACTTTTATTGTAATAACGAATACACACGCAGTATATTGCACGATTTACTGCGGGGCATATTTCGTGCATCCCCTCAGGTTCACACTGCAAGAATCACACAACATAAACTAAAGCAATCAGACAAATCCTTCAAGGTAAAATATACAAAACACATATTCAAACAGTAATTTTAAATTGTCTACTACGTTCATTTTAAACTTACTATCATGTCCTTTTTGTTTGCACAAAGTTGGTTTTCGTAAATGAATGGCAATTGCCTCTGCCATCTTCAACATGCGACCATTTTATTGTTAAACAAGACACGATTATTATGTATAATTATCATCGTTCTCATTATTATTTCCATTCAGACTTCTATATGAAAATAACACCCTCCTTACGCCGTCCGCAGTTTAAAAGAATGGTGAGGTCACGAACCCCAGCGAGGGTTGTTGTTGTTGTTGTTGTTGTTTTTTTTTTTGCCGTGGGTAGTTTCGGTATCTAGTATGAGTTTACCCCTGTCCAGGCACAAGAATGGACAAATATTGTAAATATTCAGTTATAGTAAATATTGTTCTAATGTATTGCCAGGGCAGTCCACTACGGCCTGCGCTAAAGCTTTTTCCGACTGCTATGGTTGTTTGAACGTCCACACAAGACTTCCTATGTTATTTCACTGTCCAAATATATTGGACAGCTGATAATCATATCAAATAATCACTAGGAAGTGAGGATTTTTAAATGTCTCTAAAATATTCGATGCCAGTTCTCAACGTTAACTACGGGAGAGAATGACTGGCCACCTACTCCCCCTAACAGTCAGATCTAAAATGTGATAATCCCAACACTTCATTAACTCACAGCAGGTTTCTGCTTTTGGGCCTGTTAGAGAGACTTAATATGTTAGCAATGAATAATTACTTTTCTTTCTTGTAAATGATACTCTTTATCTTCTTTTTCTTCTTCTTCTTCTTCTTCTTCTTCTTCTTCTTCTTCTTCTTCTTCTTCTTCTTCTTCTTCTTCTTCTTCTTCTTCTTCTTCTTCTTCTTCTTCTTTCTTGTATCCTCTATTGTGATTGACACTGTATTAAATATATTCAAGGACAGCAAACTAAATAAGACAACCAGAATATAATACGTACCATTGTGATCGTCATGATCTCCCACGTAATCTGATGTCATGAACTGTTGAGTCAAAGAGGTCTTCCCACAACCAGCCCCGCCCATCACGATAACGCGGTAGTAGGTGGGAATTATTGGTGGTTCCGACATGAAGTCTTCGTTGTCCACATTATACTGGTGTTGGTTTGGATAGATTTTCTTGGCTCTGGAGTCAGTTATTGCACTGCCAGTGGACACAACACTGTTTGTGTTTTTCTTCTTAAAGGAGTCACCTCTGTTGACAACTAATCCTTTGGATGTAGTTTTGAACGACCTGACCCGTCGCATCCTATTGTCTTTCGTATCATCTGAATTGGGGATTTTCAGGAAGGTTTCCGTAACACTTGGCATGGAGTTTTGTCTTGGCCCCAGCGACCCAAAGTTATTTACTCGATCGACACTATTTGTTGAATGCTCATAAGAATTCATGTTACCGTTGCTAGAGATATTATCAATGCTGTTGACAGTCGAAGAAAGGCGTGAAGGCGAAATTCGTGAAGATTCTCCAGATCGAGGACGGTCTCTAAAAGACCCCGTTCGAGATGCGGGCGCAGATCCTGGATGGAGATGAGCAACCTGAGTCTGCGAGCGATTGTCTTGGAACTTCGTGGATCCCGCACTGCTCTTGGATTCACAGCTGCTCATTCTTGATCTGCGAACTACAGGTTGTGGATTTCGGGAACTCCGACTCACCCTGGTCCGATCGGTTGGGGACGGTCTGTCAACGTCTAAAGTCATGGCCTGATCTTCCTTGTACTCATCAAAATCAACAGAGTCGTCAAGGAACTCTTCGGGAATGCCTGTCTCCAGTGTGCTAATGTATGAAAGTCTCTGGATAGCAAGCCTCCAGGTGTTTTCCTAATTAACACTCACAAAATGTTTCAGGATAAGATGGTAATGATCTTTAAAGCACGCGCAGCTCATAAAGTTTGAGAAACCGTATTTCGCTTGTGGATTAATGTATCGATCCTTCCTTATAAAAATACGTCTGAATTCCTATAATAAAAAGGAAATGTTTTATTGATGTTAAATACAGAACTCAAAATATAATGAAACATTATCAACCAATGCCTAAACCCAACTAATCTGTAGTACTTTGCTGAATGATGACATGGTCGCTTTCTAGTATTTCGTTCCTCTGAGGCGAAGTTCCATTTTAGGGCTTGAACACCCGTTGGGTTCTGAGTTTGGAGAGGGAAAATGGAGCATTGCAATACAGTTCCGTAGATATTGTGTTTTAATAACATTAACTAGACTAACCTCACTTCGATAGATACAAGCTCTTTACAGGGCTCGGACAACCTGAACGTCGATGCAACGAACTTACCAGTTAAAGCTGGCGGCCACCCACGCGATATATAATCAATTAACTAACCATATAAAATTGGGTATGAGCATTGCCAGCACACCTTTCTGTTAACAGGAATTCTTCGCTAGCGTGGACTTCTCTGTGTACAATGTTGGAATACAATTATGTCTCAAAGAAGTTTTCAATTACATCCAGTGTATGAGTTAATGCAATGGTTAAGTGGTTACGCTGATGTCATGATCGCGGTCTGATGGGGGTTGGATGTCTGCGCTCGTCGTCCGCTAAGTAAGGGAAAGACTGCCAGCTTAATCATTCGAGCATTCAGACCTACAAAATGTGATGGATGAAATTAATACTTCACAGACCCAAAGCATGGTTTCTGCTTATGGAATAAATGGGGGAGGGGACATTTATGTCACGTCATATTATGTCTGCCATGTGAAGTTTTTGAACACTTCACTCTATTTTAATATTTTAAATTCCTTGTCAACATCATCGATTATTCTTTGTCCTCGTCACTTTGAAATAAGTCATTTCAAGAACGCCGGCTAGTCATTTACAGGCAACCAGTTTGATAACAAAAGCCATCAGATAACGAGACCGTTAACACATCATTTTTTGTTACAATGTAAATATAAGAACAAGAACACTGCTTGTTTTCTACATGATCTGAACATCAAAAACAAAATTCTGTTCCCAAACAGTATCATGTCTCGGAAACTGAAAAATAAAACTGGTCATATTAAACATCTTAAGTGGTTTGCAAAGAACAACGTTGAGAGTCGTGGTTCCAGGGAGACGCGGAGAGGTCCACCAGCACAAAGATGGAAACAAAACATTGAAGACAGCTTGAAATTACATGAGGCATTGGAAAGGTGGGGGATCTGAAATCTTCACAATCTGTAGATAGTATTTAAACAAACTAAAGTAAAGAGCGCCGTTCTCCCTGGTCAAGCGTTTACTCTACTTGCTCCGTAATCCCGTATACTCTTTTGAGTAACGTGACGTGTGCAAGAATTGGTAGCGGTTCTCTCCGCGTCGGTAACTTACGGGGTATGTGAGCCGGTCGCTCAGAAAGCAATGGCAAACTACTGAGCGTAATCTTGCCAAGAAATCAACAATCAGCTGAAATATGCTGATGTTGGCAGCGATGTCCTGTAAGGGATATGCAACTTTTTAAAAAAAAAAGCAAAAACATAACTGCGAATGGGGTGGTCAATATCACGCTGACGGCCTGTATTTCCCCAAAGAATGTCATGGTTCTCATTCTCGGCTGGTCGACGTGGGTCTATGTTAAAATTTCACATCCACCCTCAGAGCGAAACTAATCCCTCCACCGGGACGGCAGGCTAGTGTCTAGCCACTCCGCCACGGCGGCTGCCATTATGGATGAACAGAACACTCATCATCTCATCTAGTTCCTCTTGTACTTTGCCGTGTCGCGGTGAAGCATAAACAGCTGGAGTGTGCCCGTTTATGGGCTTCATATATCGAGATCCCCACGGACGGTTATTCTCACTGTCCATCGTTGATATGGTCGACCTCTTCTTCTGCTTCTATTTGGTCTGTACATCATTGCTTGTTGTGGCATACTGTTACTTGGTAGCCTAGTTATATGGCCGAACCATTTAAACTGCTGGTTTCTAATGCAATCTAGCGCTGCTAGAACCCCCCACTTGAGTTCTGATTTCTTAATTTCTGTTTTCTCTCATGATACATTGAGTCTTCTGAGATCAGAGCACAATGTGTTTTAATCCTCTATTTGTTCCCAAGCAATTTCCTACTATGAATCTGAAAAGTGATAGCTTCATAACATTATGTACAACTGCAAACAAGGAAGTAAAGGTGGCCAGTCTTAACCTCACAATGACAAGCGACGAGATCAGGCGTTGGAATCGCGTCCGCCTCATGCTCATGACATCACCAGTGAAGTTCGCTATCAACTTCGCGAAGCAAAGTTTATTTGAGAGCTATAAAACATACACCCGCAAAGTTTGTCTGAGACTTATAAAACAAAACCCCCACACACGTTTGAGCTTGTGACCTTGATGGCACCCCCCTCTGCGTGGGTCACTGATTTTAATCCATATGTCTTGTCAAAGAAAAGGTAATGAATGTCTTGTCCAACATACAGTAATGAGTGTCTTGTTTAACATACAGTAATAAGTGCCTTGTCCAAACTACAGTAATGAGTGCCTTGTCCAGAGAGGGGGGGAGAGGGGGGGGGGCTGTTAATCTGTCGGCCACTGAACCAACTTTATTCAACCAAAAATGGCATGGTAAGTGCATAAATCATAAACTAACTACTGCTTCTAGTGGAAACATTAACTCGAGCGAGAATACGACACCCAGTTTAAATGTGGCACTTGTATTAGAACAAACACAACTTGATTTTGCTCGTGAGTATGTTTGAGGCGGGAAGGGCGATGAATTTATTGGCTCATAATACAGTAGATTTCCATCTGCTTTCCTGTCTTCTGTTTTTAATTGAAATGGCTATTTGAAAAACGAAAAGGCGAGACCGATATGCTGGTATTATCGCTTTATGTTGAGAGGAAGCCCCTGTGGCGTAGTGGTTAGCCGTGCGCCCACAGGCCAGGTAGTTATGGGTTCCAATACACTTTGAGGCGGACATTTACAATTGGCATGGGCGTCCATGTCTACTCAGCCTAAAATTGGAACCAAATAGTGTTGTGGGAAGTAAAAGCCACCGGTGTGGTACTAATAACACCACCCAGCAAGTTTTGATGGTTGGCTTATCCATTTTTCACACTGACTTGTTCCGGTGTATCTTCTTTATTTTCATTGAGATCCGCTTGTGTATCATGTTCCATTTCAATGAGATGCATATGCATGTTTTCTGTCTTTCAGTTAATATGTTCATGTACATCGTCTTTCTTTTCGTAAACATGTTGATGTATATCTTTTCTCGTTAAGTAAACATGTTCATGCAAATCTCCCCTCTGTTAAGACGTTCTTGAGTATGTCTTCTCCTGTCTTTTAGATACCCGTGTATATCTTCTGTCTTTTCATTAAGAAGTTAATGTGTACCTTTTGTCTTTTATTTGAGGAATCAGTATGTATCTTCCCGCTTTTTAACGACACTCTCATGTGAAAGGTAATTCTTGTTAATGAGACATTTCTAGTGCATCCGCTGTCTTTTCATGTGTGCATTTTGTCTGTTCCTTCAGGCGTTAATTCTGTCGCTGTTCGGTTCCGTTGAAGTCCGATAACAATGACAGGCATACATCATGTGTGTGTAGGGGGGGGGGGGGGATATTACCAACCTGGGCTCAATCCCAGCCAGTCCGTTTGTATTATGCTAAATCGTAACCTAGTTACATCCTTACATGCCCCTCTGCGGATGTAAAGCTTCAGTACCGGTGTCGCACACTCCGCTGGCTTCTGCACTGAGAAGAGGAAAGAGATGATGATGATTATGCTGATTGTGATGATGGTGGTGAATACGACGATGATGATGATTATGATGACGGAGACAGGTATTATAATTAATTAACCGGTGGAAACATTTTTCAATCCAACCGCACTCCGGTAGATATGAACCGCATGACCCAGAGGACTTGAAATCCATCCATCAGACTTAAAAGTTACAACTCACAGTATGCCTTGGGATTTACGACAAGCCAATCATCTGTTTTCAGTGAGACGTCCGTCTTTATGTGTCATTTTTTTTTTAATGTAGGCATGTACCTATTCAATCATCGTTCATAATTATATTTCATCTCTTATCATTGAGATGTTCACGTGAATCTTCTCTCTTGTCTTTGCTTTAAGATGTTCAAGTCTCTCTCTCTCTCTCTCTCTCTCTCTCTCTCTCTCTCTCTCTCTCTCTCTCTCTCTCTCTCTCTTGTCATTGATTTATTCAAGTCTATCTTCTCATTTATCATTGAGATTTAAACGTTTGTCTTCTCTCGTAACATTGACATATTCAAATGTATTTTCAGCTGTCATTGAGATGTACACGTGATATCCTCTCTCGTCACAGATGTTTAGATGCATCTTTTCTCTATTCAATTATATGTTTCAGTGTGTCTTCTCTTTTGTCCCTGAGATGTTCAAGGATATCTCTTCTCTTGTCATTGACACGGATGTTTATATTCTGTCTTTCCGCTTTCTGAGGAGCGGCTGGCCGAGTAGCTAGAACGCCAGACTCTCATTCGGGAGACCCGGGTTCGATCCCTCGGTAAGGTGTGGGGCTTTTTTCTGTCGGGGGCAAAAAGAAAATCCTAACCTGCACAGTTCGCGGCGACTGCACTAGCCAGACGGCTTTAATTCCTCAGGCTCAAAGACTCCTCTGCCATACACCGCAAGGTACTATATTGGCAGTAAATGACAGTTTTGACAGTTTCCATTGCAATGTTTGAGTGTATTTCTTTCTTTTCATTGATGCCTGCATGTGTGTGTTCATTCTTTTTATTGAAACATTTATGGGTATTATCTCATTTATCTTATCTCTTTGTATTGAAATGTTCACGTATATTATGTATCTATTTAATGCAGTACTAATGTTAATCTTTTCTATATTAAATGAAACCCTAATGTGTATCTTTTCTATATTTATTGACACGCCACTGTGTATCTTTCCTCTATTCATTGAGTCTCTTGTGTATTTTTTCTCTGTTTATAAAATCGCTTGTGTATCTGTTTTCTATTCATTAAAACGCAGTGTATATCTTTTCTCTGTTTATTGAAACGTCGTGAGTATCTTTGCTCTTTTCATTGAATTACTTGTGTATCTTTTTCTCTATTCATTTAAACGCCGTGTGTATCTTTTCTCTTTTCATTGAAACGTCGTGTGTATCTTTTCTCTGTTTATTGAATTGCGTGTATATCTTTTATCTATTCATTGAGCGCTGTGTGTATCTTTTCTCTATTCATTGAAACTCCGTGTGTATCTTTTCTCCATTCATTGCGACTCGCATGTGTATCTTTTCTCTATTCATTGACACGCCTATATGTATCTTTTCTCTATTCATTAAAACGCTAATGTATATCTTTTCTCCATGCATTAAAACGCCTATGTGTCTCATATGGCTGATCCACCCAAGAAGCTGTCATCGGTTTGCTGGCAACCAGCTCCTGCAACCGTCTCATCCTGTCTATGCCAGCAAGGGATGTTGGCTCAATGTCCGCTACGAGGCTCTGATCTTCTGGTATTTACAAACGCCTCGGGAATTAAGAAAACGTTTACTGACATTCAGCTGCCAGTAAGGAAACTTAAAAATAACGCTGTAAGGTAGGCAGATGGGCAGGATGCACTTGAATTCTGTGTTGTGTCTTTTCAAACTGATGTTACAGAAATTACCTCCCACTTGATGAATTTCTAGGAGTTGGAGGGCTGCCGACCTCATCAAAGAAAGCAAGCTGTTACCGGGAAAGTAGGGTTTACTTCAGCTGTTTTGCTTTGAGTTTCCGTGGCGATAACGGTTACGCCGTATGTCTCACTCTCCGAAGGTTGTGGGTTCGATTCCGGTCTACTTTGTTTCGGTTTTAGAGAGCAATTTTATCGGAGACTCGTCGAAGGTCGTCGCTTAAGCTACGGAGTTCGTGCTTTGGGGACATATTCGGCAGTCCGTCCTGTGGAAATAATCCCGAGTCATATGGGATAAAAACCAGGACTAGAAGAACGTTTAATCAGATAGCGGTGGGAACGATTAGTAGTATGATTCCTCGCTGGCTGTTGAACGAGGGGACGGAAGACGTATGGGAATGTCCTGAATGCAGTGATGTCGGTTCTTAATTCAAGTCAACTCAACATGGGATAAAAATCCGTTGTAATAAAGTCGATCTTCCTTTCAAACTGATTTTGGTTCAGGTTTCGATTAGCGGTGATTAACCGCATCCAAAAAAAAAAAAAAAATTGAAAAGTTCTTTGATGGTAAATGATGACTGTAACGATTACGATAATGATGACTATGATTACGATGATGAGAATAATGAATGTAATGATGATGCTGGTTGCTATGATGATGATCTTGGTGATGATGCAATGTTAAAATAACGTCCCCTAATACACGCCTTAAAACGTAATGGGCACATCTGATAGACCCACATTTAGACAGAGAATTGATGTGGTCAATGTCACAGCGGCCGCCTTCACTTCCCAACACATTTTCTGATACCCATTTTAGGCTGGGTTAAAATAAATGCTTGTCAACAGGTTCGTCAGGCAAATGCCTTGCCACTACGCCATCGCGGTTGCCATAATAAGCATATCCTTCGTGGCGAAGTGGTCAAGCCGTTTGCCTTGCGCTCCAAAGGTTGTGGGTTCGATTCTGGGCTACGTCTTTCGGTTCGCGTGTTCATTTTTCTCGGAGACTCCTGCGGAAAGAGACCGAGCCATAGGGGATAAAACCCGGTGCAATGAGTCGACCCTCACCTCATTTAAGCGTTTTAAGAAACGGAGTGGGTGTGTTTCAGGCGATTTGATTCAGAAACAGTTTATTATACGTCACTCCAAAGACTTGTGAAGGTAATTGATGATGGCAGTGATGACACATGGTTATTTTGATGATGATGGCAGTGATGACAGATGATGATTTTGATGATGATGGCAGTGATGACAGATGGTTATTTTGATGATGATGGCAGTGATGGCAGATGATGATTTTGATGATGATGCAGTCTGTTATGAAGATCATAATAGTGATGATTGTAGACATGGATTAATTTGGTGCTGATGATGATGATGTGGTTATAATATTGATGATGATGAAAGCGATTGTGATAATGGCAATGATAATGACGATTATTATAATGGCGAAGATAATTATTATGAGTAGTGCTACTTTCAAGCAGCTTTGGTCATGTTTTCTCATCATAATTTAGATATTTCCTTGTCAACAGACCCCACTCAAAATGTCCAGAGGGAACAACGAGTAGATGCTGAATGGAGTTGAAAACCGATATCACAACACTCGGCACATTTCAATACATGCTCCGTCCTCATCTTCAACAGCCAGCTAAGAGTCCCAATACTAATGAGACCAGATGTTGTCTGATTATGTGTCCGTCTAGCTTTTCCTCAGAGTCCTGAGTGTTAGTCATATCCTCTGGTCCCTTCTTGCAGCACCTTTACTTCCAAGCCGCGACGATCTATCTGTTTTTCTGCACTATACACACGATCCCAAAGGGCTCCGACCATATTTACCTTACCATGCACCAATACCCCACCATGCAGACCCCACCAATCTGTCCGGCTGCTCGTTTCCCACCATACCAGCATGTTCTCGAAGTGAGGGGAGGGGATTGATGGGAGGAGAGCGGAGGGGCGGGGAGCGGGGGAATCAAACACATGCTCTCTGTTTTAAATTGCTCAGCTGAAGCCTGCCTCTCTCTCTCTCTGTCTCTCTCTGTCTCTGTCTGTCTGTCTGTCTGTCTGTCTGTCTCTCTCTCTCTCTCTCTCTCTCTCTCTCTCTCTCTCTCTCTCTCTCTCTCTCTCTCTCTCTCTCTCTCTCTCTCTCTGTCCGAATCATGCCTGTTCTCACCTTTCTAATCATACTCTGTTAATCCGCAGGATTAGAAATCGCTATTGAAGATGACCTCTGTCATTTAAAGTATACGGCGCTTACAGACATAGTAAATAAGATTACGATTGCCGGGTGTTACTTGCAGATCTCAGTAAAGTTAACCAGGAGAATATAGAATGGTTACACATAAAAATCATTTTAGAGGTTAAACATTACAACTTCAGCACTGTTAAACCTGAAGTCAACAGCAAGGTTTAATAAGAAAGCTAAAGTACAGTTAAAAGTGACGACCTGAAAGCCGTTAAGCAATAAGGTTGCAGAGGTTGAACATGAAAATCGCCGAATGGTTAAACGTGAAGACCACAGCACAGTTAAAAATGACATTGACGATGCGGTTAAAACTGAAGAACATGTCAAAGTTATACGTGAAACCCATAGAACGGTTAAGCAATAACAACAAAATACTACACAGCACGGTGTAAACATGAAGCAGTTAAACACGAAGAACACAGCACGTTTAAACATGGATGGATTCAGCACGGCTATACAAGAAGATCATATCAAGGTTAAACTTACTGCAGCTGTTGTAAGCAGTAAATAGCTGCCATTAACTGATTCAGCGCTAAACAAAAAAGTAGGTTTGTACCAAACATGGCACACAATCAAATGAACTAGTATTGTAGTGTAAATATCCATTCACTGAGCACTGACATTGTGGAAGATACGAAAGATGACACACACAAAACACGATGACCCTAGTCACTGTCATGACTGTCATTTACTGCCTATATTCTCAACCTTGCGGTGTATGGCAAGGTGTCTTGAGCCTGAGCAATTAAGGCCGCCTGGCTAGTGCAGTCGCCGCAAACTGTGCAGGTTAGGGTTTTCTTTTTGCCCCCGACAGAAAAAATACACACCTTACCGAGGATTCGAACCCGGGTCTCGCGAAAGAGAATCCGGCATTCTAGCCACTCTGCCAGGCGCTCCTCTAGTGTATCTATATATCGTCCTTATGTCAAAATCAGAGGTCGTATTTGGTGATGGATTATCCTACAGCACTGAATCATTTTTTTTTTCATAGCCTATATACAGGGCATTGCAGTCAATGCCAGCATTTTGCAGCTGTTGTGAATGATTTGACAAGTTTTACGTTAAGTAATTTGCCATTGCTTTCTGAACGACCGGCTCACATACCTTTTCGAAAGAAACCAAAGCGACGCGATCCGCTGCCGAATCTCGCGCAGCTGTGTTTCATACGTGGGTATGGGGGTTACGAACAGCGTCCTTAATGCATTCGCCAAGGAGACGGCACTGAATCGGTTAATGGCCAAGATATCGCATTAGGGATCAACGATATCGTGGAGGTTACACCCTGGCCTGCCACTCGGTGCTGACGAGTTCAATCCGCATCGGGGCAGATTAGAAATTTTAAAATTGACCTGCGCTACCTGATGGACCCAGTGTACAATGGGTACCAAGAAATGGCTTGGGGAAGACAGGCGGCCGGTGTGATACTGACCACTTTATCTACCAAGTACAGGCGTGTTGTTTTTGCATATCCCTTACAGTACATCGCTGTCAACATCACCATTTTACTGCTGTTGTGATCTCTTGGCAAGTTTACGTTTAGTAGTTTGCCATTGCTTTCTGAATGACCGGCTCCCATACCAATTCGTTAAAACCAAATAAATGAGGTCTGCTGTCGAATCGCGCACAGCTGTGTTTCGAACGCAGGTAAGCGGAATTACGAAACACGATCGTAACTTCTTGGCCACGGAGAATGGCAAGTACAGACTGGCCTATACAAATATGGATCAAGCAACATATGCTCAGGGCGTCTCAAAGCGCGTAAATCTGTCCTTGACCTACTTATACTATATTGGTTAGTATCGCCCTGATGTAGGCTTTCACATTTACTAACACAACGGCTTGGCACCTTGAAGTGAATAATTACCCTGGTCGCTGGCTTTTCTTTTTCCAGTTTTCTGCTAACTGATAAACGTCTAGCCACAGTAGCAGATGCATAGCATGTAAATCTCTAGTGTGAGAGCTGTAATAACACAAGAAAATGTGCTGGAGATAAAGTAATTAAAACTAGTACCAAATTTAGAATATGTAATGTAACGTTGCCGGTCTCTCTGGCCGAGGAGTTACACAACTTTCTCCGTAATCCCGTTTATCCACGCAGGGTCTCTCAGCGCGCGAGAATTGGAAGCGGTTCTACCCACGTTGGTGACATGCGGGATACTGAGCCGGTCGCTCAGAAAGTAATGGCAAACTACTGAGCGTAATCTTGCCAAGAAATCAACAATCAGCTGAAAGATGCTGATGTTGACAGCGATGTCTTGTAAAAGGATATGCGGAAAAAATGTAACGTTAAATCAGCTCTGCTGAATGAACTAGTACCACGGAGAAAACTAAAACTATTACAAATTGACTACAAACATTCATTACATTGTGCTTGTGTGAAATAGAAGGACTACAATGATATGACAGAGTCACTAAAGCCACGTTTGGAGAGAACTAGACACACTCCATGATAATCACGTGATGAGGATAGACGCTAGCGAGCGACAGCAAATACACTGAACAACATCATCTGAGTGTGGTATCATTAGAAAGCCATTTCTCTAGAACACACAGGGGGGGGGGGGGGGAGTATCATACGTAGAGGGAATTGTGAGAACTGCAGAAGAAAGCAAAATAAAGGATGGCTTGGTTTAGTTTGTTGAGGGTTTGTGTTCCAGTGGGGAAATAGATGGCGCAAGATTAGCTTTTCAGTCGTCGCCAAGATAGATTAGTGGTGCCATGATAGCTTCAAACAAAAGAATGTTGGGTTAAGAAAGAATCCGATAGGCATCACAAGAAGAAGAAGAAGAAGAAGAAGAAGAAGAAGAAGAAGAAGAAGAAGAAGAAGAAGAAGAAGGATGAGGAGGAGGAGGAGGGGTGGAATAGTAAGAAGAAGAAAGATTAAGAGGAGGAGACGCAAAGAAAGGATAACGCTTAGGAAGTAGAAATAAGAGGAGGAAGAAGAAGAAGGAGAAAGAAGAGGAGAGTGACGACGACAAGGATAACGAGGGGAAGAAGGGCGAAAGATGGAGAAAAACCGAAGGGTGAGATAAGTAGAGGAGACCTCAGTGTCCTAATAATGTTATGATTTCTGATGGTGTTTCTTCTCCCTACATGACCACGATCATGTCTACACCTAATGGGGATTTAAACTGAAACCAGCATATTGCCATGAGAGAGCACTAATTCATCAGCCGCTACGGCTAGCGTAAATGTTAGTACAAGGACGGAAATAGCATGTTTATGTTTATTATAAAAATGTCAACGTAGGCGTGCCGCAGCCTGCAGCCCTGGCCTCACAGTGGTTATTTATTAAACTATAATCGTGTTGTTTCAACGTGTGTGTGTGTGTGAGTGTGTGTGTGTGAGAGAGAGAGAGAGTGTGTGTGTGTGTGTGTGTGTGTGTGTTGTGTGTGTGTGTGTGTGTGTGCGCGCGCGCGCCACGAAATATACTGATGTCGTGCTGCCAGGCAATCATATAGGGTGTATTTTTAATGGCTGTGCAATGTTTGAAAATATTGCCGGTCCAAGTTTTGTATTCACCCTGTGAAAGTTCATGCAACATAATAGGTAAATACAAAACTTGGCCCGCAATATTTTCAAACAATACACAGTCATTAAAAATACACCCAATGCTGAAGCATCACTGGAGTACCACGACAGCGTAAGGGTCTGGCCTGCCGGTGCGAAGATCATGGGTTCAATGCGCATCAGGGCTGATCTCATTTGGTTTAAAAATTTACCTGGGCTAACAGGTCGACCCTAAATCGGGTAGAAATAATTTTTGGGGGAAGTCAAGGCGGCCGGAGTAATACTGGCCACATCTCCCATCAAGTGTCCGTCCATTGGTCTATAAAAATAGGTCTAACACTATATGCCCATTGTGTCTTAAGGCGTGTTGAACAGGTCCTTTACTTGCATGATGGGTTGGGAGAGCTACTTCCTTCCTTATGACCACATTACTTCTTCTTTGGCTTCTTCTCCCTCCCTAAAACTTCATCCTCTTTCTTCTCCTCTCTTCTTCTACCTGTTTTATCTAGTCTTTCTTATTCCTGCGTTTACTTGTTCGTCTTTTTATTCATCTTCTTTGTCGTTTTCTCATTTTTATGCATTTTCTTTCTCATCGTCTCTTCCTCATTCTTCCTCTTCTCCTCGGACTTCTTTATCCTATTTTGTATTCAGTTCACAAGAACTAAAAAAAAAAGAACTAAAAAAGCTTTGATACATAAATGGTGGTATTCTCTCTCAGTATCCGATTTTCCACCAAACTAATGTTTATGGGGCGACCTCTTTCTCTATTTCCATTTGATTTAAATACCAGATCTCTCGATGGAGCAATATCAAGTGGTATTCTTTTTACATGGCTGAACCATTTGTCATGCTGTGTGATTTTACTGCAGTCATAACCTTGGGTTTGTCCTAAATTACTCCCTGAAACTATCGCTTCAGATCTAGTCTCTTGTCGTTATATGGAGAATTTATCGTGGATGCTTCATTTCTGCTGTTTCATTTATATATTTGTGTGCGTGATTTTACTAGCGCCCTCGTCCAACGTTGATAAGATACTGTTGGTTGGGTGTTTGTAACATTTTGTACGTATTTGTTCTACAATATTGTTGACGTCTTGAATTAATGTTGCTTGTTCTGTTGCTGCTGTTCAGCCACCATCAACAACATCATCCAGTGGCTCGTTCTGTACATAACTTTTCCCTCCCAATAGCCCTTCGACATTGTTGTTTATTATAAGACAGATATCCTGTCATGTGTAAATTATTTATTACGTCATAAAACCATGTATGTTGTATTCTTCCTCTTCTTCTCTTCCCCGGCATTACCTTCCCCCCCCCCCCCCCCACCCCCTTTCCGATTATATGTCGAGATTACAAATATGCGTGCAATTCTACTCCTTCACTTTCTTCTTCTTCTTCTTCTTCTTCTTCCGCTTCTACCTCTTTTTTCTCTTCCTCTTCTTCTTCTTCTTCTTCTTCTTCTTCTTCTTCTTCTTCTTCTTCTTCTTCTTCTTCTTCTTCTCCTTCTACTTCTTCTTCTTCTTCTTCTTCTTCTTCTTCTACTTCTTCTTCTTCTTCCTATTCTTCTCCTTCTACTTCTCCTCCTCCTCCTCCTTCTTCTTCCTCTTCTTCTTCTTCTATTCTTCTTCTTCTAGCTTTCATCTCCCACTAGGACACCTGATGGCGAGGGACACTGGTAATAGGTGAAGCTATTCCAGACGCAAAAGTAAGTCTAGTGCACTTAAAGTAGTAGCACGTTTATGGACAACGATTGATATCAAAGCGAGGCGAACTAAACAAAAAGTTTGTTGTTTCAGTATAGATAATGTTTGTATGCTGACGAAGGCTCTTTTGCATGTGCGATTGAGTTCTAGTAAAGTTTACTTAATATTATACTTTTCTATTTGGTTTATTTCCTCGTTGCTAAATGATTCGGACGCAATCCACAATCACGTGAATGTGGAAAGCAAGGACATCTACAATATTCCCAAGAGTCTAAAGGTGAGAACACCCATGCCAGGTAGATCAGTTTCGTGGACTGGTGCACAGCACTATGACCGAACTAATGAAAATCACTACCGCTGGTCTACAGGAGACGCCCTGGGCATAACTTGCATGAGACAGGGGTACTGGCAAAGGATCTAGATTCTCTTCAGCGGGCGGTGATGGGAGCGACATTCTCAAAGGATGAAAAGTGTTAGGACCTTTTTCACAATTACGTGAGAAGACTAGTATCAGATACACTATCCTGTGACGATGAGGGTGTTACAGCGGCATCGGGTTCATTATTGTAAACATCACGAGCAGCTGGCTTGGCCTCTGGCTCTTTTCCATCTAGAAGTTGGCGCCGTAGCTCGACGCCACTGTGTCTAACATATGGCTGACATGTAGTTCCAGAGGTTTCCAGTAAAAACCTTTTCACGCGCATTGAGGCTAATGGTTATATGCTGCTGGCCCCATGGTAATATACACCCATTCCATATATCACATCGGCCCCCGTTGCTTTCCAGGGTATTTCCTTTGACCCATTCTAGCCTCCATCAGCCTGAGAGTCAAGTCACTTTTCATTTAAAATTAACTTCGATCGGGATTCGAACACATGAATACCTGGTCGGCAGGCAACAGAATTACCTATCGCGTTAGCACAGCTCCCACGGAGGGGCTAAAACCAGCCTCAGGTTTGCGATCCATATAAACCGCACATTCTGAAATACAGCGGCGTACAAACGGGAATCTGTAATGAGGCTCTGCTGTGACATATTTAATACTCGGTTGCTTCTCGTTGGCGTGGGTATTTTTATCCTTGTTTTCTTCCGGTACTAATTTTAGCTACATGGAACTCGGTAAACAAGGAAACCGCTTTCACACTTGAGAATATTGGTATCATTCTGAACATCAGGGTCAGCAATCGTGAGAGTACATCAGATCACAATGGGTTATATTATTTGTACTTATATAGCATGAAGAATTATTTCGCACGGCATATAATTTGGGTTTAGTTTAGGTGCTTTTTGCAGACCACTAGAGTTTAGTATACAACAACAAAGCGGGACTGCAAAAGCAAATAAACTACTTTGACAATTGCTGTCGGAATTTTTGTATGAAGATTAACATCGAAAAGACGCAATATTTATTGCAACTCGATGAATTTAAATGGAATATAATTTTAAAATAAATGGAAAATCATTGAAACAATATAGTACATGTATCTTGTCAGAGTTTTCACAGAGACTGGACAACTATATAGAGAAACAGAAAGGAGAACGCAGATATAAGAAACCAATACATAGTCTAGGGATAATACCATTGATTGATTGATTGATTTAGGAACCGACATCACAGCATCCGGGACATTCCCATAAGCGCTCCGTCCCCATCCTCATCAGCCAGCGATAATACCAATTACTGATTTGTAAAGAACAGCATCCCGCCGTGGCGATGGCGTTGCGGTCGCGATTTGTAATGCCGCTTACCCGCGTTCGAAACGCAGCAGTGATCGATTTGGTAGCTGGCCGTGTCTCGCTGGTTTTAACGTGATGGTATGGGAGCCGGTCGTTCAGAAAGCAGTGGCAAACTACTGGAAGTAAAACTTGCCAAGACATCAACAACGGCAATAAAATTCTGGTGTTGACTGCAACGTCCTGTAAAAGATCTGCAACTTAAAAATAAATAAATAAAAGAACAGCAATGAATTAAATGGTTCGGACATGTAGCAAGGATTGAACCAGATCAACCAGCGCGGCTAAAGCGTTCTACATAAGATCACCGGGATACAAGACGAGAGGACGACCGATAGGAGAGGTGGCATTCAGAAAGCAAAGACAAAACTACTGAACTTAACATGCTTAGTTTTTAAAAAGGCCAATAAATGATGGGGTTGATAGCAACGTCCTGTAAAAGCACATGAAAGTAACTTAACTTTAGTTTTACTTTGTTATTCTAGAAAATGTGGCAATGCATTGAGTCCTGAGAGAGAAATAAAGAGAATGACGCATCGCATTCAGTTGTGCCCTATAAAGAATTGACTCATCAGAACATGAGAGGACAGAAAGTCAACGCTCTTGGTCCGGCATGCAAGACGCTAGTGTATTACAGGGGCCAATACGGGAAGCCAAAGAATAGTGACACTGTAGTCTACCATGCATGTCGTAAGACACGATTAAGGAGGGTTGGCATGAGACTTGCTCATTCATCCTGTAGAAAACTTTAGCTGCCAAATCAAAAAAACAAGTGGACAAAATGGCTTGGTGAGAGTTGGTTGGGGGACTTATGCTTCACTGTGAGATGGAAGGAAGGAGACAAACGTGAGCAAGAGATGGGTAGCGATAAAAGTGAGATGTTGATATCAAGAGATGGAATGAAGAAGACGAAAGTGAGCAAGAGATGGGTAGCCATAGAAGTGAGAAGTTGATATCAAGAGATGGAATGAAGAAGACGAAAGTGAGCAAGAGATGGGTAGCCATAGAAGTGAGAAGTTGATATCAAGAGATGGATGGAAGGAGACGCAGGTGAGCAAGAGATGGGTAGCCATAAAAGTGAGAAGTTGATATCAAGAGATGGAATGAAGAAGACGAAAGTGAGCAAGAGATGGGTAGCCATAGAAGTGAGAAGTTGATATCAAGAGATGGAATGAAGAAGACGAAAGTGAGCAAGAGATTGGTAGCCATAGAATTGAGAAGTTGATATCAAGAGATGGAATGAAGAAGACGAAAGTGAGCAAGAGATTGGTAGCGATAAAAGTGAGAAGTTGATATCAAGAGATGGATGGAAGGAGACGCAGGTGAGCAAGAGATGGGTAGCCATAGAAGTGAGAAGTTGATATCAAGAGATGGAATGAAGAAGACGAAAGTGAGCAAGAGATGGGTAGCCATAGAAGTGAGAAGTTGATATCAAGAGATGGAATGAAGAAGACGAAAGTGAGCAAGAGATTGGTAGCGATAAAAGTGAGAAGTTGATATCAAGAGATGGATGGAAGGAGACGCAGGTGAGCAAGAGATGGGTAGCCATAGAAGTGAGAAGTTGATATCATGAGATGGAAGGAAGAAGACGAAGGTGAGCACGAGATGGGAAGCGGTAGAAGTGAGCAGTTAATATCAAGAGATGGCAGGAAGAAGACGAAGATGAGCAAGAGATTGGTAGCGATAGAAGAGGGGAGCTGATATCAACAGATGAATGTACAGCAGTTTATCAGACTGCACAGCCAAAGAAGAGACACAATTTGTAATCCTGTATAGGCAACTTCATTGTGGAGACGGAAATAAGCTGATTACAAAATAATGGATCCGTTTCCATGCCTATAAGACTGTCTGCATCTATAAGATTATATGCTGTTATAAGTTTCTATGAGTCTATAAGATTATATACATCTATATGACTATATGTGACTATATGATTCTACCCGTTTATAAGATTCTATGCGTCTAAAAGATTATATGTGTCCGTAAGATTCTATGTGTCTATAATAATCTATGCGTCTATAAGATTATATGCATCTATAAGATTATATGGGACTATAGGATTAAATGCATCTGTAGGATTTTATGCATCTATAAGATTATATGCGTCTATGAGATTATATGCATCTTTAAGATTCTAAAGATTATAAGGTTTTCCGTGTCTGCTACTGCCTTAGATCCGGTCAGTGTTCTTGTCTCTAATACGCAATACGGTCTAACGATTCAGTTATTTATCTATTTGTCTCCCCTTTGCTCTTTTTGTATCAAGTTTTCCAGCTGTCGCTAAACTTTCAAGTTTACTTGTCCTTATAACAGGTCCCCCAAATATCTGGACGCCAAGCTTAAACACAATGATTAACTCAAACTCAATTCGTTACTCTATTACCACGAGTCGAACTTGATCTATTGTGCATTGTTTTTTTTTAAATATTATCCAGTCTGCATCACATTGCAACAGTTCGTTTTCGCTAATAAGGCCCTGAATGGGCCGGGAACAATCTCTTATATAGAGAGAACGAGCAAATATTGCATTAGTCGATGAAATAAATGAGTTTGCGGAGTCGACAGCTTGCACGCTGTAAGTGGTGGAATTGTCATTATGGCAATAGTCAATTAGTTGAGGATATTTCTAGAAAGTGTTGATGATTTACAGCCGAAGGAGTTACATGTGAACTCTGTATCAAAGAGTGTAAGAAGGGAGGTGTATTTAATTTGGAGAACAGTGACTGCCGGGAAGAGGGAGGGGAAGTGGGGAGGGGAAGGGGAGATAGAGCAAAACAGCTTTAATTCTTCAGTGTAACTCGCAGCAAACACCAGGCGCTGCAAGTAGCTGAAAACATGAACTTTGTATTTGTTGATTTACAATGAGTTAAAGATGCTTTAACTATCAAACTTCGGTCACGTTGGTATAATCATTATGGTGTTACACTGATAATGTTATGAGCGCAGTGAGACCACGAATAGATGCCTGCTCTCGTCAGCTGCTAAGAGAGGGAAACACTGATCACCTGTTCTTCCATGCACTCCGGCCTACAAAACTTGCTAGTCCTAAATATGTCACAGACCCACAACAGGTTTCTGCTTAGGGACTACATTTTCACTGGAAGGCATGTGTTCTAGCAACAAAGCTACCACAGTTCCCTGGAAAGGGCGTGTTACAGCAATGAAACTACCACTTCTTAGTGGAAGGGGTATGTTCAAGCAACATAGCTGCCACAGCTCACTGGAAGGCATATGTTCTAGCAACAAAGCTGCCACAGTTCCCTGGAAAGGGCGTGTTATAGCAATGAAACTACCACTTCTTAGTGGAAGGGGTATGTTCAAGCAACATAGCTACCACAGCTCACTGGAAGGTGTGTGTTCTAGCAACAAAGCTACCTCAGTTCCCTAAAAGGTATATGTTCTAGAAACAAAGCTATCACAGTTCCCCGGAAGGCGCGTGTTCAAGCAACAAAGCTACCACAGCTCACTGGAAGACATGTGTTCTAGCAACAAAGCTACCACAGTTCCCTAAAAGGTATATGTTCTAGAAACAAAGCTACCACAGTTCCCTAAAAGGTATATGTTCTAGAAACAAAGCTATCACAGTTCCCCGGAAGGCGCGTGTTCTAGCAACAAAGCTACCACAGGTCAGTGAAAGGCGTTTGTCCTAGTAAAAAAGCTATCACAGGTCAGTGGAAGGCTTGTGTTATAGCAACAAAGCTACCACAGGTCATTAAAAGGCGTGTGTTCTAGTAACAAAGCTACCACATGTCATTAGAAGGCGTGTGTTCTAGTAACAAAACTACCATAGGTCAGTCTGGCAACAAAGCTACAACAACTCAATGGAGGGCTTGTGTTCTAGTATCACATCTACCACAACTCACTGGAAGGCGTGTGTTCTAGTATCACATCTACGGCAACTCATTGGATGGCGTGTGTTCTATAATCACATCTACCACAACTCATTGGATGGTGTGTGTTCTAGTATCACATCTACCACAACTTACTGGAAGGCGTGTGTTCTAGTATCACATCTACCACAATTCGCTGGACGATGTGTGTTCTAGTATCGCATCTACCACAACTCACTGGAAGGCGTGTGATTTAGCCTACAAAACTACCACAACTCACAGGATGGCGTGTGCTCTAGTATCACATCTACCACAATTCACTGGAAGGCGTGTGTTCTAGTATCACATCTACCACAACTCACTGGACTGCGTGTGTTCTAGCAACAAATCTATCACAGCTCGATGCAGTGTATGCATACATGTTAAATTTTAAAGTGGTATCTTAAGACAATGAATATATCTATCCATTAACAAAGTTTAACATGAGGAAGGGGTGAATTATAGCTTCTGTGATCCGCCTCTGCCTCGTGTAGGCCTGGCACTTTCCGGCACGCGTGTATTTCATTACAATACGAGAACAACAACCATGGGTTCGCCCGATGACGAGAGACACTGGTAATAGTCGTAGGGAATGTTAATCCACAGCAAACATCAATCTAATGCACTAGAAGCAGTAGCACACGTATTCAAAGCCATCGAGCGCACACCCAATAGTAACCCTTCTCCTATCCTGGGTAATGGATCGAATGTCTAGCCATCACGGATAAGGGACACAGATTTCGAGGATTTGTGAGGACGTTAAACACTTTAAAAAATCCTACAGCAGATGAAAATGTAAGCAAGGGAAACACACCGCTGCACAGGCTACATTTCTAAATGAAAAGGCTATTTTCAACATTTATATTTCTAGCCAGCGTAATTCTGATATATGCACACAGTTGGATTCTGGCAAGTGCTACTGAGTTCGTTAGCTATGCTGAGATTCTCCTTGTGTGATCTATAGGAGGAGACTTTGACACTTACGCTAATAATGCATGTGCAATTTAAGTGATATTTTTTAAAAATCGAAACCAAATAAGTATATAAACTAATTATCCCGACCACATAACTATAACACTATACTATGTATACCTCTATGAACGCCAGTCAATACCTAGGAATGTGTTTGTAACACTGTCTATTAGTTATGTTCAATATGTATATATAATGTGTTTGTAACACTATCTACTACCGTATTTTACGGACTATAGGAAGCTACGGACTATAAGACGCACCTTAATTTTAAAGCAATTTTTAAAAACAGTAACAAACACTGGACATTTTTATATTAATTTCGAGTATAAGCCGCACCTGAATTTTGGAGGCAATATTTTGAAGAAATAAGTGCGTCTTATACTCCGTAAAATACGGGTAGTTAGGTCCAATATAATTACTTATATATATATATATATATATATATATATATATATATATATATATATATATATATATATATATATATATATATACAATGTGTTTGTAACACTATCTACTAGTTAGGTCCAATATAATTACATTTATGTATATACAATGTGTTTGTAACGCTATCTACTAGTTAGGTTCAGTATAATTGCATGTATATAATGTGTTTGTAACACTATGTACTAGTTAGGGCCAGTATAACTGCATGCATATAATGTTATCAAACCTACCCAGCTGAAATAAATGAAACGTCCCAAAACGTACACATTGCTCTATTTGAATCCATGCACTGTGGTGAGTGCTTCTGAGTCTGTGAACCACACCAGGTCTGGCCAGCGAAGCGCCGGGAGCTCGTTACAGGTTTGTGAGAGCCCAAGTCTCCGGCTCGTGTTCGCCGAAAACACTAGCAACTGCTTCAGTTGTTACCTGTCCGCTTTAATGCAGGAAATCAGCTTTGTGGTTGTAAAGTGGCTCCCGTTAGGCCAGACGATTTGACACTTATACAAAATGTTAATCTATTTTAATTTTTCATATCAATTTCCACCCCACTCCCCCCTAATCTTACTCTCTATCTCTCTTTATCTCTCTATCTATGTCTCTCTCTCTCTATCTCTATAGCTCTCCCCCTCTCTCTCTCTGTCTCTTTCCCTCTCTCTCTTACTCTCTCCATGTCTCTCTCTCCCTTTCTCTCTCCCTGTCTCTCTCCCTCTCTATCTCCCTCTCTTTCATTGTCTCTCTGCCGCTCTCTCCCTCTCTCTTCCTTTCTCTCTCCCTCTCTCTGTGTCTCTCTTACTCTCTCACCCTGTCTCTCTCTGCCTCTCTCCCCCCTCTTTCTTCCTTCTCTCTCCCCTTGTCTCTGTCTCTCTGTCTCTCTGGTTTTCTCCCCTTCTCTCTTCCTGTCTCTCCCCCTGTTTCTCTCACCCTGTCACTCTCTCTCTCGCTCTCTCACACTCTCTTTCTCTCCTATCCTGGGTAATGGATCGAATGTCTAGCCTTCACGGATAAGGAAGACAGATTTCGAGGATTTGTGGGTGCGTTAAACACTTTAATAATCCTTCAGCAGATGAAAATATAAGCAAGGGATGACAACAGACCACTTCTCTCCTTCTCTCTTCCTTTCTCTCTCCCTCTCTCTGTCTCTCTTACTCTCTCACCCTGTCTCTCTCTGCCTCTCTCTCTCCTCTTTCTTCCTTCTCTCTCTCTCTCTCTCTCTCTCTCTCTCTCTCTCTCTCTCTCTCTCTCTCTCTCGTGGTAAATGTATGGATTATATCTAATGGCGCTTATTATAATAAGAAAATTTGGCAGCTTCTGGATCGATGTATTAATAGATTAAGTGCCAACTAAAATGTATGTCTGCACCAAACAAAAATGGATGTCGTAAAATGAGAAGTAAGGATGTTTCACAGTTATGACGTAAAAGTTGTTAATATGGTAGCAAACATATTGTATTATAACGTAATGACAACATTTCAACATTTCTTGACAACATATGTAAGCCAGTTGCAGATACGGGAAGTCACTTAATACGATTAACCATCCATGACAAGTAACCAGTATAACTCTTTCTGTGGCCGACAACTGTTTGAAACTAATGCAAAAGACGAAGTTAAAGCAACGCATTCGACACAGTGGTGTAAATGAGACAAACACAGACAAACGTTTATGCAACCAGACATCTAGACAGACCGCCAGACAGATAGATAGACGGACTAAGAGAGGCAGAGCATCTACTTTCAAGGAAATCATTCAAACACTTGACGAGTCTCAGCTGGCAGGGGAACTTACTTTTGCTTCTTTCATCTCTAAATCTCGCATGTTCAGCCAAATCGTATTTCTTCTTTACCTCAACCGCCATGTTTAAACATTCTCACCGCCGTGCTTTTCATTTACGAAACTGAAGTAAAGCAGTGCATTAATTTTTGTTTTCCTTGTGGTAATCTGTGCTTGCCGGCTTCCTAGCCTAGAGGTTAGCGACTTTTCTCCGTAATCTTGTATACTCTCGTAAGTGATGTGACGACAGTGAGAATCAGCAGTGGTTCGAATCGCGTCGGTAACTTACAGGGTATGTGAGCCGGCCTCTCAGAAAGCAATGGCAAACTACTGAGCGTAATCTTGCCAAGAAATCAACAATCAGCTGAAAGATGCTGATGTTGACAGAGAAATCCTGTAAAGGATATGCAAACATTCCATTCCATTCCAATCTGTGCTTGCGGTGCGGTGTCAAATAGACGCAAGCATGTTGGAATGTGAAGCTTGCCGTGCCGTTGTGTGAAGGACATCTTACATGTGTCACAGTGAGCGTCGGCTAGCGTAAGATGAAAATTGTGGAAATGGTTCAGGAATTACCTGGATTAACTGAATTATTAGAAACAGCCGATCAGTAGGAAATTGATAATGTGCTGAATGAGCAGAGTCGCTCAGATACAGAATGAGAGTGTCAGTATGACACTGAATTTTCATATTTAGATTAAACTTTGTTTTAATAAAATACTCTTGAATATTAAAATTAATAAATTTTGTTGTTACAGAACCGCAGGCAGGAGCGGAGCCGAGATGTCATAGTGGCCAGACGCTGGCCTATCAGCCCGGTGCTCATGGTTCGATACGCAGGGGCGGATTACAATTGTTATTTAATGATCAAACCTAACATGGGAACCCGAGAATGCCTTGAGAAGTAAGGCGGCCGGTGTGGTATTGACCACGTCATCCACTAAGCAACTGAATCCGTGGCGAAGAGGTTCGCAATCCAACATACCCGCGTTCGAAACACAGTTGCAGGCGATTTGGCAGCAGACCGCCTTGTGATGGTTTTTTTAACGAAATGGTACGGGTGCCGGTCGTTCAGAAAGCAATGGCAAACTACTGAACGTTAACTTGCCAAGAGATCACAGCAACAAACAATTGCTGGTGTTGACTGCGACGTCCTGTATAGGATATGCAACTAACTTTTAACATCCACTAAGTGCCGTGTGGTCTATAAAATATGGTTCTAGCTTCACATGCCCCTTGCCCTTTACGGCGTGTCAAACAGTCCTATACTTGCGTTTACTGTGCCTGCAGAACTTCTGACATACTTTCCCTTAGTTCGCTGTAGACATAGTTTGTGGCGCTTCCTGAATTAAACAGGCAGAATATCTGAGAGAAAGTGGGTGCGGTGTGCAGGACCTATCTATAAGTTGTATACGCCTTGACACTCACCAAGCCATTTCGTTAAGGTTTACATGAACCCCAAGCCTAAGGGGAACAAAGATGGCGAGAGACTGAATGTCTGCTTGGAGAGCAGTCATACACATCTGGTGTCTAATAGGCGGGTGGGGCGGTGCCTGGTATAAGGATTCTCTTAGGGACGTCCCGCGATTTGTGTCTCTAGTCGTGGCTCTACGAACTGGACCACTTGTTTATTTATTTAGATAGCTTAGCAGAGAGCCAAAATCGGCATCATTGAATCGAAGCCTCGGATATCGTTACATCACTACAAGGAAAATAGCAGGATAATATAATAATCCAATTGTACGTAAAAGAGGTGGTAATGAGAGGGTTCTCCTCACAATTAAACATAAAATGAACATATATGTCAAACACTTTCGTTAACCTTCTGAATAGACTAATCTAAACAACACCCACTTCAATATCTAACCTGCAGAAGTGGAGTTGGATGTCAGCTGTGAGAAACCATCTCAAGAAGAAATTTAAAAATCTATCAAACTCCTTAGTGATAGGAAAGCTGTTATTCCAGATGGTATCCCAGGAGAATATACTTAAGCCAATTCAAACACTTCACCTGAATTAATACACACACTGTTTAGCAGTCTCTGGATGACAAGCAATACCTGAGAATGATATCCGTTAAGCTGTTAGAAAAATGGAACTTGCAGGATTGCACAAATTATAGAGGTATAATGTTATTGTCAATTCCTGAGAAAATATTAAGCAGAATCATTGTTGACTGACTATGAGATGCTATTGATAGATAATTAAGGGTAGAACAGCCAGGCTCCGAGCAAACAGATCCTGCGCTAACCAGGCAGCCACATTACGCAAAACAATAGGGCAAAGCATTGATATGAATTCGTCACTATATATTAGATTTGTGGACTATAAACCTCTATTCACAGCACTAATAGGCAGACTTGTCCTTGGGAATGGGGTTCCCATGGGAATCCAATGGTAAACGTCCCATGAGATGGGATGGGACGGGACAGCAAACATTTGTATTTCCCATGGGACACATGGGACAGTAGCCGTGTCATAGCAACTTTTTTTAAAAACCTTTTTAAAGCCTTTTATCCTTTCTTTTTCTTGATATACTTGTATCAATTCTTTATCTCGTGGTGGGTGTCGTGTCCTCCTTTAAAGTGTCGTCCCTGGAGTGAAGAGAGTCGACACCCACATTATAATATTTTGTTCCTCTCACTATTCTGGAGAATCCACCAGCTTCCGTCCAACACACTCCACCAGCCTATGGACACCTTTTCCTATCACTCTCACACTGTCGTACTATGCCCCCTTCTCATACTTCCCCAACGCAACATACTCAACAACTATTGCTTCTAAAAATTAATAAAGACTAATTTATTAAAAGAAAAGTGTAACGTATATGAGACGTGTATGCGAAGAAAAAAGTGTGTCGTGTATTATAACATAAATGTGTATGTCAGCCTTCAAAGTTCAGGATCATAGTGTACACATCATGGCAAGGATCACACGACATCATTCGAGTCAGTACGAAAACACCTCACCGAAGTCGTATCCTTCTCTCCAGACATGTCCTCCTCCAGGAACTCTGATGACCATGAGATCTGAATCCCATGTAAATATATAATCCGTGGAAAAAAACTGTTATTGTTCCTAACACCACTGTTCCTAACAGTTTATAGAAACTCCGGCTTCATAATTCCGGCGCGGTGAAACAAACATGGAACACTGTCCTATGAACAAGACTTTTTGTCTCTTGATAAATGTTCACTAGTTCTCACTATTAAACAGTTATTGTATCTAGAATAAAATGGCTTGCTTTATTCACTAGATATAGTCTGAAAGTTCTGATTTCCTTGATACGTGGCACAACTACACTTCAATGTTTGGTTTCCTCTAATGTGAACATCAGTTCCTACTGATCTAGTTCCACGTGGGCTGAACCTCCATCACTTCAGGTGTGTTAACGATTGGTATTCACTCATGTAGGATACATATACCATTAGACTCCACCGAGCAATGTGTCTTAACTTCTTCCGTTGCGAAAGTTGCTGGCCCATCTCTCCACATCATACTTTATCCGGGATCGGATTTTTTAGTTGTTCCGGGTTCTTCATTCCAACCAGAGGAACCTGTAAAATAAATCATACAGCTGGTGATAGCCTCCCTTCACTGATCTCTATTAGATGATCGTGGGCATCGGCCTCGCTCAGAAAATATAATGTACCCATCAGGGACAGATGAACTGACCACATAGGTTATCATCAGGCCAAGACAAAAAAAATCAGCAAACAGAATGCAACCTCAGTATTCTATTCTTAACTAGCAGAGCTAATATCACTATTCTACTCTAACTAGTTTCCACTAACAGTGCTAATCATCACACTATAGTTTAACAAGGCTACAGTCTATATTAATTAGAACTAATAGACTATATTGACTACCTTATGTAAAAACCGCCTCATTCCCGGGATGGCTACTACACTTTGCCATAACGACACATGCTAGTTAATGTTAAATTTATCTAGCACTGTAGAGCTCTCCCACAAACACGTCCATCATAATCCACGGTTTTTGTCAACTCCCCATCTCCAATCATGGTTTATGGCAAAACCTCTAATTGGTCACGTGACTGTATTCTTCCTGTCCACACAGGTGTTATTTGGACATATCAGCCATTGTCAAGAATCTATTTTCATGGCTTTAGTCCCTGTCAAAGTTGTCATTACTTGTCCAGATTCTCAAAACAATCTAGAGAGTTACTGTAGTTCCAACAAAGAGTTTTTCCCAACACGCTGCCAATCATCTTGATGTTCCGGAAACCAAGAATTGACAGATGCACTGTTTTCCGTACTAGGTACTTCCGTTTTACATCTGCCCCTGTGATCTCACGGCTTCCATCTGCATTCAAATGTTGACAAACTTGTCACTCTTCTGTTCCGTGGTGACAATCCCAGCAGCCATTTCCGTCTGATGTTCGGAACTATAACTGACAGACAGGGCTGTTCCATGTACTGAGCCGGGCAAGGCTATGTGATTCTAAATGTTTATAAACTGCCAACGCGGTGTATCCATTCCTTCTCACTCACCGCCAAATGTGTTTATGGGCTGACACGATGTAACCTGTGCAGCTGTGTTTACTCTGTTAGTACAAATAGTTGTCGCTGGCAGATCGTCCGCTTAATCCGAAAATCCTCTATAATAATCAACCTGTTAAACACACGGTTTTATTTTGTGACATAGGCCCCCTCTTAAGAGAGTAGTCCATCTCACTCTTCTCCACCGTGAGTTTAATCCAGATGATTCATTCTTCTTCTTCAGGAGCGGGGTGTCTTGACAAGAAGTCCGCTCCAACATTTTCCTTCCCAGGAATGTACTCTACTGTGAAATTATACGGTTGAAGTAACAACGACCACCGCATCAAACGTGCGTTGAGCTTATGAGAAGTAGCCAGGAACATCAGGGGCTGATGATCCGACTGGACCCGAAACTTAACTCCATACAAATATGGCTGAAATTTTTGCACTGCCCATACAAGGGACAAGCATTCTCTCTCGACGGTTGAATAATTCCTCTCCGCCTGTAGAAGTTTCTTACTTGCGTATGCCACAGGTTTCAAAACCGAAGCATCGTCTTTTCCTTCCTGTAATAAAGCGGCTCCAATTCCAATCGCACTCGCATCCGTTCTCAACACAAATTGTTTTGAAAGGTCAGGGAGCTGTAATACAGGTTTGCTGACCAAGGCCTCCTTTAACTGACTATAGGCATTCTCACATTCTGGTGTCCAAATGATTTGGTCCGGGAATCCCTTTTTCAAGGTTTCCGTCAACGGCGCTCCCAGTTCCGTGAAATGTGGGATAAATTTGTGGTAGAACCCACACAACGAGAGAAAAGATCGCACATCCTTCTTCGTTTTTGGCCTTGGTGCATTTCTGATTTTCTCCAGGTTCTTCTCTTCTGGGACAATGTGTCCTGGAGTGATGGTGTGTCCTAGAAATTCCAGAGTCTGGTAACCAATCATGCACTTGGTTGGACGAGCAGTAAGCCCTGCTTCATTGAGTCTATTAAACACTCTCTCCAAGGATTGTAAGTGGTCATCCAGGCTGTCACTGGAAATCAGAATATCATCCATGAATGAGATGATGGACGGATCCTGTAACGGATCTAGTAAAGTCCTCATCATACGTGTAAACACACTAGGTGCATTGCTGAGTCCAAAGGGCATGACCTTGAATTCGTAGTGTCCACTGGGTGTACTGAAAGCTAACAGTGGTCGAATCTCCGGTTTGACTGGTATCTGATAGTACCCCCGACTCAGATCCACCTTCGAAAAGTACCGAGCCTTATGGAGCCTAGCGAATAACTGAGTTGAATTCGGCAAAGGTTCCACCTGAAATTGTGTATGACTGTTCAGAAGTCGGTAATCTATACACAACCTGTGTTCTCCACTTGGTTTGCGTAACAAAACTACCCCCGCATTGTATGGGGATGTGGATGGTGCAATCACGTCATCCTCCAGCAGTTTTTGTATTTCCTCCTCCAGGGCCTTTTCTTTAGAGAATGGCACTGGGTAAACCTTTTGGCGAACAGGCTCCTGTGTGGTCAAAGTCATCTCGAACTCAACCAACCTCGTTCGTCCTGGTTTATCAGTCAGTATCTCCTTATGAGACTTGAGAACCTGGGTTATCCTTTCCCTCTCCTGGGAGGTCAGATCAGGGTTCACGTGCACATCCCTATAGGTTTCCTGGTGTACCAAGGGATATTCCCTGCCCTCGCTGGTTCCCACTTCCGTCTCCACTGCAACTGCCATTGCCATGAGGTGAGCTGCCTTGTCTCCGGGTCTCTCTTCGTATTTCCGCAAGAGATTGATATGGAAAATCTTCGACTTTCCCCGGATCCGGATCTGATAGTTGGTTCTGGATATCACCCTTTCCACGGGAAATGGTCCTTGCCAACCTATCTCCAGTTTGTTGTTTCCCGTTGGGAGTAGCAACAAGACTTTATCTCCCACCTCTAGAGATCTTTCTTTAGACCTACGGTTGTAGTAAGCCGCATGTCTTTTCCTGGCCTTTTTCAAGTTTTGATTTGCCAGAGTCCATCCCTTATGGAGTTTTTCTTTCAGTTCCTCCACGTATTGATAGGATGAGATCACTTCTTCTGACGTCCCCTCTTCAGTCCAACTCCTCAACATGGCTTCCAACGGTCCTTTGATTGGACGACCAAACAGCAACGTAGCGGGTGGTAGTCCTGTTGAGCCATGAGGAACTTCCCGATAGGCAAAGAGTGCTGCTGGGATATATTCATCCCACCTATCAGGTTTTTCCTGCGCTAATTTCCTGAGCATTGTCATCAACGTGCCGTTGAAACGCTCTACTTGTCCATTGGCTTGAGGGTGGTAAGGGCTGGTATGTATGTGGTTAGAGTGAAACACCCTAAATACCTCCTCCATGAGTTTTCCACAAAACTGAGATCCATTGTCCGTCAGAATTTGATCCGGAAAGCCTAATCTGGTAAAGGCCTCCATCAGTGCGTCCGCCACTCTTTTCGAGTCAATCGTGGTCAACGGTATAGCCTCACCCCACATTGTACAGCAATCCACCATTGTGAGTATATACATGTTCCTCTTCCTAGTCCTGGGAAGTGGACCCACGATATCGATGGCTACCCTCTCGAAAGGAGAGTTCATGATGGGCATCTCACCCAACATCACCGGTGCTGTCCAGTGTTTCGGTGCCACCCTCTGGCACTCAGGGCATGACTTCACATACCGACGCACATCATCTGTCATTCCCGGCCAATAGTAGTGGCAGGAAATCCGCTGCATGGTGGCGGCAATACCCATATGTCCACTAAAGGAGATGGTATGCCCCATATGAAGAATCTGGGACCTGTGAGCTTTTGGGACGACCAACTGACCGTATAGGTTGTCTCCCCTTCCTGCTCTCCTGTAGAGTATCCTATTCTTCATGTAGTACTGCCCCCGTCCTGGTGGATCAGCACTTTTCTGCAGCTTTCTGTAGCAAGGACGTAAAGTATCATCCTCACTCTGGGCAGTTCGTAGCTCCCCCGGCATTGGGTTAGTCACAATTGCGTCTGCCTCTTCCGTTTTCGTCTGAGAGCGAGTCTGCATTGCTCCCATATGGATTGGCTCCCTGGGCATTCCCAGAAAGACATACCGGCAACCTAGGATGACTGGAAAAATGGGATCGGTCAATACAGCGGCCTTGATGGTGCCGGTGACGTACCTTGACCGAATCTCCACATTAGCAATGGGCAACTTCATGGTTACAGCACTCTTCTGTGCAGGCTGTATGTCCAATGTTTCACCTGTGAATTGTTCTGGATGTACCAGATCCGCAGAAATCACGGCCTCCCCGTCCAGTCCTGTGTCGTATAAACACTCCACTTGACGACCGTTAACCTCTACCAATTCCACTACAGGTGGTTTTTCCTGGTCTGGAGTCTCTTCCTCGGCCTCGACCTGTTCGGTGGGCTCCACCTTAGGTTTTCCTGAGCACACGACGAATTGAGTGTCTCCTGACTTTTCCCTGCAGTCAATAGCATTGTGCGTATTCGACTGGCATTGGTTGCACCATTTCCCTGTCCTAGATTTTCTATTGCCAGACTTGAGTGAGCTCTCCTGGTGGCGAGCTTCCTTGTTGACCTTGGCATTTTCTGTGACAACCTCCTTGGAAGTCACTTGACATGCTGCGAAGTGAGGGTTCTTAGCCTTCGATTTGCAGTCCCTCGTATTGTGAGAGGGTGACTTACAAATTGAACACCACTTCTCCGACCACGGTCGTTTTGGTGTAGAGCTTGAAGTGCTCTTGCTTCCCTCCTTCTTCTTCTCTGAACTATCCTCTGATTTTTGCACATAAGGTTCCCACTTTTTTGTTCCTGAGTTTTTGGTTTTCTTCTTGTCATGTTTCTCTTGACTTTTGGAGTTGGTTGAAAGGTTTTCCCCTGCCTCCCCATGTACCTCGACGAACCGTTCTGCTAATTTAGTCACGAGGTCAATACGTTCCGCTCCTTGTTCTCCCAGGAACGTCCTAAGAGGTTTAGACATTTGCTTCTTCAACTGGTCGACCACCATGAGCTCTTCCAGACTCTCATAGTCATGTGCGAACCCAGCCAAATCCATCCACTTATGGAGATAAGATTTTAGACGCAAACTGTAGGCGGCAAACAACTCCCCCGGTTCTCGTTTCGCTGCTCGAAATTTTTTCCGGTAGGTATGTGACGTAACCTCGAATCGTTTCAGCAGAGCCGTCTTTAACTCGTCATAATTGTTCTCATGTCCTGGTGGCAGGCGAGAATAAACCTCGTAACCGGTCCCGCGTAATCCCTGGGATAGCTTAAGATTCCATTTGTTACGCTCCAGACCCATAGCAACCGACATAGCCTCGAAGCGTTGAAGGTACTGGTCAATCTTCTCTTTGTCCTCCTCGTAGACCGCCAAAGGAAACTTCATGGCCTGGTACCCATGTCCACCTACTGGTGTTGAGCCTGGGATGGAGGAACCTCCAACTGCTCCCTCAGTTTCTCCATTAGATTGACTCTTGAGCTCGAGTTCCCGCATCCGGTACTCGTGCTCCCTCTTCTGTGCTTCTTGTTCAGCTTCTAATTTCCTAGCTGCTTGTTCAGCTTCAAATTTCCTAGCTGCTTGCTCAGCTTCCAATTTCCTAGCTGCTTGCTCAGCTTCCAATTTCTTAGCTGCTTGCTCAGCTTCCAATTTCTTAGCTGCTTGTTCCAACTCCATCCTTCTCAATTCCAGCTCGGCCTTTCGCTCTTCCCGTTCCGCTTGACGATACTCTCTCTCCACTTCTTGTATGTAATCCGTTAGAGCAGACCCAGCCAATCCCATTTCTTCCCCCTTTGCCTTTAATTCTAACGTGCTTAGTTTAGGGGTGGCCATTATACAGAGAGGTAAGCTAGCAGGTCTAGTACAATATAACTGCAAATTACTATACAGATATATGAACAAGTACTATAAATCTAGATATTACCACACACAGCACAATCACGCAGTGCCAAGAGTAGAATCAGGACCACATACCTATGCAGACGTGTGAAGTGTGAACAGGTAAGATATAAGTCCTAACCCCTATCCACATTCACTCTAGCTGGATTCTCCAAAATGATATCTCCCTTTTATAACTAAGGATCCCGTGTCAAAAGATCCCGTTGTCAGAAGATCCCCCTGTCAAACGTTCCTGCTTGCAGGAGATCTCGCTGTCCAAAGATCCCGTTTACGAGAGATCCCGCTGTCCAAAGATCCCGTTATCGAGCCCCCAATAATGTCGTGTCCTCCTTTAAAGTGTCGTCCCTGGAGTGAAGAGAGTCGACACCCACATTATAATATTTTGTTCCTCTCACTATTCTGGAGAATCCACCAGCTTCCGTCCAACACACTCCACCAGCCTATGGACACCTTTTCCTATCACTCTCACACTGTCGTACTATGCCCCCTTCTCATACTTCCCCAACGCAACATACTCAACAACTATTGCTTCTAAAAATTAATAAAGACTAATTTATTAAAAGAAAAGTGTAACGTATATGAGACGTGTATGCGAAGAAAAAAGTGTGTCGTGTATTATAACATAAATGTGTATGTCAGCCTTCAAAGTTCAGGATCATAGTGTACACATCATGGCAAGGATCACACGACATCATTCGAGTCAGTACGAAAACACCTCACCGAAGTCGTATCCTTCTCTCCAGACATGTCCTCCTCCAGGAACTCTGATGACCATGAGATCTGAATCCCATGTAAATATATAATCCGTGGAAAAAAACTGTTATTGTTCCTAACACCACTGTTCCTAACAGTTTATAGAAACTCCGGCTTCATAATTCCGGCGCGGTGAAACAAACATGGAACACTGTCCTATGAACAAGACTTTTTGTCTCTTGATAAATGTTCACTAGTTCTCACTATTAAACAGTTATTGTATCTAGAATAAAATGGCTTGCTTTATTCACTAGATATAGTCTGAAAGTTCTGATTTCCTTGATACGTGGCACAACTACACTTCAATGTTTGGTTTCCTCTAATGTGAACATCAGTTCCTACTGATCTAGTTCCACGTGGGCTGAACCTCCATCACTTCAGGTGTGTTAACGATTGGTATTCACTCATGTAGGATACATATACCATTAGACTCCACCGAGCAATGTGTCTTAACTTCTTCCGTTGCGAAAGTTGCTGGCCCATCTCTCCACATCATACTTTATCCGGGATCGGATTTTTTAGTTGTTCCGGGTTCTTCATTCCAACCAGAGGAACCTGTAAAATAAATCATACAGCTGGTGATAGCCTCCCTTCACTGATCTCTATTAGATGATCGTGGGCATCGGCCTCGCTCAGAAAATATAATGTACCCATCAGGGACAGATGAACTGACCACATAGGTTATCATCAGGCCAAGACAAAAAAAATCAGCAAACAGAATGCAACCTCAGTATTCTATTCTTAACTAGCAGAGCTAATATCACTATTCTACTCTAACTAGTTTCCACTAACAGTGCTAATCATCACACTATAGTTTAACAAGGCTACAGTCTATATTAATTAGAACTAATAGACTATATTGACTACCTTATGTAAAAACCGCCTCATTCCCGGGATGGCTACTACACTTTGCCATAACGACACATGCTAGTTAATGTTAAATTTATCTAGCACTGTAGAGCTCTCCCACAAACACGTCCATCATAATCCACGGTTTTTGTCAACTCCCCATCTCCAATCATGGTTTATGGCAAAACCTCTAATTGGTCACGTGACTGTATTCTTCCTGTCCACACAGGTGTTATTTGGACATATCAGCCATTGTCAAGAATCTATTTTCATGGCTTTAGTCCCTGTCAAAGTTGTCATTACTTGTCCAGATTCTCAAAACAATCTAGAGAGTTACTGTAGTTCCAACAAAGAGTTTTTCCCAACACGCTGCCAATCATCTTGATGTTCCGGAAACCAAGAATTGACAGATGCACTGTTTTCCGTACTAGGTACTTCCGTTTTACATCTGCCCCTGTGATCTCACGGCTTCCATCTGCATTCAAATGTTGACAAACTTGTCACTCTTCTGTTCCGTGGTGACAATCCCAGCAGCCATTTCCGTCTGATGTTCGGAACTATAACTGACAGACAGGGCTGTTCCATGTACTGAGCCGGGCAAGGCTATGTGATTCTAAATGTTTATAAACTGCCAACGCGGTGTATCCATTCCTTCTCACTCACCGCCAAATGTGTTTATGGGCTGACACGATGTAACCTGTGCAGCTGTGTTTACTCTGTTAGTACAAATAGTTGTCGCTGGCAGATCGTCCGCTTAATCCGAAAATCCTCTATAATAATCAACCTGTTAAACACACGGTTTTATTTTGTGACAGTGGGACACCGGATAAATTAATAAATGCGCTCATGCGATCATATAACCAACGTTTCAATGCCCATTTAAAAAATTACTCGCTTCAGTTTAATGAAGATAATGAAGAATTCTTAAAGCACATTCTGAATTTTGTTCAGATTAAAGGAAGTACATACATGAGAAATTCAAAACATTTTTTTTTTGACAAACTAAAAATTGATGGTGCTACATCTCATTTAATTTTGCTGGTATATTTCCTCCTAGACTATCAGTTGTACAAAGTTAGTGTTGATATTGACGAAGAAACTTCCAGCAGCATGGTGAAGAAATATTGTCAGAACTTTCAGAAAATTTTGGAGAAAAACTTTGGCCATATTGCGGCAGTTCTTTGGCAGTTACTGTAGCATTCCTTACTGGAGTTGACATTAAATCCAAAATAGAAGACATGGTCAAGTCAGTTGTTACTAAGAAGAAAGGGAATGTGGACACCAATAAATGGGCCAATGATTGGATCGCTTTTCCTAAGTCTGTTGTTCCAACTGTTATTTCATTCATCAAGGATTTAAATCTTTCTTCTGAATCATCTGCTGTATGTGAAGTAGCAGGAGTTGTAGAACAAAAGCCGAAAAGTGATTTTGACTTATTTTTTGATCCTCCACCAAACAAAGCACTTAAGTTTGATGACCCCAGAAACAAATGCCTTGAGGATGAAGTCACCATGTTTCTAAAATTACCGCAACCAACTTCACAACCATTAAATTATTGGAAAAATGAACATAGGTTTCCACTGCTAAAAGCAAGTGCGAAAATTGTTTGGCCATACCAGTGTCCTCAGCGGCAGTAGAGCGCTTATTTAGTGCAGCGGGATTGTTGTTGAGTAAATTACGAAAACGGATGTTATCAGCTCTCGTTATAAACTCGGTGTATATCAGATTTGCATGTAAGATGAAAATTGTGGAAATGGTTCAGGGATTACCTGTATTAACTGAATTATTAGAAATAGCCGATCAGCAGGAAATTGATAATGTGCTGAATGACCAGAGTCACTCAGAAACAGAATGAGAGTGTCAGAATGACACAGAATTTTCATATTTAGATTAAACTTTATTTTAATAAAATACTCTTGAATATTAAAATTAATAAATTCTGTTGTTTTACATGTCTCTTTGAACATGTAGTCCTAATTAGTAGACCCTAAACTTTCATAAATTTTATAACTTTATTTGAACTGTATTTAATATCAGTATTATCATGGAAATACCATGGGAATCTCATGGGATGGGACAGGCAAAATTACCATGGGATGGGATGGGAATGGGACTGCAAAATGTGTCCCATGGACAAGCCTGCTAATAGGGAATCGCTTTGGAGATTCATGAGGTAATATAGATCCGACAGATAAATCTTTCACTCAATTTAGGAAACATATAAATCAACATGGAAGGAAGTTCTTCATGAGGTAAAATTAATAGATACATTTGAAACATTAAAAACTGCTTTGTCATCTCTGTTCTTACGAACTATAGACTTGATTATGCAGACAACAATTGCTACAAAATAAATGAAATTCAGTGGGACTTGCAAAGCAGCTTGATGATCTGGACATAGAAGACATAGCTACGATGCTCCACGCATTAAATTAGTTGCAAAATAAACTGATGAAAGGTCACAATTAGTTCTACCATTACGTGGGGGAAAGACGGTGATCAATCAATCAATCAATCATGTGCCATGCCGGAAAGCGTGGGCGGTCATGACTCGCCATTTCACTCGATCACCAGAGTCGTGGATCAGCTCAGTGTTCCTGTCTCGTCCATGCCATGTGGCCAAGCCATCCAGATGTTTCTTCTCGGTCTTCCTCTTGGTCTCTTCCCTTCGATCTTGCCAGTTGTCACTAAGTTCTCCAGTTCATTTCTTCTCATTACATGTCCAAAACATTTTGACTGTCTACGTCTAATTTCTCTAATCAATCTACAATTTTCATTTGTCTCCTGTAGTACTTGGTCATTGGTTTTTCTATCTGTCCATGGTATTCTTTGCATTTTCCTCAGAAACCACATTTCTGCAGCCATCAGATGTTTTTCAGCTTGACTGCACATTGTCCAAGTTTCACATCCATACAAAATAACCGGCTCTATGTATCATAAATCAAGCCATAGGTAATGCGATCTCCCATTGTGGCGTTTCACTTCAAGCGGAGGAATCTTACACATATTTGGAATGCAATGTTGACAAAGCCCAGAGCAGATAGAGATATTAAAGTTGGACGCAGAAAAGGTTTCATGGCGCTAGGACAATTTGTAGAAGTCAAAAGAAATAAAATCTAGTACCAAACTTAGAATAGTTACCTCTAATGTCAAATCAGTAATGCTGTGTGAATTAGTAAAATGGACTACGACTAAAACATTTACTTATGCACCACAAACATTCCTTAAATCGTATCTAAACAGAATAAAAGGATTAAGTTGGTATGACATAATTACAAATGCGGAGGTAATGGAGATAATTAAACAAATTCCAACAAATAAACAGTAATGGAGAAAACAAAACCACTGATACTGGATTGGGCGCATATTGAGAAACCCCGTTAATGGTAAAAGAGAAAGTCCTTGCTCTGGATCACACAGGGGAACAGATATAGAGGGAGACCTACAAATATATGCAGAGAATTAGAGATAGGGATAAATACTACAGAGATAAGATGGTGACAGCTTCGGGATAAATACTATAGGGATAAGATGGTCAGAGCTTCGGGATAAATACTGCAGAGATAAGATGGTCAGAGCTTCGGGATAAATACTGCAGAGATAAGATGGTGAGATCTTCATGGTTGACAAATGGTATAAAGATTAAGTGAGCGTTTATTGAAAACGTATGCTTTGTTGGAGAATAAAATGCAGAAGTGCTTCGATACTAGTCTTCTTAGCTGCCTATAGAACACCTAGCATTCTACATAGGAACAAATTCTTTCTGACCAGTTTTATTTTTTTTTTTTACTTCATTTATTCAGTGTTCATGATTCGCAGATATACAATAACAAAGGTTATACATCCACCTTAAAGCTCGCTTTCTGAATTCCGTTTACATGGATAAGTTACACAAAATGTGCTTCATCCGTCGGAATACTGTCTTTACTTGGAGTATTCTGCCTGGGTGTTCTCAGCCTTAATTTGTAGCAGTTTTGGCTAGCAATGTGGCAATGAACCCTTGTCCTGACTTATATCTGGCAGTGCAAACCCGTCAGTGTTAATTATTGCGCCCTGCTCGCCAGCTTTTCCAATTATTAGCTGCTGCATGTTTACTTCAGGCTCTTCATTGCATCACTCAAGACATAAATATACAAAGGTAGACACAATTACATACACGTAACATAAAGTCATTTAGACAAAAGAGACAGACAAGCATGGAAACGGTCACGCGGACAAATATACTGACAGTCTGACTGAGTGATTGACGGAAGGACGAGGAGATAAATTTACTAATTAATTGTTTAGTGGATGGATGTAGAGGACTGGTAGGATGACTGATGGACGGACTGAAGGACTGGTAGGATGACTTATAGACGGACTAGGAGACCGAGAGACTAACGCTGATTGATTGACGGATATCAATTAATATCTAAAAGAGGTACGAGATAGGATTGACTTCATTGCACCAATTTCTACCCCATATAGTTCGGTGTTCTTTCCGAAGGGCTGCCTACCGAAAGCGTCGCTCAGAGCACGAACTCCGTAGCTCCAGCAACGACGCCCGGGATCTCCGAAAATGTTGCACCGTTGAACCGAATGACGAAACCGAGCCCATGACCACCTCAGCTCCATTTCGCCACCCAGACTTTAAAATAATCTCAGAGAGAAACTCAAACTGGCAAGCACAAAGGCAGACAGGTACAAGAACTGGTGGACAGGCATACATGAAAGACAGGGCGGACAAAAAGCTACGGGAACAGACGGACAGACGTACGTGAAAGACAGGGCCAATAGATATAAGAAACACGGACAGACAGACGTGAAAGATTTGGCCGACATACAGGTATAAAAAGAGGCAGACACGTACAACAAAGACTGGGCCGACAGACAGGTACAATAACTGACGGACAAAGACGTACATATAACACCGAGTGGACAGACGGGTACAAAAACTGACGGACAGCCATATATGAAAGACTGTCCGACAGACAGGTACAAGAACTGACGGACAGACGTACATGAAAGACTGAGCCGACAGACAGGTACAAGAACTGACGGACATACACGTACATGAAAGACTGGGCCGACAGACAGGTACAAGAACTGACGGACATACACGTACATGAAAGACTGAGCCGACAGACAGGTACAAGAACTGACGGACATACACGTACATGAAAGACTGGGCCGACAGACAGGTACAAGAACTGACGGACATACACGTACATGAAAGACTGGGCCGACAGACAGGTACAAAAACTGACGGACAAAGACGTACATATAACACCGGGTGGACAAACAGGTACAAGGTCTGACGGACAGACACGTACATGAAAGACTGGGCCGACAGACAGGTACAAGAACTGACGGACATACAAGTACATGAAAGACTGGGCCGACAGACAGGTACAAAAACTGACGGACAAAGACGTACATATAACACCTGGTGGACAAACAGGTACAAGGTCTGACGGACAGACACGTACATGAAAGACTGGGCCGACAGACAGGTACAAGAACTGACGGACAAAGGCGTACACGAAAGACTGAGCAGACAGACGGGTATAAGAACTGACAGACAAAGACGTACATATAACAACGGGTGGACAGACAGGTACAAGAACTGACGGACAGACATACTTGAAAGACTGGGCAGACAGACGGGTACAAGAACTGACGGACAGACGTAGATGGAAGACTGGGCTGACAGACGGGTACAAGAACTGACGGAGAGACGTAGGTGGAAGACTGGGCTGACAGACGGGTACAAGAACTGACGGAGAGACGTAGGTGGAAGACTGGGCTGACAGACGGGTACAAGAACTGACGGACACGAACACGAAGGACCAGACGGATAGACTGGTACAGGAACGGACGCTCACGAACGAACGAATGCACTCTCACGAACGAACGAAAGCACACTCACGAAACAACGTACAATGCAGGAAGACTTACATGAGCGACGAAGACACAGGACGAACAGACATACATGACGGGCAAATAGAGTAGAGAGAACAGACAAGTACACCCACATATTAACATGCAGGTACAAAGACAGATAAGCATACAAGACGGACACAGAGGGTAGAGAGAATAGACAAGTACACCCGCACATTAACATAAGGTACACTGACAGACAAGCATACAAGACCGACAAACAGATTAGAGAGCGCAGACAAGTACATCCACAGATTAACATACAGGTACACTGACAGACAAGCATACACGACTTGCAGATATACAAGACGGACAGACATACGGGTACGACAAATAGGGTAGAGAGAACAGACAAATACACCCACAGATTAACATACAGGTACATTGACAGACAAGCATACAAGATCGACAAACAGCGTAGAGAGAACAGACAAGTACACCCACAGATTAACAAATAGGTAGATTGACAGACAAGCATACAAGTCAGACAAACAGGATAGAGAGAGCAGACAAGTACACCCACAGATTAACATACAGTTATATTGACAGACAAGCATACAAGTCAGACAAACAGGGGGAAGAGAGCAGACAAGTACACCCACAGTTCAACATACAGGAACACTGACAGACAAGCATACAAGACAGGCAGACATGCAAGACTGGCGAACAGGTAGACAGAACATACAGGTAGGCAGAACACGCGAGACTGACAGACAGACGCGATAAAAAACATCATGTTAAATTATTGTCACATGTTAGTTTTATCTCCAGGATAATCTATATGCATGAGTTTTATTTTTTTGTTTAAACAACGTTAAAAGTCGCTTTTAACGTTGTTTAAACAAAAAAAAAAAAAAAACGTTGAAGGATTAAAACATACACCTGGCTTCAAACTAACAAAAATAGCACTACTCGGAAAGTCGATAATTTTGTAATATAACAAAAAAAGAAACTACCATGTGGGTCAGAAGTGTGAATAATATGCACATCACACCTATGTTTGATGTTTGTCACACCTGTGTTTATGCGTTCATTCTATTTGATTACGAAGTTATTTGAAGAGAATGATGTGAGATGGGGGTGAATGGATCAATGTAGCCATGTAATTACTCACGCGCAAGTTAACTCCTGGCTTGTGTGTTGCCCGAGTCCATTAGGAAAGCAGATATGAGTAATTTCCAAATCTACCATGTGTGTTGTAACAGAATAGTGAGGAGGGAAGGTGCTGGCTGCCTCCTTCCGTAGAAATCCATGACCGCGAAATCCAGACATGTACAAATATATAAATACAAAGCAAACTTCTCGTACCACGTGGAAATAGTACATATAATTCTAATCGAAAATGTAGGAAAGGGAAGAGTGCAAGATGTCATGTACAAGAATTCATATACAAAGTAAACAATTTCTCGTAACATAGTGAAATAATACATGGAATTGTAATCGAAAACGTAGGAAAGGGGAGAGTTCAGAATGCCAGGTACAAGAACTCAAATACAAAGCAAACAATTAATCTAAAGGTGACGGAATAATACGTGAAATGTTGAACCAAAAGTGGGAAAGGAGACAATGCAAGATGTGGTTGGTGACTATAACTTACGAGATGGAAAACGTAAGATGAGAATAACTGATAGAACAAGAAAAACTAAATTATATCTCGACTGGAGGTACCAGGCAACGTCTATGTGATATTGTCATCTCACCTAACACACACACACACATACACACATACACACACACCACACCACACACACACCACACCACACACACACCACACCATACACTCCACACCAGACACACACACCACACCACACCACACCACACCACACACACCATACACCACACACACCACACACACCACACACACACACACCACACAAACCACACACACCATACACACACACCACACACACACACCACACACACACACTAACACCACACACACACCACACACACACCACACACACCACACACACCATACACGCACACCGCACACACACACACCACACACACACACTAACACCACACACACCACACACACACACCACACACACACACACACACAAAACAAGTTCCCAATCAGGAACCTGCTATGGGTTTGTGGTGTTTTAGAATATGAAGTGCCATTGGATCATTAATCGTCTTACTCAACTTCGTGTATCTGACATGGGTTTATATAATCGTCGAAATGTTGTCATTGCATTATACGATGTGTAATACAACATATCTGCTACCATACTAACAAATTTTATGTAACACACCCCTACTTCCCCTATGACACACCCCTACTTCCCATTTTCCGCCATACATTTTTGTGTTGTCCGAGCCTACTGTTTAATTGGCACTGAACCTCTTAAGGCGGTGACCTTTTGTAGGTATGAATGCACTGAAGAATTGGTGGCCAGCCTGACCTCAAGTGGCGGGCGACGAACGCAGGGGTCTCGTCGCACAGCTCTCATGACGTAGTCAGCGTAGTTTCATCTCAAATATTAGTCTAATATTCCTTTTACGAACTAACCCGCTCTACAAAACACACGATTGACTGACTGACTAATTTAGGAACCGATATCACAACATTTGGGACATTCCCATAAGCGCTCCGTCCCCATCCCCAGCAGCCAGCGAAGAGTTCCAACACTAATAGTACCAGTAGCAATATGATTATATGTCCATCTCGCCTTTCCACGAGCGTCGATCGTCAGCCAGATCCCCTCGTCACCCCTCGCTGTCGCATTCTTGCCTGACCATGGTGATCCATTGCTCCTCCGAGTTGTACACATGCTCCCACAAGGCCGCAACCACGTCTGCTTTGTCATGCATCAATGCTCCACCATGTTTTGCCGAGCCAGCCAGTCTGTCCGCCTGTTCATTCCCCATTTCATCAGCAAGCTCCGGAGAAAAGATCCAAACGATGCTTGCCACCCGTGACTTCCAAAGCGAAGCAAGCCACTCTGCACGAAGCTTGCCTGTCCTTACCCTACTCAGCATGCTGTCTGAGTCAGTTACAATCACGATGTGTGTGTGTATCGTATTCTCCATCCAGCGGAACGTTGCACTGACCGCCTCCACCTCCATTCTTAAGCTAGATGTTGTGGTATCATATGCGAGGTTCGCCTGCACCAAACGTCGACCATTAGCTTTTGCTAAGAACCCCCAGGCACAGCTCTACAACACACAGGTGGGCAACAGTATACTTCTCTTTGGCAGCTATGGACAAGCATCGCCAACAACAGTTGATGATCTGCTGCTCATAAACTCCGGCAAGGTGTAGCTGCTGCTTCTTGAGAATTCGGAAATGAAACATAACACCCGAAGAGATAAAGTTGTGAAAATCCAAAATGGCAGTCTCTTAAAAATATGGCTGCTTAACTGCCAGTATAATTCAGGTATCTCGTGTGAAGCGCAGTTTGGCACACATATACTAGAAATCACTTCACGGATATATTTCATGCTAAAATCCTGCCTATCTCCAGGTTGCATGTAATTTAATGGTGTTATTTCTTATATTGTGTGTGTGTGTGTGTGTGTGTGTGTGTGTGTGTGTGTGTGTGTGTGTGTGTGTGTGTGTGTTTCTGCTGTCGCATGTTTGTTATTACATTTTAATGCAGGTTCATCTTTTCTTGAGGTAACTACCCTGATTTTACTCCCCAAAATGTATCATGTAAAGCCAGGCATGCGTTTTATTACGTGCACCATCTGTTGCCGTTTGATGAATTGATAAATTGTTTACTTCCGTCTACTTCAAATTTTGAAGCTTCATGGACTCGGTGAACGCATGACCGTCACCATTATGTGCCATGTAAATATGCGTAAGAGGTCATGATTAACTACCTTGGATCACGTCTGTTATGGTTTCAGAAGAACTGTATATACAATATCAAACATATTACACTCATGCAAGACAAAGACGATGGAGATATCGCCCTCCAAGACATAACAACCAAAATACAAGCACTTAGGATCAATCACGTAGGCGAAATCCTACAACACCCAGAAAAACACCCTTTAGCACACTATTACATTAGAATTTTTTTTTTTGCATATCTTTTACATGACATCGCTGTCAACATCAGCATCTTTCAGCTGATTGTTGATTTCTTGGCAAGATTACGCTCAGTAGTTTACATTAGAATTAGGCTATCTTATTTACAACCTATTAGGAATACATCCTCACATTACTTTGGCACTCTCTCAACGTTTTACAAAACATGTATTTCAGCCATTAAAGGACACAAAAAATTACTACACAAGAAACCCCACACAATCTACAAGCATTTAGCTAAACTACAAGCAACTCCAATACATATCAGAAGTAAAAGAGGACATAGATATTTCATAAAAGTGTATACCCAAACTTTCTCAAATATTCACAACAAGCAGATTGCCCCAAAAGCAAAGGAAATTACATATAATCTTGTTTACAGCATGACCCCAACAACAGAGAGAACAGCAAAAATAACTAAACAAATACTACAGTGTCAGCTTTGTGGACAAAACGTCCAAGAATCAGAAGAGCACATCTATTACTAATGCAACACAATCATTCCAACAAGAAATCTTCTACAAAACATCCTAAACACTCATACGAAACAAAGAACGTATTTTTACAAAGCAGTCATGATAAATTCCATTCCTTACTCCACACAAGATACCACATAAAGCTACTTGTTCTATTGGCAGAGTACAGAAATCTTATATGGACATTAAGAAACAAAGCATTATACAATTACCGAATAATCAACAAAGACATTTTCCAACAACTGTATCAACAAAAAGTCTCAAACATTCTAATCTTAGCCCCACAAGCGCCAATCCCGTAAGAGATTTGCCTGAAGGCAGCATATACTACAGAAGAAGCAAATAACGTGTATTATACAAAGAATGTCACATCTGTAAATGTGTTTATTGACGGTATTAATAATTGTACAATTATGTTGTTATTATTATTATTATTATTATTATTATTATTATTATTATTATTATTATTATTATTATTATTATTACTGCTACTATTATTCTTAATTTTCCCATAATCATATTTGAATGTGCAACATGAAATATACTGTGGATGTGTGTCTGTGACGTTGGCAATAACGCATGTAAGCGTCTGTGTGTGGATGCAGGTGTGTGTGTGTGTGTGTGGTGCATGTATTTGCACGCGCATGTGTATGAGTGTGTGTGTGTGCGCGCGCGCGCGCGCGTGTAGCAGCCTTTAAACCAAGGCGATATCTCAAGTATTAAAATGATGTTATACGGTAATTATATGTTTGAAAAGAAAAAAAATATGCACCACTATGTATAAACAAATTAAATGAGCCTTTTAAGTACCCAGTAAGCTGAGGTGGCTTATAGTGGTCAGGTTTTAAGTCCTTCCCATTGTATCTGAGACCCAGACACCATCACAGCTTTGGACCAATTATCTCCCTTGGGACATGCCATGGACTCTAACTGTAGTTATCAATCCCTGATTCTTGTCCCCCAAACAAATGTTGTCACGAACATTTAAAGGGCACTAGACATCACCTTGTAATTTGACAACAGGCCAACAACACCAACAATGTGAACTTTTACCTCAGTAGCTACATGGCCCAGAAATTATAAAGAAGCTACATTTTAATGGCAATGATAATTTAAAGTTTATTGCCCAAGCTCACGGCATTCAATGTACTGCTGTCTCCAGAAAGCACGACATAGATCAAGATAAAATGTGTGTGTGAGTGTGCGTGTGCGTGTGCGTGTGTGTGTGTGTATGTGAGAGAGAGAGAGAGAGAGAGAGAGAGAGAGAGAGAGAGAGAGAGGAGAGAGAGATGGACAGATGTAACATGCATTCCGCTTGTGGAAGTGGAAATGAAGCATATGCAAAGAATGTGTGTTGACATGGACTATGCCATAAATGTCATATTAACATAATTGTATATGTACGTATTTGTTTTATTCACACATGTGACACTTAACACTAACAAACGGCAACGTTCAGTAATATACACAAACAAAAGAAATACACATTACACCTTGTAAATATACATTGCTTTGTATGAAATAAACTTTAAACAAAAAATTCGCAATGCCTGTCGGATACAGGACGCATAGACGGCTGTTTGGGTCGGGATGATCACCCAACACAACCGACACCTAGTTGGGCGGCTCTGGCCCCTCTGGGAACCATGAGCCTTTCTTTAAAGAAAATGTTACTAAAGATTTTCTTGGATAGGAGCAATATAATAACAATCATTAATCAATATAATCACATAACAATCACAAGAGGAGTCTAAAGACTTTTTTTTTCTAAACCCTACCCTGTAGGGCACCCATCAACAAATCATGAATGGTACTGATCTCTGGGTAGTATTGCATTTTGTGGAGTACTGTGAGAACTATCCCACCGATGGATAAGGGGAAACTCCTCCCACGCTGGAGAAAAGAGGAGGCGATAGGAAACCTCACCAACGATGGACAAGAGGGATGCGATGAAAACTCCCCCCCCCCTACGCTGGACAATGATGAGACGGTAGGAAACCTCCCCAACGGTGGACAAGAGGGACGAGCAGGAAACCCCTCCTACGTTGGACAACGAGGAGAAGGTAGGAAACCTCCCCAATGATGAAAAAGAGAGTTCGACAGTCCCTCTCCTACGCTGGACGATAGACCCAAGCACGAAGGCAACCTAAAGCTGAGCCCGCCCAGGGGCTCAACTCGAGAAAACAAAAACAGAAAGCAACGGACGAGCTCTTTTCAGGGCTCGAAGCAAGTTAACAAGCACAGAAGCTAAAAGACTGGCCCTTTTCATGGGTCACCTCAAGTAAACAAGCAAAGACAGTAACTAATGGGCCCCATTTAGTGCTAAACCCAAGAATCACTCAAGCCAAGCAAGAACAGGGACCAACGTAAACAACCATCGACCCGACCTCTCAAGAAAACACAACCCAATAAGGAGGGGGAGGGTGTAAGGCATACAACGGAACAGAAGGTACAAGAACGTGTACACTCCGATAGCAAGACCGACGCCCGAGCACAGCAGAAGAACCACTCACGAGGAGGAAGTACAAAGCGGAGCATTTAACTAATGACACAAAATAACTAAATAAAAAAATTAGGAAATAAATCAACCACATCCTAACTAACGAAAAGTGTGAACAACAGTATACCAACTAGGATGCAAATTGATAAAGGAAAACAACAATAAAACCACAAAACAACTAACCACAGCAAAGAAACAGTAATCGCCATGAATAAAGATAACTAAGAAAATAACAAAACCCAACCATGATTAACCAGACAAACAATAGTTAAAAGAAATACCAAAAGCAACTACAACGTTGAAGAACAGAAGATATAAGATTAAGAGATAGTGGATAAAATAGGAAAACGCAGATAATAGGTGACACATGCCTGGGGTCATTGACATTAAGGTCAGTGTCCTGGATAGCAATGGTACACATAAACAATTTCACGAGGTAAAACAGGACCGTGTAGGAAGTCCCCTGGAGGGGGCAAATTAGAAGACAGTGAGTTAAGGGGCAGTTAAGGAGAAGTCAGCTGGCTAGGTTAATTGTGAGGGAGAGAGTTTGAGCTGTGTGGTAGTGTTGTGTGGAGCCTAGGGAGGGCTGCAAGAAGGGTTAAAAAGACAGTGACAAACATTGTGGGGGACAGTTGAAGTCGAGATCCTGAGAGGGTCGGATGGACAGTTGAGTGTCGGGACCAGTCGAGTGTAGGTCCGTGGTCTGCAAAGTGAATGATAGGGGAGTTAGTGATAGAACTCTGCCCTGTGGATTTTCAGTGATAGGAAGTCTGAGCCTAAGGATTAAATACTGAGCCTGGTTATCAGCAGATATAGTGAATTGAAGCCTAGCCCTTGAGAGGGTCGGATAGTTAACGGAGGCTTAGATCCAGTGTGGGTTGGATCGAGTGAATTCGGGCCGGGAAGACTGGCTAGTAGTACAACTGTCGTGTTGGAGGATATTAAGTAGGCCTTGAGAAGCAGTGTTATTCGAAGTGTTTAATTGTGAGGAAGATATATATTCTGAGAGAAGTATTGTTCCTGGATGTATATGTTACGTGTGTCCGTATTCATTCGTCAATTAAATGAATTGGTGTGCGCAAATTAACTCTTGTTCACTGACTGGTGGTGTGAGATAGGTGGCAATCTCAGCTTCCACTCTGCAGTGAGATAGTAGAAGCATTAGAACCTAGACAACGACAAAATCTCATTCGGGTGCAAAAGAGTTTGTGTCAATTCTTTCATTGGCACCTTGCCGTCTTGACAGACGATAGTTTGTGCTTTAAAAAGGCATAATAACTTTTAACTATGGCGGTAGCGAGTGTGACTGATAAGGCCAATTTGCGCTGTAAATGTCCGTTCACAGTGGGTGCATGTGAACACGTGGTCATTTCCACCATCATGCACCATCTTACGTCTCAAACGCTTGGTGTGTGACTTTTCTGCAATAATTTTCTCCTTTGACTTTATTCCATTTCTGATATTTGCCCTCCATGCAACACGTTCAGTGGCGACTTGCTCCCAATGTGCATTATCAATGCCTGTATCAATCATGTCCCGCTTACACACATCTTTGTATCGTAGTAGAGGCCGACCCTGAGATCTCTTACCCATCTGTAATTCACCAAAAAAGATATCCTTTGGTATTCTACCACCATCCATCCTCCTAAGATGTCCTATCCATCTAAGTCTACGAAGACTGAGCATGGAATAAACTGTCACACAACCTGATCTTTCCAATACTTCAGGATTTGTGATTTTGTCTTGCCACTTAATACCAAGAATTCTTCGCAGACACCGCATATGAAAGCTGTTTAAATTGTTCTCTTGGTGTGAGTAAGTTGTCCAGGTTTCACTGCCATAGAGAAGAGTACTAAGGACACAGGCTTGATAGACAAGGACTTTTGTTTTGGCAGTAAGCTTCCTGTTCTCCCAGACTCTTTTTCTTAACCTGTTCATTGTTGTTGCTGCCTTACCAATCCGGATGTTGATTTCCTGATCTAGGGATAATTTGCTATTTACCACCGATCCTAGATATGTAAAATGGTCTACTATCTCTAGTTCGGCGTCGTCAATAAAGATTGATGGTACCCCATGTGCACCTTGTGACATAATCTGTGTCTTCTTTTTGCTAATTGTTAAACCAAATTCAGAACAAGCATTGGAGAATGCAGATAGTAGACATTGCAATTCTTCCTCAGAGTGGGTCGTAACTGCAGCATCATCTGCAAAAAGCAACTCTCTGATCAGTACCCTCCTAATTTTGGTCTTAGCCTTCAATCTCTGAGCATTGTAGAGGCCGCCATCTGAGCGTGAGTGAATGTATATACCACCATCCTGATCACGAAATGCATATTTCAGTAGAAGTGAAAAGTATATTCCAAGCGGGATCGTAACCTCAGAGATGTGCTGGTCCATATCAGGCTACCCCAACCTCACCAGTCTCTTCCTGGCACGGTGGCGTGTCTTCGATCGGTTTGCAAGACCTGTCCATACGTACTTCAAACCCAGAGTCTGACATTCCCTAAGACGACCTTCCACATCCGTGAGGGTTTCTCATGCATCAGTCGCAACGTCATCTATGCGATTACCTGCACACGTTGCGACATGAGATATGTCGGTGAGACAGGATTACGTCTTGGGGACAGATTTCGACAACATCTTTCTGACATCACCAGCGGCGCCCAGAAACCAGTATCCATACATTTCAACAGTCCTGACCACCATGGCGTAGCCGACATACAGGTCACGGCCATCAAATCATGCGCATCCCACGAACGGGATCGGAAGACATTGGAACACCGTCTCATCTTCCAGTTGGGCACACTCTCCCCTCACGGCCTTAATGTCCAACACAGCTTCATTTAACTTCCCACCCCACCCTCCCACCCCTAGCTTACAGTCCACCATCTGGGTACGTGCAGATCCTTTGGATGACATCACAGTCAACTCTCTTGGCGGATTTACGTTCGGTGTTTTGCCATCATTTTCTGAACGACCGCCACTCATGCCTCTCTGTGTGTACTAACACTATATAGGTTTCCACAGCGGTGTTTCGAGCGCTTAACGATAATTGCTAATTGTCATCTGCGTCCGTAACATCTTTGCCGGTCTCTAATTTCACTTTTCCGCACACATGGGCGCGTCTCCACCCCACTCCCTTCCCGCTTGACCTTTGACCCGTGTACCATACATCCGGTCTATTGATCCACTGGCGCCCTACGTGTGTCAGACCTTCCAAGCTAGGACACGGTATTCAGATGAGTACATTTAATTTTAATTAGTTTAATAGTTTAATATTGTCATAGTGTGTTTCATGTAGTTTTGTGTTGGTTTGTATTTGTTTGTCCTGTGCTGACGAAGGCTTTGGCCGCAACGTCCAATTTGTCTCTTGTAGTCGTGTTTTAGTAAAGCTCACAATCTACTTCTCGTTTATTTGGGTGATTCATTCATTGCCTTTTTAAGCTTTACTGCAGTTCACCTCATTCTTGTTTACCATTGTCCGCTCCCTTGAACTGCTACTATATATTTCACGTTTCGTCTTCGTTGTCGGTAAGATTGTTGTCGATTTGTAGTCCATTCTGTGCGCGCGTGTCAGTGTGTTTTCTAAGCGGCGTGCTACCCTTACCGCCCCACACACGTGTTGTTTTTCCCCCCGCTAGGCTACACCTTACTTTTGCACACCAGCCCTTCATCCCCACGTCCGTTAAATCTCCACCGCTATGCCTCCCACTCATCGACCTCAGTTATTTCAACAATTGAGATTATATGTCATTTTCTGCTTTAGTCTCTTACCAACAGATATCAAAATCACAGCCACCGACTTGGCTCTTAACATCTACAAAAAGACCCGCACCACATGCCATTTTAATTTCCTCAAGAACTGCCTACGGCTTCATATCACCCCACGTGGCTTCATCTCTAGATTTCACCCATCGGCAGGCACTCTCGATGACAGTTGTAGTAGACGTCTATCTAAAGTTGAGTTTAAATGTGCTACTCTTCGCATGCGATGCATTGCCGACAACCACGCGCGACAACTGTCTGACTTCAGCTCGAATATAACTATCCTCGATCAGCGTCTTAGACAACTTACCTCGAGTAATTATTTCTTGTATTGTGTTATACGGTGTATCATCAATAGCACTAACCACCATCTATACAAGTGTCTTTCCGCGGCCAAAAACGCCAAGCTAGCCAAACTCCGTGCCCCTACCTCCACTCCCTCCTCGCCCCCTCTCCCACCCCAACTTACCACTGGCTCCGATAACCTAGTTGTGTGCATACCTCCCGACCTTCCACTATCGGCATCTGAGAAATCGGTCCTCAGCAAAGGGCTCAGGTTCATACCGCTACGTCCCTGTGGTGATAGATACGCATTACTGCAGGACGTCCATCGGTTCCATCGCACTCTCAGGCTACAATATCACTTCAGAAATCAACCTCATAACGATAACTCTTCGGATCCTACCGACCATTTCTCTCACCTCTCCAAACGCAGGTCTGCTTGGGTTCCCAATCCAGGGGCATCTAAGGCCCTCGATTTATACATCGACAAAACACTTTACGACATCCAAAAACTCAAATTTAAGCCACTACGATATTCCAACCTCACCGCGGATGAACAACGGGCACTTACACAGTTGAAACGCCGTGATGACATAGTTATCAAACCTGCCGATAAGGGAGGGGCGCTAGTGGTTTGGAGGAAAGACTTATATATACAGGAAGGCAACAAGCAACTGGGCGATGCCACCTTCTACAGACCAAGGATACAAGATGGGACAGTCAGAAACAACACCCAGGTCAAAAGCGTGACTAACGCCATTATCCAGCAAGGTCTTTTACCCAGCTCCGCCACCTCGTTGATCATCCACGATAGCTGCTTGGGCAAACCCGCCTTTAATATGCTGCCTAAGACACACAAACCTGGTAACCCAGGCAGACCTATCGTCTCGGCCTGCTCTTGCCCTACAGAACGGATTTCAGAGTTTCTAGACAGCATGTTTCAGCCGTTTGTTGCCAGCCTCCCTTCGTATATCAAAGACACCAACCACGCTATCTCCATCTTCGATTCCATCAGTTTCACTAACCCTTCTCAGTATCACATCTTCACTTTAGATGTGACTTCACTCTACACTTCCATTCCTCACTCTGACGGCCTTAAAGCCTTAGAATTTTTCTTGGAGAAAAGGCTTAATCCCTCGATAGCCACTGGACCATTACTGCGTCTTGCGGAGTTAGTCCTCAACCTCAACTCGTTTGAGTTCAATGGGGACTACTTCGACCAGATCAGCGGTGTGGCCATGGGTACTAAGATGGGTCCCAGTTATGCCTGCCTCTTCATGGGCTATCTGGAGCACCAGGTATGGAGTCAGTACACCGGTAGGCTCCCGGAGCTCTACAGGAGGTACATTGACGACTGCTTTGGTGTCTCGAACATGCCCTTGCCTGACCTACAGAACTTCATTGCCTTTCTTTCAGACTTCCATCCCAGCATCAAACTTACCTCCACCATTTCTTCGTCGGCTGTCAATTTCTTAGACCTCACAGTCTCTTTAGGTTCCGCTGGTCTATGCACGACGGTTTATTATAAACCAACTGACTCGCACTCATTCCTTCTCTATACCTCCTCCCACCCTCCCTCGTGCAAACGTTCTATTCCTTTCTCCCAACTGTTACGTCTCCGACGACTTTGCCAGGATAACAACGACTTCCATCAAAAAGCCCACGAGATGCTTGATTTCTTTCGCCTTCGTGGCTATCCTCATAATGTTCTATCTAAAGCTCTTCACCGCTGCCAGTCTATCAGTCGCACTGAGGCTCTCTCCTCCAGGCCGAAACCACGAAACAATAGACCTGTCCTCTCACTTACTTATCATCCCCACAATATTGCTGCCAAGAATATCCTTTTGAAACATCTATCCATTCTCCGGGCGGAATCGACCACTCGTGATGTCTTCTCAGAGGCTCCTCTAGTGGCATATAAGCGGGATCGTAACCTCAGAGATGTGCTGGTCCATAGCAGGCTACCCCAACCTCACCAGTCTCTTCCTGGCACGGTGGCGTGTCTTCGATCGGTTTGCAAGACCTGTCCATACGTACTTCAAACCCAGAGTCTGACATTCCCTAAGACGACCTTCCACATCCGTGAGGGTTTCTCATGCATCAGTCGCAACGTCATCTATGCGATTACCTGCACACGTTGCGACATGAGATATGTCGGTGAGACAGGATTACGTCTTGGGGACAGATTTCGACAACATCTTTCTGACATCACCAGCGGCGCCCAGAAACCAGTATCCATACATTTCAACAGTCCTGACCACCATGGCGTAGCCGACATACAGGTCACGGCCATCAAATCATGCGCATCCCACGAACGGGATCGGAAGACATTGGAACACCGTCTCATCTTCCAGTTGGGCACACTCTCCCCTCACGGCCTTAATGTCCAACACAGCTTCATTTAACTTCCCACCCCACCCTCCCACCCCTAGCTTACAGTCCACCATCTGGGTACGTGCAGATCCTTTGGATGACATCACAGTCAACTCTCTTGGCGGATTTACGTTCGGTGTTTTGCCATCATTTTCTGAACGACCGCCACTCATGCCTCTCTGTGTGTACTAACACTATATAGGTTTCCACAGCGGTGTTTCGAGCGCTTAACGATAATTGCTAATTGTCATCTGCGTCCGTAACATCTTTGCCGGTCTCTAATTTCACTTTTCCGCACACATGGGCGCGTCTCCACCCCACTCCCTTCCCGCTTGACCTTTGACCCGTGTACCATACATCCGGTCTATTGATCCACTGGCGCCCTACGTGTGTCAGACCTTCCAAGCTAGGACACGGTATTCAGATGAGTACATTTAATTTTAATTAGTTTAATAGTTTAATATTGTCATAGTGTGTTTCATGTAGTTTTGTGTTGGTTTGTATTTGTTTGTCCTGTGCTGACGAAGGCTTTGGCCGCAACGTCCAATTTGTCTCTTGTAGTCGTGTTTTAGTAAAGCTCACAATCTACTTCTCGTTTATTTGAGTGATTCATTCATTGCCATATATAAATATGAGAATAGTTTGTGTCACTTCCCATATGAGTAGTGCCACAAAGAGGCAGCTAGGGGAGGATGTCAGAGACCTAAACGCATGTGAGACGCTAGAGACAGTACAGACAGGGCAGTACAGAATAGAGACAGTACAGACAGGACAGTACAGAATAGGGACAGTGCAGACAGGACAGTATAGAATAGAGACAGTCAGGTAACAGGGACTGAAGTGAGACAGGTAGGTTAATGTACTGGGACAGGTCACGTCTGTTGACAGACACCAAGGGGTCAAGGACAAGTGAGCCTGTAACGCAGTACAGACTCGAGACAGACGGACCGAGTGAGGAAACACGGGGCTACTGACCACGTGCTAGGAGAGACCGCACCGAGTACGGGCAGACGGAATTAGACTAGCGACTGAGACGCATGTGTTTGCAATTGGACTACCTGCATCAGATTGAGAAGACGAACGAAAGTTATTCAGACTGCTGAGCTGTATAGTTGATAGAATACCAGCTGTGTAACTGTGAGACAGTGCGTGCTTAGATTGAGCACGACGATGTACGCTGTTTGGGAGCGATGGTGAGATTGCGTATAAGAGCGAGCGTGTATACATAGTTAAATATGTGTATATAACAAGCCTATATTGTGTTACCAGTTCGGACTCGACTGTATTCAGTCGGCAGTGTATTTTGTGTAGCGAACGATCAACTACTGTATCGGTGACGTTCGACAGCCATTGAATAAATGTTTCAGATCGGAACGGACCACGAGCTTGTCTCCGAGTTGAATGACTGTATGAGAGAGTAGCTTTACCTTGTCATTGTACCTGTATCAATGCAATTAACTTAAAGAAGATACATGATACCGGCCTTCTCCACCTGGTCTCACAGGCGCCCGACCACCTCTCCATTGCCCATAGGTAACCTCCTATCGCTTAAAAAAGCTCGACTTTTAAGCCATAGGTAATCTATCACCAAGAGGTGCATTCCCTGCCAGCCTATCAGTATCGGCCTATTCCCTCCCCCCCTGGCCGTGTACCCACGTGGCCAGGGCAAAATATCCATACAATTCTCACAGTCTGATACTTCTGAAGAGAGGATAGCCATTCCATACGAAACGTTCCTTTCTCCATCTTACTAAGCATACTCATTGAGTCCGTTATAAATGCGATGTGTTGCAGTGGTCGCCTCTAACCTTCGGAATGCCACTGTTACTGCTTCCACCTCCATTCTCATGCTGGAGGTCGTAGTCTCTGTGACGTATTGTTTTGTCATCCAGCAGTGCTTCCCAAGAAATGTTGCTAAAAATGTAACCCGGATTCAGAGAGACAGTGCAGCGATTAAAATTTTTCCACGGGAGAATTAATTGAGGCTAACTTTGTTTCAAATCTAGCCCATTGATTGGCTGAGACCATGGGGAAAATGTATTGTTCTCGAGGCTGACTGCCGGCCCCGTCACTCGCCATGTTATCTTCAAATTAGCGAGTCACTAATTGTTAGTGGGGATAATTAATCGCCCATTTATTCTCTGCAGTTTGTGTGAGCATTATAAGACATATCTTATATTATGTATTAAAATGAATGCTTTGATGCAACAAGTATCATGATTGAAGTTGTGTGTGAAAAAAGATGAGAATAACTTTTCTTGAAAAGTTGGTTTGAATTTTGCGGTCTGCCGCATCGCCATTTTGTCGAACCGGCTTTCCTGATGCTTGCAATCTCAATTTTGCTATGTGTAATCTTTCTGGTATGCTTTGTGGACATATTTTGTTCTCAAATGCATATCATCTGCAACTTGTCTCTGTGTTATTAAATGTTTTCTCTCGGAGTGCATATTTTGTACCTCTTTTCGTATACTGGAAAAATGTTACTATCTGTGTACAACTTAAATAGTGTGTTATGCAGGAGAGATGTTCGCACTTGACTTCTCTGGCACTTGGGAGTAACCTTTTGTTTACATTTTTGTAAATACACAGAGGTGTGATTGTCTTGTAGTCTTTTTCATAAATGATGTTATGGGATTGTCGTTTTGTATGATATATAATCTCAGGTGAGAAGACAGAAAACGTGCACCAAAAAACCACTGGCTTGGCAGGACGTGCATTCTCCGTCTGCATTGTACCCTGTTGTAGGTGTCTAGGCCAATAATTTATGTCCAGGATTTTACCAACAACATTCTTACTGCTTGACTTACTACATGAGTGTTAGTTAGATAGTTAGTTAGTTAGTTAGTTAGTTAGTTAGTTAGTTAGTTAGTTAGCCAGCCAGCCAACCAGCCAGCCAGCCAGCCAGTCAGCAAGCTAGCCAGCCAGCCAGCCAGCCAGTCAGTCAGTCAGTCAGTTAGTTAGTTAGTTAGATAGTTATTCGCGGTTCCAATTTCACGGCAACGGGTCGTCCCCACATTGCTCAGTTCCTGTGCCAGTGAATATCACAAAATGCTCCCCACTGCCCCATGCGAACAATGGAATAGACAGGAGTGTCGGCAAGCCAACAGCCCGCACAGGTACACTGTGCATAATGCCGCCGCCAGAATGCCAACACAAAAGTCCTCCACGAAAAGAACATATCATCGTCAATGAAAACGGCAGTCACCAGAAAGACTTCATTGACCGGGGTTTTATCCCATATGGCTCGGTGTCTTTCTGCGAAAGCGCCGCACAAAGCACGAACTCCGTATTTACAGCGACAACTCCCAGGTGTCTCATGGAAAATGCACTAGTGAACCGAAAAGGCAAACCAGTCAATCCAGCAACAGCCGGTCGTCATCGTTCCGAACATGCAGTTCACGCGATAAACAACCGCGGACAAATGCAAAAGCATTCCACGCGAAATTCACAGATCACAGTGTCGCGCCACGCACTCGCTCAGTAGCAGGGCGACGGAACCATAGCCTCCTTAGTCGCCTCTTACGAAGTGCATGGTAGGCAACAGTGTTACTATTCTTTGCTCCCCCGAATGGGTCCCTACAAAAACAGGCGTACTACATGAGTGTTCTTGAAGTCAATGCACTTCTTATGATGGCAGAATTTGGTGGGATGTGGAACAGGGTTCAATAAACTCCTTACTTTTTAAACTCCTTACTTTTAATAGTATAGGGAAGAGAATCATCTGTTCTTATATTCTGGTTTTGAGATGTTGGATAATACCCACTAGATGGTTCATATCTTGTATTAGTAAAGGATTTACAAGTTTTTCATTTATGAGTATTTTACCTTTCATGATCGTGATTGTTACTGCTGGAGTTAGACATAATTTCACCCCAGTGGAGACAGACACATGATGATGATGGCGATGATGGCGATGGTGATGGTGAGAATGATGAAGGAGGAGATGATTGATCTGGTAGCTAGCCTTCTGCCATTTGTCAGTGGTACTTAGGTAATGCTGTTTGTAGCTATGGAAATGAGATTTATGAATTGTTCACATGACGCCATTGTCTCAGGTATTCGGTCCATGTTGTGACATCGGTACTATCAGGACCTTTGAACGGTTAGAAGGTGAATAACCCGTCAGGAAGCTCCAGTATCAGTACAGAATAGATGTGCATATTGAGTAGATACCCCACTCACCTTTGGATGGAGGCAAAACTCTACAGTAGGCGACGAGTTCTATGAAATTGGAAACACCTTCCTTTCTTCTTCCTTTTTGTTTCCTTTGTTTTTAGTATGATACATTGTTACCAACGTATGGGTTTTGTTGCTAATGTATATCGACCTTGTTTTTTTTTTTTTTCTTCATTATGTAGGCGCTGGAGAGATGAAGGTGGAGTATTGACCCCGGATTTATAGTCAACATGCTTGTAATTAGAGGCGGGAAACTGGGATATCAGCCTACCTCTAATATGGACCTGCTAGAGTTTTAAAAGTGCTACTGATGACAGCCGCGCACACTGAAACTTTATGTCAGTGCGTGTGTACCTATTGGAATTTGCCCATGTTAAAGTGGATTCTTTACATCTTGGACCTTCCGGACAGTGCTCAGCTATACATTGTAGGCATGAGCCAGAGGATCTGCCTGGCCCATTTTAGATTCAGAGCGATACCCTATTTAATAATCAATTTCGGATTTTTACGTTCAACTGGCCTATACAAGAGGCTCATGGATAGTCTGGGGTTCACCAGCAATTAACAGCATGGATTAGCCGACTATCTTTGCGAACTCCCAGCTTCTTTTTAATCTCATCATCCAGCATATTCCAGTCATGGGCAATCAAACACTATACTCACGGTCAATGATAAATGTGTGTTTAGCTGAACGAAGATATAGCCTACATCTTTATCCAGAACAAGAGGCTAGAAATTTATGCCCAATTTCAGGTTACCTACTTTTTTTTTAAACACTATGGCGACTGCGATGTCCTGAATCGTGGGATACTGAAGAACTCTGTGCCTAATTTTGGATTTAACAATCAAACAGTCAGCTGGAGAATTATACCTCGACCTGTTACACCACGCCGGAATGCTTCTAACCCAGCTACTTAGCAGTTGTGACTTGGGGATTACAGTAAATTCTTGGTGGATATTATAATGGATTCCCTTCATGTTGTAAGCCTTCGATATCTGATCCGGTTGGATTACCCATTTGTGTGTGTACAATTCCAAATTCCCTGGATACGTGGGAATATATATCCGCTGTTTTCTGGATTATAGCGAGTGGGATTATGGCCAGACTTTTTGGATGGATTCATGATGAGGAGGGAGTCATCAATAGTCACCTAAGAATATCAGAGATAGATTAAATAGATTTTCTATATATATGTATTGTATGGATTAGTTTTCACTTGCTTTGTTTTGTGTGTGACACCTGTTGTTTGTTGTGAACATTTTTTGGGATTTTTGGGGAACACTGTTATGGTTGCATAACCTGTGTGAGTTTCCTTAATATGATCAATGCTTTCATGTAGATGTCTCCATGGTTCAACCAACAGGGTTTTTCCAGGACCCAAATGTTTACACAATACAGTGGTTTGTTTTTAGTTCAACTAAGCCTTGAAGTTAATTCGTTGTGAACGTCTTGTTCTAAATTTGATGTGTATAGTCAAGCTGTGGTTGCTGTTGTTGTCTAACAGTGGCTGTTCCCATATGTTATGTAATACAGTGATTCATTGTGTTGTTTTTGTCTAACAGTAGTTGTTCCCATCTGTTATGTAATACAGTGATTGTGCATAACAGTGGATACTTATCATTGTTTATATATATATATATATATATATATATATATATATATATATATATATATATATATATATATATATGTGTGTGTGTGTGTGTGTGTGTGTGTATGTGTGTGTGTGTGTGTGTGTGTGTGTGTGTGTGTGTGTGTGTGTGTGTGTGTGTGTGTGTGTGTGTGTGTGTGTGTGAAATTAAATGTGGGGCGTGAGACTTACCCATAGACACACCTTCTTGGTACAGTGACTAGTTACTCGGGTGTCTGGGGTAGAACTTCCCGGATCTTATCTTCCAGCCTTCTATGGGAAACATTTCTTCTATATTAGTGTTGAACTTGCACACTTTTCTTGCATTGTTCAATGTTTGGGGATTTCTTGAGCCAGTATATTAATTCCTCTAGAGGGCGTGTTTGGGAATGAGACCCCATTCCAACCGGAATACCCCTAGTAAACTTGTCCTTATTCTCATTAATTATCTTTACCACCTCACAGTCTCATATGCCAGACTCTCCTTTTTCAAGACTCGTCCATAAGCCTTCGCGATGAAATCCCAACTACTACGCCTGTTTCTAACCACTGATCCATCGGTGTAGATCACTATGTCACCTTGTGTGTTAATCTGGATCAGTTGTTGCACGTCACTCTATGTGCGGCCTGCGCATAGTGCGGCCATTCTCTGCACTCACGACTTAGAGTTACTGTTACATTGTGCTAGTCTGTCACGTCTTCCGGAACTTCAATCCACTCTTTCACGATTTATGGTCTCTAGATCACCCATCTCGCATATAGATATTTCTGCCTGTGTCATTCAGGACCTGCTTCGTCTTAGTCTATGACCCTTGACCATATACATAGCTTCATGCAGGGGTGATCCATATCTGTAGCAACTCTCAGGTACCATTTGGTTTGGAGGATCCTATGCCTGTCCGTCCGCCATTGTTGGTAGAGCCATGATAATATATATATATATATATATATATATATATATATATAGAGAGAGAGAGAGAGAGAGAGAGAGAGAGAGAGAGAGAGAGAAAAGTAGACACACAGACAGAGAGAGAGAGAGAGCGAGCGAGCGAGCGAGAGAGAGAAAGAGAGAGAGAGAGAGAGAGAGAGAGAGAGAGAGAGAGAGAGAGAGAGAGAGAGAGAGAGAGAGAGAGAGACCAAATTATAGAATAAATTGTTTAATTAGCAAGAAAGCTATATATACTAATAGTTTAGTTAGTTTAGTCGTTGGATCAACATCGCGGCACACGGTTTAACCCATAAGTGCTCCGTTTTCCTCCTAATTCAAACCTGAGTCTGGAGAAACTCAGCTGAATGCACGAACTCCGTTACATCGACCATGCCCCGTAGCCAAGCCATCCAGGTATTTACTTCTCGGTCTTCCCCTTGGTTTCTTCTCCTCGATCTTGCCAGTTGTCACCAAGATCTCCAATTTTTTTCTTCTCATAACGTGACCAATAAAATGTTGACTGTCTACGTCTAATTTCTCTAATCTGGCTGCTGGGGATGGGGACGGAGCGCTTATGGGAATGTCCCGAATGCTGTGATGTCGGTTCCTAAATCAATCAATCAATCAATTTCTCTAATCAGTTTATAGTTTTCATTTGTTTCTTGTAGGATTTGGTCTTTGGTTTTTCTGTCTGTCCGTGGTATTCTTTGCATTCTCCTCAGAAACCACATTTCCACAGCCATCAGATGTTTTTCAGCTTGTCTGCTCATTGTCCACGCTTCACATCCACACAAAAGCACAGGTTCTATGTTGCACCTCAATAACTCTAGCTAAGAAACACAGGCGTTATCAACCCGTGGGTAGGTTTTGTTTCTTAAAAAGAAAAATGACCATAATAGTGGCTTTAATGTCTAATCTTTCTTATTTTCAACTGTATTGTGATTTGCAACATACAGAAGATGCACAATAGAACCTATGTTTGCCCAATTATCTTTGACGGAGGGACTTTCATCTCACCACTGATAAATCTGGGTATAACATTCGCTTTGTTTCGAGCCCGGTTACTTCCGAGGCGAGACGGGCGCAGTAGCCAGTCCGCCCCTCCTTCATAGCCGGGTCTGTGGCGAAGGTGTTACAGATGCAATTCGTAATCCCGCATACCGCGTTCGAAACATGGCTGCGGGCGGTTTGGAAGAAGACTGCCTTCTGTTGGTTTTCATACAATGGTATATGTGCCTATATCCTTTACAGGACGTCGCAATCAACCCCAGCATTACTTTTGCTGTGTGTGATTTCTTGGCAAGTTTGCGTTCAGTGGTTTGTCAGTGCTTTCTGAGCGACTGGCAGTCTTACCATTTTATGAAAACCATCGCAGGGTGGTCTGCATCCAAATCGAACGCGGTTTCGTATGTGGAATTGTGAACTGTGTCAGTGACACCTTCTCCGCAGAGCCGGCTATAGTCAACAACTAGCTCATAATCTTTTTCTTTTTTTTGTTGATTCATCCATTGCCTCCGATAAAAGAGAAGCGATTAGAGAGACATCGTTACGCCGATATAGTCTAGGCACATGCATAACATCAGATGGAAGATGCATCACTGAGATAAAGAACAGAATAGGACAATCAAAACTGCATTCTATTAAATGAAGAATGTGTTGTGCAATAAGTCATTGTCCTTGAAAGTTAGAAAGAGAGTTCTTGCATGTTAAATAGAACCAGTTTTAATACACGGCTGCGAATCCTGGAATATTAATAAATACAAGAGGGAGTCAATAAGCAAGTCACACAGTTCTGTAGGATGGCAGGTAAATGTAGTTGGTGTTTTATACAGGTGTCATTAGGTAACAGCAACATCGAACTTTATATTCCCGTTCGTCATGTGGCGCTAGGTGTCTCATAAGCATGCGCGGCACATAAACAAAATGGCGACTGTACTTACTGAGAGTACAACCAAAGAGCAACGTGCTGTTGTGCGTTTTTTTGTGTGGGAAAAAGGACTGCCTGCAAAGGACATTCATAACGAACTGCTTCCTGTTTATGCTGACAAATGTTTGCCCGTCAAGCGGTGCATAGCTGGGTAGAAAACTTTTCTCAAGGACGCTCTAAAATTGTTGATGAAATCCGATCTGGTCGTGCTGTTGAGATTGCAACAGAAGCATCCGTGCAGCGGCTGGAGGAGATGATTAGAATGATAGGCAAGTAACGATAGACTCTGTAGCATCTGCAATAGGGTGCTCACACGGTTCAGCATACAACATAATGCATGATCGATTGAAATTTAAGAAAGTGTGCTCATGGTGGGTACCCGGACAATTGAAGGAGGAACACAAAGCGAACCGATTTGGCCTGTCCTTGCATCATCTCTGTCGATACGAAGATGAAGGGAAAGACATACTGAACAGGATTGTTACTGGGGACGAATTACGGGTGCATCATTACCAGTCCGAATAAAAGGGTGCTTCAATGCAATGAAAACATCCTTCTTCGCCTTGTGTCCAAAAATTCAAGGTTTCGCCATTAGAAGGGAAGGTTACGCTGACAGTGTTCTGGGATTGTCAAGGAGTGCTTTTAATCAAATTTAAGAAGAAATGTGACACTGTGAATTCTGAATCGTACTGTGAAGTTCTATCGATGCTTCATGATGCAATTCGAAGAAAACGTCCAGGACTGCTGACTAGAGGAGTGTTGCTTCTTCATGACAATGCCAAACCTCATACGGCTCGATTAACTCAGAAGAAAATTAACCAACTAAGGTGGAAAGTTCTGGAACATCCACCTTACAGCCCAGTCTTAGTCCCTAGCGATTTCCACCTTGTTGGTTCACTGAAAACCCACCTTGGCGGGAGACATTTCGCGAATGACGCCGAAGTTTAATGTAAAGTGACAACTTCTGGTTTAGAAAATAGAGCACAAGTTCTATGCAGCCAGTTTGGGAGGAATGATAAAACGATGTGATAAGTGCATTAATGTAAGTGGAAAATATGTAGAGAAATAAAGGGACAATGTATGTAGGGAAATAAACTGGTTTTAAGTTGTTATCATATTTTAGTTATTTTTCTACAGCCATTAGTGACTTACTTATTGACTTCCCCTCGTCTGTGAAAGAATCTCTAGTAGCCTTGGAGACGTGGTGTTATAAAAGAATGTTGAAAATTATTTGGACGACCAAACTGAGCAATCTGGACATTTTGTGTGAAGCTAAGTCGCAAAGACAACATTTCAAATACAGAATGAGGCAGTCATGGGTTTGTTTTTTTTTTGTTTTTTTATGTGCTATATTATGAGACGACAAACACTGGAACGTGTGGTGACAACCGGAAAGATCTGCAGAAAGATAGATAGAAAAAGACAGCGGGAGAAGATTCTTCACTGTCTTGTGTCATGGCAAGGAAGGGAGTCAACACACGGATTGATCTATGACGTAGGAGATCATAATTTGTGGAGATGCATGATCGCACACTGGATGATGATGATGATGATGATGATGATGATGATGATGATGATGATGATGATGATGATGATGATGCAAGCCGGTTTAAGAGATAACACGACCTGAACGTCAATGCTTTGGCCTTAAGAATTAACACTCAGTCTCCAAAGGTCAGCATGACCGAACCGATAAGAGAGTTCGCTCTTAAACTTCCGGTGTACTAATATTGAGGTAACGGGTTCAACTACCTACATCTGTCATTTAGACTAAAATGTTGACTTCTTGTCCTTGACTCGGGGACGTAAATTACAAGTACCTCAGAAGTCGGAGTCAGTTTTCCTTATGGCGAGAGGCACTGGTAATATGGAAAGCTAATCCAGACGCAAGCATCATTCCCATAGAAGTATCAGGGCCAGGCACCTTACCGCTGGAAAATTGCTGGATGGCTTTGTTTACTTCCACTATGGTCGGCAGGTCATCAAGAGTACCATTAGTGGGGACTTGGGGAAGGCAGTTGATGGTTTCATCATCGAAGGTGGAGGTTGCATTTAAGATGTTGCTGAAATGCTCTGCCCAGCGTTGAAGGATGTCTTTCTTATCTGTGACCAATGTTCCCCCATCTGCACTAAGGAAGGGAACTATGCCTGATGATGTGGGTCCATAGACCGCTCTCAGTGAGTCGTGGACTTTTTTTATATCATGTCTGTCAGCAAGGCCTTGAATCTCATCAGCTTTGTTGCTCAGCAGGAAGTTTCTGCACTACTCTCCGGATGTTGTTGAAGGAATCTTTTTTTTTTTTTTTATTTTGATTTCGGGTCATTCAAATATGCCTTGTGGAGAAGATGTTTCTCGGCCAGCAATTGATTGATGTTTCGGAATTTTCATCAAACCTGTCTTTATGCTTACGGGGGCTGGACACAGGATTTCCATAGCAGTGGTGTAAATTATGTCCTTTAAAGCTCTCCACTCTGTTTCCGCATCCTGAATAGCTCCAGCATTTGGCTTGAGGTGGTCTTCCAGCATATTTTCAAACGACAGCTGCATTTTTACTGTTTCGGCGGGTGACATGTAGTTTTTTTTTTTTTTTTTCGATGTAGTCACCACTGCGTTCAATGCAAGTTCTCCATCGCCGATTAAGTGCTCGGATGTCTATAAACAAATTATCTAGGACGTGTGTTTACCTGCTCATGCACCACCTGCATTAACTCTTCATCTGACCGAAAAGTTTTGAAACTTTCTACTCCACGCATACACTTCCTGGACTAACAGGCATGCATCACCATACTGGACCTTCATTCGCCGGTGCATTTATATAGGTCTCACCCCTTCACCGATCAAAAACGGATAACATAAAGCTGATCCTCTCTGGCGCATGTCAAAAGTGGGGCATGTCAAAACTGTCGTAATGACGTCGCCATGTTTGCCTGTACCTTGATGTCAAGTGCTTAACCCTCTTGACATCCTTAACAACAAGATTGATAGGTTACAAGACAATAGCATGGCTACTGTAATTTCTATCACATTTTTAAGATTTTCATTTGAATCCCCCTCGTAGCATCTTCTCTCTTGGTATCGTTGACATTGTTATATCTCTACCCTGTATTCACTGGCCTTAAACTCAAGCCTAGTCCATACACATGCTTCTACTTCTAGTATTTTATCACTACTCGGGAGTGCACAGGACTGAATTTTGTATGTGGAATAGCTGTCCCTATTACCAGAGTTCCTCACCATCGGGGCTCTGCGGACAGAGTCCCTCACCATCACGTCTCTGCGGACAGAGTCCCTCACCATTACGGCTCCGCGGACAGCTCTGCGTTCGATTTCTCTCTGTGTTCGAGTTCGATTTGAGGATCGGCCCTTCTAAAAGCAATAGCAATTTAGGGAACTAACATTGTCTAGTCAATAACAAATAGCCAATAAATGCTGGGGTTGTAGCAAAGTCCTGTAAAAGACGTGCAAGTCATTTTTCATGTCAAGTTTAGAATAAGGTTGATGATTCAACTCAACCTGTGTAAAGTTTAGAATAAGGCTGATGTTGCAACTCAACCTGTTTGAAGCTTAGAATCAGAATAATGTTGCAACTCAACCTGTGTGAAGTTTAGAATCAGGTTGATGATGTAACACAAGCTGTGTCACGTTTAGAATCAGGATGATGATGCAACTCAACCTGTGTCAAGTTTTACACCTGTAATAATGGTTCACCTGTTCGTTTTATTGAATCTATGTTATGATTAACTTATCGAAAATGCTTCGAATAAGAAATTAAGAACGACAGCAGGAAACCTAGATAACATCAATGTCAAAAGGTAGAATAAATAACAAATTAGGTTATGGAGTTTTGTATGAACATATATTAGAAACAACAATCTGCCATAAAGATTGATAATGAAATAAGGCAATATCAGCTATTAAGAGAGGTGTGCCACAGGGGTTTGTTATGTCTCCATATCGTTGTCCCCATACAGTGAAAATATTATGAGAAATTTAGAAGATATGATAGAAAGGAATCATCATTGGATGACATAAAAGCAATAGCATTAGAAATACGGATGATACAGTATTGATTGCAGACAATGAGCAGGATCTGCAACAGTGAAATATTATGGTTAGAATTAAAATGTAAGAAGGCAGAGACTATGGTCGTCTCTAAGAAGAAAGAAATACCACAATGTAATATACGGGTAAATGGGAATGTTGCTTGTACCTTTTCCTTCCATACATCCATGCTGTTCACCAATTTCATTTTGTATTTTCTTTCTTGTTCTTTTCATTATAATTCTTAGTGGAAACTTAGTGATAAGGCATGAGGTTAATTGTACGAAAATGTTCAGTTACTCCTGGTCTGTTTGGGATAGCTATAAATGCAGATTTCAACATATTATTAGGTAGTTATCCACTGTTGTAAATATCATTCAACATTTTAGTTAATATTTCAACTATAAATTCTCTCTGTACTTCTAATTCTTCTATTGTGATTCCGTCTGGTCCGGCAGTTTTTCTTTTCTTCATATGTTTGATACCGTTAGCTACTTTTCTTTTAGAATAGGAGGACCTTCTAAGTTACTTTCTTCTAATAATTCTTCAATTTCTCCATCATTTAATTCACTTACATGCTCATTCCATCTCTTCATTATAGCATCTTCATCCAATAACATCGTTCCTGTTTTTCCTTGATTTAAAACACTCCGTGTTTACACTTATTTATCATCCCGAGAGCTCACGGATTTGCCAGTACATTTTATTGTGTATCTTGAATGGAATTTAATTCAATTTGCGTTTAACCAATTTTCATTTGGTTATGACGGGTTGGAATTCCGGTCGGTAACTAAAGCTTCCAATTTGAATGTTGTCTAGTGAGTATGAACATCACAGAATGGTATAGAAAAACTAATAACCTCAACCGAAAAGAATAGTAAAAATCACAACTTTTATCTTAACATAGCAAAACCAAAGATAATGCATGCGGATAAACCTAATATGAAGAAAGAAATGTGTGTTAATGATGAAAAATTTGGAGATAGTGGGAAATTGGGAATATCTTGGATCATTAAATACCAACAATGGTGACACAATGAAATAAATTAAAAGACGAAATCTATTGCTCTTCAAAAACTAAACAATATACTGAATAAATTGTGGCGTGTGACAGATAGATCTACAAATTTTAGATTTTTAAGAGCATGGATCTTTCCGTTGCAACATATGTCTGTGAGACCTGGACACTTACTAAACAAGCTGAATAGCGCACACATGCCTTTGAATATAAATATTATAGACGGGTTCTAAGAATATCTTGGATACAGAACCGAAAAATGCATCTATACGACAAGATCTGAATATTGGAGAAGGGTGGCTACTAAAGACGATAAAACAAAGAAAGTTGAAATATTTGTGTCACTTGAAACGTCATGAAAGTTTGGAGAGAACAATCATGGAGAGGTATATGCCCAGGAAGAGAAGAAGAGGAAGGCCAAAGAGAAGATGGGTGCAGGATGTTGCAGTTGATCTCCAGATGGGTGTGTCGGACGCGGGACATCTTGCTTATGACCAAGAAGTTTTGCAGAAGGTTGTTATGGGAGCGAGTACTGCAAAGGACATGCTACTGAATGAATGAATAAATGAATGAATGAATGAATGAATGAATGAATGAATGAATGAATGAATGAATGAATGGGTGCGTCCTCTAATCCTTACTATTAACTTCTGCTTCTATGAGCCCCAAACCATACATGTATGTTTATTTATGTACAGTCTTATGTCTGTATCAACATAATCCCCATATAAATGATCTCCCAGACTTCCTTCCCAGTTCATACATCTTAAGCCTGTATCAACACAATCCCCATATCAGTTATCTCCCCGACTTCATTCCCAGTTCATACGTCTTAATTCTGTATCAACATAATCCCCATATAAGTTATCTCCCCGACTTCGTTCCCAGTTCATACGTCTTAAGTCTGTATCAGCACAATCCCCATATAGGTTATCTACCAGACTTCGTTCCCAGTTCATACGTCTTAAGTCTGTGTCAGCCAAATCCCCACATAAGTTATCTCCCAGACTTCCTTCACAGTTCATACGTCTTAAGTCTGTATCAACACAATCCCCATATCAGTTATCTCCCAGACTTCGTTCCTAGTTCATACGTCTTAAGTCTGTATCAACACAATCCCCATATCACTGGTCTCCCAGACTTCGTTCCCAGTTCATACGTCTTAAGTCTGTATCAACACAATCCCCATATCAGTTATCTCCCCGACTTCGTTCCCAGTTCATACGTCTTAAGTCTGTATCAACATAATCCCCATATAAGTTATCTCCCCGACTTCGTTCCCAGTTCATACGTCTTAAGTCTGTATCAGCACAATCCCCATATAAGTTATCTACTAGACTTCGTTCCTAGTTCATACGTCTTAAGTCTGTATCAACACAATCCCCATATAAGTTATCTCCCAGACGTCCTTCCCAGTTCACACGTCTTAAGTCTGCATGAACACAATCTCCATATAAGTTATCTCCCAGACTTCGTTCCCAGTTCATACGTCTTAAGTCTTTATCACCACAATCCCCACATAAGTTATCTCCCAGACTTCGTTCCCAGTTCATACGTCTTAAGTCTGTATCAGCACAATCCCCATATAAGTTATCTCCCAGACTTCGTTCCCAGTTCATACGTCTTAAGTCGGTATCAGCACAATCCCCATATAAGTTATCTCCCATACTTCGTTCCCAGTTCATACGTCTTAAGTCTGTGTCACGATTTGGCAGCCTTTACTTCCCAGAACAATTGTCGGTTCACTTTTGATGGGCCATGTAGAGGATCAACAGACGAACAAAACCGTTTTCTCTATAATCAAGGCTATACTGTCTTGACGTAAGCTTGCAAAACCTGCAAGTAAACAAACCACCAGGAATGGCTTTCTATTTGGGAAGTTAATTTGACACCAGTACCGGTCACCCCCAGAGGTTATCAATCCAGCCAGACGGGAGGGCAGACTCAGGGGACTGAATAGTAATTAAAACCAACCAGGCATGACGCAAGCAAACCTGGTTTACCAACAGAGTTGTAAACTGGCTGCTGACCATGAGAACCTAATTGTTCCCTTGACATGACACCTGATAAGAATAGCTAGGAAATCGCCCAACCGCGATGGCTGACCCCATCTGGTAGAGACTAGAGGCGCAAGGTGTGAAATCACTGATAAGACTCAGTGGGCTAATAATTGTCAGACCCACAGGTGTGAAGGCTAGTGTGCATGCAGAAAGAATTTTTATGACTGGACAGACTTGGAGATATTGCAATTAACGTCAGGAGGAGATAAGAAGAATTTAGGAATGGAATTCCTGGGAGATAAGTGTCTACTGCTAGGCTAGGTATAAAAACCCCTGCTAGACTTTTTCCCTTTAGATTAAGTCTGACTTCAGAACAGGTAAGAACTATCTCAATGTTCTGTAGTCATATGCATGATTATTATGTTAGATTTCACTACAAAAGTTATTTCTTAGTTAAGTGATTTTCAGTCTATATCTGATCTAGGTTATTGCAAGAACTATCATTGTCATAGGTTACTTGAGTGTTCTTTCTAAGTTCTGTGTTCAATATCATTGTGCTTCATGTATTATTACTCTTCTGAGCAGTAGAAACTTATGGAAGGCAGGTCTTGTCTAGATAAACTTGAGGTGTCGTAGCAGATGCTTGCCATCTCTTTCTAAACTAGACTAGTCCTTTTTGGTGTGTGCATTTGTTGTACAGATTATAGTCAACTGACTATTTATTTAATTCTTACAACAGCAGTAACAAAGTGGTGATTAAACCGGGCAGCTCAGCAAATATGGCTGGTCTGTGTGGTCACTTCAATTAGACGTTGTATATCTCATTTTGTAGCTATACAATATTAGTACTAATTAATAATGCCTGATGCTATTATGTTGAGTATCATTAGATGTCCATCTTGAAGTAATATAATGTTTACGGATATGTTGGATGTATGTATGTGTAATTTCATAAACTAACTAGTGCATTATGCTATGGTGTTAAAGTATCATAATATGTCTAGTTTAATCAATATGTTTATGGGTATTGGATGTTTGATATATTGATTTGTCATATGCAAACCTACCAATATGAAGTGTTATGCTATTGTCTGCGCATTGGCACATTGGCCAATGATTGTGTTGTAGCAGAGGTGTAATGGTACAGACATTATCCACAAGTGTTATAGGGTATATGGTGCTAAACTTTCTCAGTGTATTGTGGGCGTGCGTTCACGGTAATGCATGGAAACCTGGCACAGCTACGGGTCACGGCTTGTAAGCCCGGATTACCCGGTACTATTATAATACCATTACCGACCCTGTGAGCTGCTAATCCAACTTTGGACGGAGCGGCTGTATGACACAGAATTTCTGTATTAGCGACATGGACATGGGGCGGCAGAAATGTAATCATTACAGGCGTGTGAGACAATTGAAAAGCCCGTCCAAGACTAAAGACAGTAGGGAGGAGGATGGTGAACACAGTAGAGCTGGAAGATAAACTTGGCCAGACTGGTCATTGTATATGTTTGTGTTATGATATGTTTTAATTAGGATTGCGCTGATGTAGAACTAGATATAACACATTCTCGACTTTCTTTCAAGCTCTCACAAGGAGCACCTATGTTGTAGATCTCAAGGACGAGTGAAGACTACGAGTGTCAGGACTGACAGGATCGTCAGAATACCGGCAAGCTGTTTCTTTTGTTGAGTCTACTGGAGAGTGGGGATCTGGACCACAGTTCCAGATAGATGAAGTAACAAGTAAAGTTACGTAATGTTTCTCATCACAATATGTTATATGATTTCATCATCCTCATATTAAAACCCATCAGATGTCTATGATTAGTAAATAAATGTTGTAATATTGTAACTCATAGTTCTCTCGTTATATTTTAATTCCAATTGTGCATACGTGTTGTTGTGTACATTGGTGGGGGTTCACTTAGACACCAAGGAAGGGAGCAGTCAGGGAGAAAAACCTGTACTGAGATAGTCGTCTATACTAATATATTTAGACTTAAACATCTATCTTAGCTAACCTTCTCTTTCCCATTCCTTGGCGAATATTCAGCACAGTTCATTTCATTTTGTAACGAGCCACTTGGAGCTGTTCGTTGGATATTCAGGGCTTAATCTGTAGTTCAGCCATATAGATTTTGTCCCTAGTCAGTTTCTGACTATTTAGGGTTGCTCGCCAGTGAATAATATTTCATCTAGCCGGTGGGGCACCCCGACTTATGACAGTCTGTATCAACACAATCCCCATATCAGTTATCTCCCAGACTTCGTTCCCAGTCCATACGAGTCTTAATTTATATTTCTTAACCCCTCCAAACCTCTATTCTTCTGCATTGCTTGCTATCACTTGACGTCACTTTTGTTTAGAAAATGTAGCTGTGTTTATGAGTGAACCCCTGCTGTTCACGCGATAAAATGAATCTATGCACGTGCATCTGCGCGCGAACTTCACGTGTGACCTATGAGTGAGATACAGTTGCCCGAAACGGGGCTAACTGTAATTAGCGATAGCAGTTATTGACCTTGCGTATTCTAACTCAGAATGCTCTCATATGTTGCCTACATTGCGGGTCACTTTATGAGGTCTTGGGTGCTGATTGGCCGAAACCGCTAAACAGGTTGTTGTCGTGTCGTGGGACATCATCATCTTGTACCATGCCAGTAAGCGTGGGCTGTCATGGTTCGTCAACTAACACGACCAGCCAGCTTTGGATCAACTCGGTGTGCTTGTCTCCGTTGTGCCATGTGGCCCGGATATATATATATATATATATATATATATATATATATATATATATATATATATATATATATATATATATATATATATATATATATATATATATATACGATTGAAGGCTAAGACCAAAATTAGGAGGGTACTGATCAGAGAGTTGCTTTTTGGAGATGATGCTGCAGTTACGACCCACTCTGAGGAAGAATTGCAATGTCTACTATCTGCATTCTCCAATGCTTGTTCTGAATTTGGTTTAACAATTAGCAAAAAGAAGACACAGATTATGTCACAAGGTGCACATGGGGTACCATCAATCTTTATTGACGACGCCGAACTAGAGATAGTAGACCATTTTACATATCTAGGATCGGTGGTAAATAGCAAATTATCCCTAGATCAGGAAATCAACATCCGGATTGGTAAGGCAGCAACAACAATGAACAGGTTAAGAAAAAGAGTCTGGGAGAACAGGAAGCTTACTGCCAAAACAAAAGTCCTTGTCTATCAAGCCTGTGTCCTTAGTACTCTTCTCTATGGCAGTGAAACCTGGACAACTTACTCACACCAAGAGAACAATTTAAACAGCTTTCATATGCGGTGTCTGCGAAGAATTCTTGGTATTAAGTGGCAAGACAAAATCACAAATACTGAAGTATTGGAAAGATCAGGTTGTGTGACAGTTTATTCCATGCTCAGTCTTCGTAGACTTAGATGGATAGGACATCTTAGGCGGATGGATGATGGTAGAATACCAAAGGATATCTTTTTTGGTGAATTACAGATGGGTAAGAGATCTCAGGTTCGGCCTCTACTACGATACAAAGATGTGTGTAAGCGGGACATGATTGATACAGGCATTGATAATGCACATTGGGAGCAAGTCGCCGCTGAACGTGTTGCATGGAGGGCAAATATCAGAAATGGAATAAAGTCAAAGGAGAAAATTATTGCAGAAAAGTCACACACCAAGCGTTTGAGACGTAAGATGGTGCATGATGGTGGAAATGACCACGTGTTCACATGCACCCACTGTGAACGGACATTTACAGCGCAAATTGGCCTTATCAGTCACACTCGCTACCGCCATAGTTAAAAGTTATTATGCCTTTTTAAAGCACAAACTATCGTCTGTCAAGACGGCAAGGTGCCAATGTCATGTGTCATATATATATATATATATATATATATATATATATATATATATATATATATATATATATATGCCTTCCCTTCGCTCTTTTCCCATCCATCTTGCCATCTATCACTAAGTTTTTCAGTTTGGTTCTTCTCAAAATGGGCCTAACAAATCTTTACTGTCTACGTCTAATTGTCCTAATATCACACACACACACACACACACACACACACACACACACACACACACACACACACACACACACACACCGACCCACCCACACACACACAATAGTTAGTTAATGATCCCAGGAAGTAAACAACTGTAGACAACACGGATAAAGGTTAGTCAATTATTAATTTTTCTCATACTGCTTTCATAAAAGAGAAATTATTAGAGAAATATCGCATGTGCGCTTGGAATAACACGAACAAGATATGTTGGTTGGAGCTTGTCTTGGACTCAGGTTGGGATCTTCTGACGTTGTGTCCCTTATGTAGTATTGTCAGTAACAGTAAATATTCTTTTAACCGACTCGCATTCCTCGTCACTTTCTGAACCTAACGAACCAATTCTAGGAAGGGACTCTTCTCACTGGACCACCTAACCACAGTCTCTACTGTTTCTCTTACAGGTTCAACAATTTCACACATATAAAATACATCAGTTACTAACATAGTAACTCTAGAAATAATGCAGGCTAAATCATCAACAACTTATGAAATAACTAAATTAAGAAAGCAAGATCTCAACCAGCTAGCCGTGTTATATATTGTGTATTTTTAATGAATGTGCGGTGTTTGAAAATATTGCCAGTCCAAGTTTTGTATTTACCTATTATCTTGCTTGAACTGTACAGAGGGTACAAAATTTGGACCGGCAATATTTTCAAAAACTGCACAGTCATTAAAAATACACCCTATATCAACCTGGGCCTCATACACAACGTTTCCCTGAATTCGGAATCTCAGCGGCGAATTGGTTACTCGACTGATTAGCGCTACGAAGGTTTTGGGTTCGATTCTAGGCTACGTTTTTCTGTTCACGGGGGAAATTTTCTCGGTGGCAACTGGGGGAACCTTGCTGGAATTACGGAGTTCGTGCTTTGTGCGACGCTTTCGGCATGCCATCTGTGGAAAGAGACTTAGCTGTATGGGATAAATCAGGTGCAATAAAGTCAATTCTCTTGCCTTTTTAATTCTTTTCTTTTTCACCTTAACTTCCGATCCCTGATTAAAGGCTAAATGAAGATGCTAGTTCAGCTAGTCAACCATTCCTCATCACGCCTCACCTGTTACCTGGGATTTCTGTCTGCTCGGGTTTAGGGGCAATCAAACGTGAACTAACTGGGTCACTGTACTGCTAGGATATACCCTTCCGTACCACAATTTCAGTTAACCTGTTTACCTGGTGTTTTAAAAACTGTTTAGCTAAACTGTCTACTTGGTCTTTTAACTGATTAAGTGCCGAAGGATACTATATTGCCACACGTGACCTTTCATTTGGACAGAAGGACAATATATCGCCACACTAGTGCCATCGTGTTATTTGTTTTGTTTCGAGGCGTCTTCCGCCATTTCTTTGTTCAGTGAATGGAAATTAAAATTACAATATTTGTTCATTTGATTGTGTACCATGTTTAGTCCAAACCTAATTTTTGGTTGGCACTGAATTATTTAACTCATCATTATCATGTGGCATGCCGATAAGCGTGGGCGGTCATGTTTCGCCACTTCACGCGATCACCAGAGTCATGGATTAGCTTTATGTTTTGGTCTCGATTGCCTTATGGCCAAGACATCTAGATATCTACTTCTATGTCTTCACCTTGTCCTTTTCCCCTCCATCTTGCCAGTTGTCAACAAGTTTTCCAGTGTATTTCTTCTCATAACATGCCCAGAAAATCTTGACTGTCTGCGTTTAATTTCTCTAATTTAGTTTAGGTTTCATTTGTTTCTTGTAATACTTGCTCATTGGTTTTTCTGTTTGTTTATGGTATTCTTTGCGTTTTCCTCAGAAACCACATTTACACACTCATTAGATGTTTTTCCATATGTCTGCTCATTGTCCACGTTTATGTCCCCAAGTCAAGGGCGAGAAGTCAACATGTTAGTCCAACCGCACGTTTATATTTATAAGACGTGTCATATTTTTCCACATTTCATAGTTATTTCACATTTCATATTTATACCATATTTCATATTTATACCATATTTCATATTTATACCACGAGACATATTTATACCACATTTCATATTTATACCATATTTCATATTTATACCATATTTCATATCTATACTATATTTCAATTTTATACCACATGTCATATTTATACCACATTTCATATTTATGTAACTTTACAAGATTTCATTAGCTTTCATGTCGTCTAGGCCATGAAAATCTCTCGGGGTGAAGTTCTTCTTCTTCTTCTTCTTCTTCTTCTTCTTCTTCTTCTTCTTCTTCTTCTTCTTCTTCTTCTTCTTCTTCTTCTTCTTCTTCTTCTTCTTCTTCTTCTTCTTCTTTGTCAACAACTCAACTGACAGGCCTCAACGGGTACTTCTCACACACCCATACAAGACAACTTGCAAGTCGTGTGGGAGGCAAAATGTATGGTCCATTTTATTGCCGTTGGCTCGCTTACAAGCGGTAAACAGTCGCTAATGCAATACACAATATACAGCCACAGAATTATCTAACACAAACTGCTAACCCTATGCTAGTTCCATCTATTAGTGAACACAAAACTCCTAACGCTATTCTAAACGATGTGAACGCCTCAAGTCCAGTCTCCCGTCTGCCTAACCTCTCTCCCGTGGTTCCACACCACGCGGGGTGACCTTCACCTTCGTGCGTGTTACCTCACATCGCACTCTGCTGGCAAACGTGGCCTGTTGAGTGTCTACTCAACTGTGCTATGGCTTCACGAGGTGTGGTACTATCGAGTCTTTGACACACACCCACCCCTCTTGTGTTGCGTCATCAACTTTCACTCATTGGTTGTGACGCAAGAGGTTCCTAAACAAAAAATTAGTGTCTCTAATTTTTGTCAAAGACTCTAGATAACCTGGCTTTGGGCATTCCAATGAACTATTAATAACTATTGTCACAATGTAGCAAAGCCTTACTTGGCTACTGGCAATCGCCACAAACTTGACTGGTTGGCGTGAGCCCCTTCTCACATGCTATATTATATTTATCAGAGGTATGTCTGAACCGGACCGTTGTCTTATAAGACCTGCCCTCACATAGTAAATTAACTTACTACCCATACAAAGTTGACTTTCTTAGGGTCAACACATGAATTATTTCATGTCCCCCATATAATATTTAACAACCATTCTACAAGAGTGTGTGCGACAGGCTTTACCTCCTTCGCTTCCGCGCGTAAGACTTTATTTCACTGTTAATTTAGTTCTTCGTTGTCTATTATGTCCCCTGGCCCCATAGTTATCTGTCTTTGATTTACAAATAGTGTATGCAATTTATATGTTTGTTTTTCTGTTTGTTTGTGTGTTTGGAAGTAATAAATCTACTAATCCAATTTCTATCCTCTATTTATAAATTTTATGTGTATGTATGTTAGTTTTTTGAGTGTCATAATTTGGTTCAATGTGGCCACAAACAGGTGTATAACACTAATTCGTGACTACATTCACTTGTTATGAAACCCAAAATACTGTAATCTAAGTTCTAAACTATATTACAGACAACACATTCACACTAACACAATTTCACTAACGAAAACTTTACATTCTAACATACCATTCTAATTCTATAACTAAGTATTTAATGTGTTACCTAAATTTATTAAATTTGTTATGTTAATTATATGATATGATTATATTACTTCTTATTTTTTTCTAATCTAAGTGATGTAATCTAACTATTTAAATGCAATTGTTGTGATGTGAGTTATGTACCTTAATTAAATGGATTATGTGACCACAATTTATGTACTTTTCTAAATACTATGCTAAATAATGTTTTTAAATGCACAAAGGAATTATATGAGTGATGTTCTTAATCTAACTGGTGTAAATGCTGTATGTTATCTTATCTACTCTTTTTAATCTATTATGATGTCAAATGATGATACTAATAAATGGTAATATTTGAAAGATGGTATGGTTTCATTAAGATGGAATAAACTAACTACATTATTAAAATAAATGAGAACTGTTATAGTTCCTAACCTACATCTAATTTATCACTATCTTAAAATATTATATTACATATCACAATAAGTTTATATACATAGTATTTGGTTTACACAGGTTAGTAGTTGCCTTCATGTATGTGCAATGGTTGTATAGGCATAATATAACCACACACTTTGCCTGGGTATCTGAAATACATTACACAGTCATCTTAATGTTCTCTCGGTAGTGCACGTGTAGAGTTCGCTGGTGTTGTAGCTCTGTCTTTTCGTGTCTGTAATTAAGCACTGTTCTGACACTGTTTTCTGCGGTTCATATATATGATACACCGGAATGGAGCTTAGTTGGAAATGAGCTGTCCTAGTTCACACGGTGGTATCTAAGTATAGCAGCACAGTTCTTAATCTGATGTCCACGGACACATGATAGTTCATTGTTTTGGTACATGACTACACCAACAATGTGGATATGTATGTAAGCTATTTTACATCTTATATTATCAGATATTCATGTACCAACCATCACTCTACATTTACTGTTGGATTTCAGGTATTTTTACCCCAGATGGTAAAACTAGTGACCACCTGAATATCCGGTCATTTTGATGCACACCACTATGTATGACCGTGATCAGGGAGTTGTCGGTCTGGACAATGCAGTGAACATCCGTCAGAACTCGATGGAGCCTTCTCACCGTATAGATGAAGCCCAGGGCTGCAACTGTGATATGGAATCCCTGGACTCAGCATGTGTGATCTTACTGCTCACGCAGCAAAGCGGATGGAAGATGCCCTCAAAAAAAAATTGGCCTAGTACTGCAGTGATGGAGATTCTGCTGGCATATGACCTAAGATAATAAATGAGCCTAGGATTAGGCAAGCGGAGGGATTGGAATATTTACAAAAAAGGATCTTCAATTTTGACAATGCAGGAATTAATAATGCATCTTTCACATTTCATTTCCAGAAGATTTTAAGACATTGGAAAATATATTTGTAATTTCTGAGTAATTTACTAATCCCAAAAGGTTTCTGACCTGTTTCTTTCTGTTAGACATGGTCAGATTCATAATTTTGGTACTACTTTTCAGGTCAGTCTACAGTTGGACTTGAGAAATGACATGACCCAAAAATGAATTTATTTTAGGCATAATTTGACTTTGCTGGTTTGACAGTGAGACCGAAGCGTCGCACTCTGTCAAAGGCATGTCTCAGTTTCAGTAGGTGTATTGTCCAGTCATCAGTATTCTGATTTATTCATGTGTATTCTATAAGTTCACTACATGTATGCCCCTCGTCGGATTTGCCAGTCTCACTAACTAGTGTAGTTGCGTTGTGTATGTCTGTTGTCTGATCACTTGGTGTTGGTGCAATCTGTTCGTCTGTCACTACTTCTGTCTCTTGTCTTGAAAAGTGAGGTTTCCGCATGTTGACATGGAATATCTCTAAGTGTCTGTTTATCGATATTTCATAGTCAACATGTACCATGGTTATGTGCTACTTTGAATGGTCCTTGCCATTTCGTTTGTATGGAAGTAGCCTAAATCTGTCTTGATCAAGTTCCAGATTACTTGTTTTCGCACATTTGTTTGTGTGCTTGTGGTAGAACTGACCCTTCCTCTATCAAATGGCTTGGGTGCCAGTGTAAAGGGTTGTATTTCAGCTGTAGGATGTTTACCCTTCAACTTTTGTATCAATTGATGACAGCCATTACCAGCAAATAGATCATGACAAAATAATTTGTTATTGAAAAAACTTGGCCTGGCATTGCTGTATGCACGATGACCTGCACATGGTGTTTTGTGTGCATTGTTTAGCACACCTAACTGATGTTGTTCAAGTAACACCTGTTCATGGTTACTAGTAATATGACATGTAGTTGAAATGCCATTATTACGTCTAACGAACCAAGATGCATTCTTGGTCATTTTGGCTTTGCCTCTTGACAATTTTAAGTATGGAGACACATTAAAATCAGATTTCTGCTGGTGTATAAGTTTTTGTGTGTTTTTGTCATCTGTGCTGGTTGGAAAAAGCATTAGTAGTGTCTCATTTTGCAATGGGTCATGATGTTTTGAAGTGTCAACTCTGGTTGTTGCCTTAGCTGCATTTAATTTCTCCCATGCAACTATTTCTTCACTAGTACATTGTTTCAGTTGAGGTAAGCACCCCAAAATTAAATCTGTACAAGGGTTGTTAAGTATTGCACAAGTAAAGGTACCGGAAAGAAAAGGAGAATCAATACGGGCTTTTGCCAAAGGGTAAATTTCAACGTTACCCGAAAAGGTTCGGCATTTCACAGTGTCACCTGTGTAATCACCCGGACTCACTAGTTCTTTTCGAAGACCAATAAGGGTGCTGCCGCTATCCAGCAAACATTGGCATGGTACATCATTGACCATTGCATTGTGGAACACTAACTTGCCTCTGGAGGCTAATGCTGCATTCCCACTCTCAGATGAGCATGGTACTGTATGTCCACATTCTAGTATTCCGTCTGCATGGAATTGGTGACATCGTTCACAGCCGTCAAAGCTTAATATATCGTTAGCAGCACACACATCCTCTGCTTGGTTAGTTGGTAAGTCACTTTCAATCTCACACTCATTCTCACTACCACTATCTGAAGAGGTGTCAATCAACATAGCGTTGTTAGCTTTCAAACGTTGGCGGCCAAGGCACTTATTAGAATAATGGCCATAAGAGGAACAAAAAAAATATTTGATTGCACGCCTGTATGCAGACCGTTTGCTTTGCTGCTTCTTGATCACATTTTCAAGATGCGCCGGATAATTCGGCGATTTGTCGCACATAGCATAAGTGTCGTGCATTAGTTGACAGTACATGCATATGGAAACTTTTCTGTCCCTCTTATCATACCTCTGAAAAGGTTTTCTATTACCCTGATAGTTTTTTGATTGGTCTTTGACAAAGGAAACTATCTCAGAGTCACTTGAGGTCTTAAAAATCTCTCTGTTAGAAGAAAAATATGCTGAGCCTTTTTTTTCGAACTGCTCGATGTTTTCAATGTCTGACTGCTGCAAAAACTTAGCAAAAGGAGAAGGTATAGTAGATATACACTTGTCCATAGCTATTAGGTTTTTTAATCTATCAAAGTCTTTTCCTATGTTAGCTGCTTTAAGCCACCTGTTTAGTACACTCTGCACATTTGAAAAATAATCTATAAAAGTTTCACTAGGTTTAGGTTTTAAATTTGAGAACTGAACCTGATACCCAGGGGCATCAAGTAAAAAGTGCTGCATAATCCTATCATGGATGTATTGATAGCTAGATCTAAGTTCAATAGGAATAGACTCTATTACTTTAAGGGGCTCACCACTTAGATTCTTCATGTAAATCGGAGCCCACATATCTAAAGGAACTTGGTGATATTTAAATTGATACTCTACATTCTCTGTCCAGGCAGATATGGAGTCCTCTTTACAATATGGTTTGATAATATTTTTGTATTTGTTGAACTTATTTTCCTCTTGTTGACTTCTTAGTTTAGTGGCAGAGATCTCTGCGTGTGAGTCTACATCCATGCTTTTCATCTTTAATTGTGTCTCTGATTCTACCTGAATTTGTTTTTCTTTAACTCTTGCCATTTCATCTATCTCTTTTTGCTTTAGATCTAATTCCTTTTGTTTTAATTCTTTCTCTTGATCTAATTGTTTTTCTTTCATCTCCTTATCATGTTCTCTTTCTCGTGCGCGTTCGTCCCTCTCCGCATTCTCTTTTCGTGTTTGTTCCTCTTTTGTTTCTTTAAATTTCTGATCAGCATATTGTTGTAGTTCTTTTCCTGTTAATTCCAGTTCTTTGCCTGCTTTTATGAAATCTGATAAAGTTGCCATCTTACTTTAGTACTTGGCTAACAGTGATAGGCAATGATGACTTTAATCAGTTATTTATCTTTGATATGTTATGTTTGTTCTTATCTGATCACTATCAGTTGTGCTTTCTGTTTATACCCTGCCCAGATTTATCTTGCAGAAAAACAGAGTATACAAATATGTCAACGCGTTACAAGCTGAACAAGAGATGCACTATTAATCAAATTGCATGACAAAATATATAAGTGTACTCAGCTTAATGTGGGAACGAAGCTCCTTTGACACAGGTCACCTTGTTTGGTACACTGGGGTGGCGACACGTTTCGTACGTAGCACACGGTATTTGGCTCACAGGTGTATGTGCACAGCTGTTGTTTGCCCTCTGATATATAGGGCAGCAGTAAACACGCCTACTAAACGATATGATTTACTCGACAACTAAGGACAATGACTTAGACAATGACAGACTTACGAACACCTAGAATATGTATTAATTAATTTTAATGTCAATGTCCTGTCTTTGTTTTAAACAATAATTGCCTTTCGTTACTAACCTAGTTAATTTCTGTAAACGTTGTGCAGCTAAGTATCAGATGCTTAGCCCGAAAATAGTTCCATCGTGACGATAAGCAAAGAGAAAATAGACCCAAAAATGAATAAATGCTTGTAAAGAAATCAAAATAACATAATAATGTGTCAATAAATAAATATATTCATTTAGTAACTTAAATAAGTAAATAATAAACAATATACAGCACAGATTCAGGCGGGCCGTCGCCAAGCGATCTTGTAAACACTCGACTGCTTTATGCTAATGACGCAGAACAACTGTCTGTCAATCACTCTACGTCATCGCGCAGCGCTATTTTTAGATCTCAAAAATCAATATTGTCGGCTGCCTGTGTATTCCTGCGCCGTGAATCATGTTTGGTGCTTATTCAAGAATAAATTGGTAAATATATGAATAAATATAAGAAAATAAGAATATTAATACTTACAGCTTCGAAGAATACCTGATTTCATTCAATAAATATATCATAAACACAATTAAACACTATTTTGTCACGATAGGCATATTTCTAGCTCGCAAATTCTCCTGTCTGCACAAATTATCGTTACTACAAAAATTAATCCCTAGTCTGGAGCCCGTGGATGAGTGGATTAGCTTGAACTTTTCGTTCAAGCTTCACTTCTTGACACCACAATTACCCTTTTACTGTGGGTATTAGCTTGGCGCTTTCGTCCAAGCACCACTTTCTGACACCACAATTACCCTGGCCTGTCAACAACTCAACTGACAGGCCTCAACGGGTACTTCTCACACACCCATACAAGACAACTTGCAAGTCGTGTGGGAGGCAAAATGTATGGTCCATTTTATTGCCGTTGGCTCGCTTACAAGCGGTAAACAGTCGCTAATGCAATACACAATATACAGCCACAGAATTATCTAACACAAACTGCTAACCCTATGCTAGTTCCATCTATTAGTGAACACAAAACTCCTAACGCTATTCTAAACGATGTGAACGCCTCAAGTCCAGTCTCCCGTCTGCCTAACCTCTCTCCCGTGGTTCCACACCACGCGGGGTGACCTTCACCTTCGTGCGTGTTACCTCACATCGCACTCTGCTGGCAAACGTGGCCTGTTGAGTGTCTACTCAACTGTGCTATGGCTTCACGAGGTGTGGTACTATCGAGTCTTTGACATTCTTCTTCTTCTTCTTCTTCTTCTTCTTCTTCTTCTTCTTCTTCTTCTTCTTCTTCTTCTTCTTCTTCTTCTTCTTCTTCTTCTTCTTCTTCTTCTTCTTCTTCTTCTTCTTCTTCTTCTTCTTCTTCTTCTTCTTCTTCTTCTTCTTCTTCTTCTTCTTCTTCTTCTTCTTCTTCTTCTTCTTCTTATTATTATTATTATTATTATTATTATTATTCTGCCTCTGGTGCTGCTGCTGCTGCTGCTGCTGCTGCTGTCGTCATTGTTTTCTATCCCTCTATTCCAGCATTGGTCACAAACATAACGGTGCGCAGCATCCATTTTAGAACGTAACTTTCCCTTTTCTAATCCCGTGCCACTAAGAGCAACTTCTTCCCACCATGGAGTGAGATTGTTGTAGAGACATTCTCCCCACCCGGAATGGAAGTACCAACCCGGCGGGAACTGTGCAGCATAGCTCTCTTTGCCCTCTCCAAGCGGAGAAACCAATGGGGCGTACAATACTGTTTTGGGCGGTCACGTGTGTAAAGTTATATTAAGTTCTAACTATTCTAACTATAGTCTGTTTACTTTTGTCTCCCCAATATAAAATTCCATATCTCAGTAACCAACTGAGGGAAAAGGATGAGATTTAGCATATAACCTTATCATTATGTCCACCCAACAAAAATAATTTTGTTCTGGAGATTGTACAGCAGATTTTAAAGTTTGCTTATATGCGGTATATAATTTACGGGTCAGAGATGAAGTTCGCATTATTAAATGTATTACGTCTTAACACGGAAACATTAGCGTTAAATAGTTAATTTTCTCCTTGGACATGGGATTGGCCTTATGACAAGAGCCTCGCATAGTGGAACAGGGCATTACTGTAAAACAAGTTTAGTCGTTTAGTCGTTGGATCAACATCACGGCTCACAGTTTAATCCATATGCGCTCCGTTTTCCTCCTAACTCAAACCTGAGTCTGGAGAAACTCAGCTCAATGCACGAACTCCGTTGCATCGGCTAAGATCCTGAAAATACTTTGGGTAGATTTTTAACTCGAAATTTTGCCCGGGCAGCGCCGTTAGGCTACTCTTTTTCGATTTCCAACTGCCAAGGGATTTTTTACGTGCGCAACAATACACACGGGCGTCCGATCTCACTACCCAGAGACCAGGGGCAATTTTATTACTGGAAGTCCAGGTGGATTTTTTAAATAAATCCCGGTCCTCACCGGGGCCTGAACCCGGGACCTCCAGCACTCGAGGCGGACACCATACCTCTAGATCCCTCAACCCCTCTTGTAAAACAAGTTTGTTAGCGATAAATCACTAGTTTTTCACCAAAACATAAAGAGAAATATCGCCGCTTTCCATGATTTAAGTTGCTTTTGGACCTATCAAAGATATATTCCCTAGGCGCGGGTAAATACAAGACGGCAGGAAAAATTGCATAACGATGCAACAGACAGTTTTCAAAATAATTGATCGTGAATGAAGGCATTCATTTCTGGACAGACTATAGGATATGATACACCACGGCACACAACAACTGGCTGGGATTAATGGTATGTTGTAAATGTTTCCTCCACAGGTTATATACAGGCTTGTTGTAAATATGTCCTCTACAGGTTATAAATTTGTTGTAAATATTTCCTCTACAGGTTATAGGCTTAATGTAAATATTTCCTCCACAGGTTATAGGTATTTTGTAAATATGCCCTCCACAGGTTATAGGCTTGTTGTAAATAATTCCTCCACAGGTTATATGTATGTAGTAAATATTTCCACCACAGGTTATAGGTATGTTGTAAATATTTCCTCCACAGGTTATAGGCTTGTTGTAAATAATTCCTCCACAGGTTATAGGCTTGTTGTAAATATGTCCTCTACATGTTATAGGTATGTTGTAAATATTTCCTCCACAGGTTATAGGCTTGTTGTAAATAATTCCTCCACAGGTTATAGGCTTGTTGTAAATAATTCCTCCACAGGTTATAGGCTTGTTGTAAATATGTCCTCTACATGTTATAGGTATGTTGTAAATATTTCCTCCACAGGTTATAGGCTTGTTGTAAATAATTCCTCCACAGGTTATAGGTATGTTGTAAATATTTCCTCCACAGGTTATAGGTATGTTGTAAATATTTCCTCCACAGGTTATAGGCTAGTTGTAAATAATTCCTCCACAGGTTATAGGCTTGTTGTAAATATTTCCTCCACAGGTTATAGGTATGTTGCAAATAGTTCCTCCACAGGTTATAGGTATGTCATTGATAACACACTCCAGCTCAATGTCTATGGGGATTTTTCGATAAAAGCAACATGGCGGCAATGACATGTACTGTTACATAGCGAACCGCCGACATAGAGTTGACGACACAGGCGAACGGCCGGAAAAGAAGCTGGCTTCTCACGACCTAAGGGGCTAGAATATGTTTGAGGGCATGAAGCACAGGGTGCATGCTGTTCTCCTCCCCGAAGGAGGGATGGCTTGTGAGCAGGCACAATGTGCCTTTGTGGGATAAGTGGGAAAACGACTCGAACGTCTCGAAACGGAGTACAAACGTACGGCAGGAGAAACACACCAGGAGTCATGACGTGGTGGGCCCTTCCCCAGAGAGTGTAAAGAAAGTAAAGGGCAGAAAAATTCGGGCAAGTGGAATCGCCTCTGACGATCAGAATCCCCCTGTTGTCCTCGCTCCACGGCGGAGTTTTTATCACAATAAAATAATTTACTGTCAGCTAGCCAAGCAGACGTTACAACCACCCTGCACTTCACAACATGGCTGTGGCAAAGCTGGAATACGTGGTAAAATATTGTATCAAACACCTGTGGCGATTATTCATAACGTCTACGCCTGGATTGTGCTTGTTTGGTTCGGTTCACAGTGTGGGCTGTTTAGTCTGTTACAAATTAAGAAACGTATGGTATACTTAGCTTACACTTTAGTGTAATGGTCAGAACGTTACGTCGATAATGGTATGAGCGAAGTCAGCTTCGATGTCAGCCTCCGTTGTTGGCTATGAGATGTCAGCCTCCGTTGTTGGCTATGAGATGTCAGCCTCCGTTGTTGGCTATGAGATGTCAGCCTCTTGTTGTCTATGAGATGTCAGCCTCCGTTGTTGTCTATGAGATGAAAGCGTGGCCATCTAACCCTCCGTCCACACAGGCCTATTACATGTTCTGTCCTAAAACGACACATCCACAGCAGCTACGGAACTAGATTTTATGATACACTTGCCTCTGATCCCTGGGGAGCCGATCGGACGTCTCACGTTCATAGACCAGAGTGTAAACAATATAAAATGACACAAAGTAGTGCAGCTTTACATAACAGAATTACGACACATACAGGACGTTGCGGCTATTAGTCTTCATCGGCAAACAAACACATTCACAAAACACAACAAATAGTCACGGAGATCTCCCGTGACTACATTAAAACGTAACGACAGGACGAGAAGAACAAAAAGATGAAAAAAAAATGAAAATGAAAAATTGAAAAATGAAATGGTTATACACAGCTCGGAATTTGAGGTATGAATTTGAGGTTTTAAGAATGAACATTTTTTCTAATTTTCATCTTCTCTTCATTGCTTTCATTTTGTTCATCACATCGCCGTGACTATATGTTGTGTTTTGTGAATGTCTTTGTTTGCCGATGAAGACTAATCGCCGCAAACGTCCTGTATGTGTCGTAATTCTGTTATGTAAAACTGCACTACTTTGTGTCATTTTATATTGTTTACATTTTCACAGCTTTACCGCAGTTCCACCCAATTTTATTATTGGACCAGAGTGAAATATTCGGAGGACCTGTGTGTAGGTTAACTGTAAAAAAACAAATGACATTTACTGCCAATATAGTACTTTGCGGTATATGGCGAGGGGGGGGGGGCGTCTTGAGCCTGAGGAATTAAGGTCGCCTGGCTAGTGCAGTCGCCGCGATCTGTGCAGGTTAGGGTTTTCTTTTCACCCCCGGCAGAAAAAAAAAAAACCTCCACACCTTACCGAGGATTCGAAACCTCGTCTCCCGAAAGAGAATCGTTGTATACTGGGAAGGTAATCCGGCCAACAAATGCCTGAAGAAGGCGGATGTGTCGGCTGAAGGATGCAAATATCGCAGCTCTGCTGTAATCAGGCACAAAGCAATTGCGTCTAAAACAACACTCCGGACGAACGGAGATGAAGAAGAATTGTATAGCATGTATGGGAGCCTCGGTAGGGCAGTGGTTAGCTGGCTAGCCCGCCGGTCAGGTGGTCATGTGCTGGAATCCCAGTGGAGACGGTTTTAAAAATTGACCCGGACTTCATTCCAGTTAGTTAGTTGTATATCCTTCACAGGAGGTCGCAGTCAACCCCAGCATTTTTTGGCTGTTCGTGATTTTTTGATAAGTTTACGCTCACAGATTTTCACTGCTTTCTGAACGACCAGCACTCAAACCATTGCATTAAAACCAATGTAAGATGGTCTGGTGTCAAATCTCCAGCAACTGTGTTTCCAATGTTGCATGCGGAATTACAAACTGCATTCGTAACCTCTTCATCACTACGCCGGCTCCAAACTAGCCTAAAATTGGTACCAGGAAATATCCTTGGCCGTGTGACGTAAACCATATCCCTCAACGAGTGCCAATCAGTGTATAAAACGTACCATATATCCAGAACGGCTCAAGGAGAGTTAATGGGGCCATTTACTTTCTTCATAATATATGAGTCTGGTACATGCTCTTGTGTATACTTGCTGTGTTCGTGCACCGTGCTGAGACTCTTCTTATGTGTTTTATTGAAGCAGACTAGAACATTTATGGAGATTTCCGTCCGCTGTAAAATTGACTCTCGACTAAACCTAAAGCCCCAATTGTGTGACTTGACGTAATAAATGTGACGTGTTATGTGAATATGAAACATGGTATACATATTTTTTTTTCTTTCCTCTTTCTAGAGAAGTTAAGCACCTCACAGGTCGGTGTGTCCGACTTCAGCATGCATTTGTGTCAGGTTTGATCCTCTAGATATATTTCACCCAAGGTAATCGGCTATATCTACCCGTGGGTGGGTTGTCTTTCCTAATCATTTTGCCATGGCAGCGGCCTGCCAGTCTATTCTTTGTGGCCTAAAAATGCAGTGGGGATTTTAAATATAATTTGTACACTGGACTTCCTGTTTTTCGCCCTTATTAGAGACGGCTATGTATCTGATCTCATTACCCATGATTAAAGGGACCGTGTGACATCATCATATTTTATTAAGCACAACTGCTGTTTAAAGCGTTAATTTAGTTGAACGCCCCTTACACTACATAGCAATCAACCCCAGCATTTTTAGCTGCCTGCGATTTTCTTGTCAATTTTAAGTTCAGTACTTTGAAATTGATTTCTGAACGACCGACGTCCATACCATCTACATCAACGCAAGGCAGCCTGCTTCTAAATCGTCTACAGCAGATTTCGAACCCACGACTCGGTGTGTCGGATGTTGGGAAATTGTGAAGCTCATTCGCAGCATCTTGACCACATCGCCGGCATCAATTGTTGTATCAATATCACAAGCCATATATATATGGTCAACCAGAGAGACGAATGGAGACGGCTTGTATCTGCAGCAAAGAACCTCAATGGCACGGAATGCTGAAGAATATATATATATATATATCATTGGCACCTTGCCGTCTTGACAGACGATAGTTTGTGCTCTAAAAAGGCATAATAACTTTTAACTATGGCGGTAGCGAGTGTGACTGATAAGGCCAATTTGCGCTGTAAATGTCCGTTCACAGTGGGTGCATGTGAACACTTGGTCATTTCCACCATCATGCACCATCTTACGTCTCAAACGCTTGGTGTGTGACTTTTCTGCAATAATTTTCTCCTTTGACTTTATTCCATTTCTGATATTTGCCCTCCATGCAACACGTTCAGCGGCGATTTGCTCCCAATGTGCATTATCAATGCCTGTATCAATCATGTCCCGCTTACACACATCTTTGTATCGTAGTAGAGGCCGACCCTGAGATCTCTTACCCATCTGTAATTCACCAAAAAAGATATCCTTTGGTATTCTACCATCATCCATCCTCCTAAGATGTCCTATCCATCTAAGTCTACGAAGACTGAGCATGGAATAAACTGTCACACAACCTGATCTTTCCAATACTTCAGTATTTGTGATTTTGTCTTGCCACTTAATACCAAGAATTTTTCGCAGACACCGCATATGAAAGCTGTTTAAATTGTTCTCTTGGTGTGAGTAAGTTGTCCAGGTTTCACTGCCATAGAGAAGAGTACTAAGGACACAGGCTTGATAGACAAGGACTTTTGTTTTGGCAGTAAGCTTCCTGTTCTCCCAGACTCTTTTTCTTAACCTGTTCATCGTTGTTCTGCCTTACCAATCCGGATGTTGATTTCCTGATCTAGGGATAATTTGCTATTTACCACTGATCCTAGATATGTAAAATGGTCTACTATCTCTAGTTCGGCGTCGTCAATAAAGATTGATGGTACCCCATGTGCACCTTGTGACATAATCTGTGTCTTCTTTTTGCTAATTGTTAAACCAAATTCAGAACAAGCATTGGAGAATGCAGATAGTAGACATTGCAATTCTTCCTCAGAGTGGGTCGTAACTGCAGCATCATCTGCAAAAAGCAACTCTCTGATCAGTACCCTCCTAATTTTGGTCTTAGCCTTCAATCTCTGAGCATTGTAGAGGCCGCCATCTGAGCGTGAGTGAATGTATATACCACCATCCTGATCACGAAATGCATATTTCAGTAGAAGTGAAAAGTATATTCCAAAGAGGGTGGAAGCTAGTACAAACCTTGCTTAACTCCACTCTTGATTTCAAATTCTTCAGAAGTTGCACCATCAAACTTGATTATACCCTTCATGCCTGTGTGGAACGATTCCACAATGGACAGAAGAGTTGGTGGGCAGCCAATCTTCTTTAGTGCCTTGAACAGACCCTCACGACTGACCAAATCAAATGCCTTTGTGAGGTCGATGAAGGCAATAAACAGTGGTTGATTCTGTTCACGGCATTTTTCTTGCATTTGTCGCAATGAGAATATCATATCAGTGGTAGACCGGTTCTGTCGAAAGCCACACTGTGATTCGGGGTAGACTTGATCTCCTAGGACTTGAAGTCTGCGCAGAACAATTCTGGCAAATACTTTTCCAACAATACACAGAAGTGAGATACCCCTATAGTTGTCACAGTCGCTCCGATCACCCTTGTTCTTGTACAGCGTTATGATGTTTGAATCTTTGAAATCCTGTGGGACTTGTCCTTCACGCCAGCATAGCTCTATTAGCTGGTGGATCTGTAGAGTGAGTGTGTCTTGCCCACTCCTGATAACCTCAATTGGAATCCCATCCTTACCTGGAGCCTTGCCAGATGCAAGTTCATTTATAGCACACTTAACTTCTGTTATGGTGGGAAGTGTGTCCAGGTGGTCAAGAGTTGGTAGAGCCTCTATGGCGTTAAGGGCATCATCCGCTAGTTTGGTCTCATTTGAGTAAAGCTCTAAATAGTGCTCGACCCATCTATCCATCTGCTGTTTCTTATCAGTGATGATTTCTCCAGTCAAGGTTTTCAGCGGTGCACTTCTTTTGATCACTGGACCACAGGCTTTCTTTATTCCTTCATACATGCTTCGTATGTCTCCCTTATCACTTGCGATTTGAATGGACTCACATAACTTGATCCAATAATCATTTGCACACTGCCTAGCAGCCTTTTGCACATCCTTCCTAGCTTGCCTTAGCTCACTCAGAGTGTTACGCGTTGGTCTTTCCTTGTTTCTTAAGAGAGCTTTCTTCTTCTTATCAATCAAGGGCTGCAGAGTCTCGCTGTTGGCAGCAAACCAGTCCTGTCTCTTATGATCCACAGTGCCGTAAACCCCTACGGCAGTTTTATAAAGAGTTTCCTTAATTTGACCCCACTTTTCATTTACTGTACAATTTTCTGGTGTATCAGTGAAAGCGTCTTCAAGTTGCTGTTGAAACTGAAAGCACTTTTCAGGATCATGAGTGTTAATAATATTAATCCTGGGGCTATATTTGTGTTTAGCTGTGTAGATTCTCTTTGGTCTCAGTCTAACTCTTGCAACAACCAAAGAATGATCTGTATCACAGTCAGCACTGTGGTAACTACGAGTCAATGATATATGGTTCAGATGTTGTCTCCGTGTGATGATGAAGTCCAGCTGGTGCCAATGGCCGGATCTTGGATGTTTCCATGTGACCTTATGCATCTCTTTTGTTTTAAAAAAAGAGTTTGTAATACATAGGTCATTACTGGTGCAATGCTCCAGCAGCTTTTGCCCATTTTCATTCATGCGACCGATGTTGTATTTTCCAAGGGACACTGGCCATGAACTCGAGTCCTTGCCCACACGAGCATTGAAATCACCGAGCATATAAATGTAGTCAGATTTTGGAACTGCCTTGATCACGGAGTCTAACTCCTCATAGAACAAATCCTTCACATCATCAGAGGAATCGAGTGTCGGTGCATATGCAGTAATAATGGTGGCAAACCCACAAGAGGTTGCCACGCGCAGGGATAATAGTCTTTCATTTCCTCCAGCTGGAATTTCAATCATTCCCAGTAGCGAATTCTTCACTGCAAAGCCCACACCGTGTTGCCTTTTTTCTGCCTGCCCTCTACCCTTCCAGAAAAAGGTGTAGTTGTTTTCCCTGAGTGACCCTTCCTCAGCGAGGCGAGTCTCCTGCAGGCCAGCAATATCAATGTTAAGACGATTGAGTTCGGCATCAATCACAGCCGTTTTTCTCACATCGTCAATATTGGTCAAGTCAGTGAAAAATCCTAGACACATGGTTCTCACGTTCCAGGTTGCAAGCCGTAGCTTGAGGTTTCTATTTTTATTTTTGTTTGTACCTGGTGCATTGGTTTTACAGCCTGCGATTCAGATTTTGTCCTAGCCCCAAGCACCCATTGAAGCAGGCATGGCTGTGGCGGATCAGCACCCAATTGGCTGGGGGCTGCCCAGCTTGAGGCGGGCGGTAGCTGATCAGTGACACCTATAGGTGTCTCCCACCGTCAGAGGCAACGCGTGGCGCCCCATGTCTACGCCAACTGACAAGGACTTATAACCCGTAACAGTTGCCTCTCGCTTTGATTCCGAGACCAGTTAAGACCAGGGATGGAGTTATTCTCTCCATAGCACAAAGCCTGGGCTAAAATATAGAGATCATGTGTTGCCCATGCAGCATGATCCCTCTCTCGGCCTGCCTAGTTCACTCCAGAGGAAAGGTAACACCCCTACATCTGGAACAAGACAAGCTGCAGAAGCTGCCGGATCAGCAAAGCAATGCTCTAACTGTCCGCCTGTCGGAGCTTCGATCCTAGACCAGTCGCCAACCAAGGCTTAGGGCCTGGTCTGCCCTGCCATGACAATTTTGTCTTTAGCTTGCATTTCCTCGCACCAGGGTAAGGCTTGTACCCTCCCAATTGCGCTCTTCCGCCCGAAGCCGTTGGCACAATGTGGGGTGTCGGGTTTGGTAAGCGCCGCCCAACGTTCGGCGCTAACAGAAACCAGGTAGTTACTGTTATACGGTAGCTCAGTCATATCTGACTAAGACCTGACTGTGTATATATATATATATATATATATATATATATATATATATATATATATATATATATATATATATATATATATATATATATATATATATATATATATATATATATATATATGAATAACGAAGACACAAACAATAGATTGCACGATTTATTGCCTGGTATATTTCGCTGCATTTCGTCAGGTACATACTGCAGACATCACACAACTTACATGAATTAACTAGATAAATCCTTCAAACTGAAATATACACATGTTCGCATAGTAATGTCGATTGTCTACCATGGTAATTTTAAACTGACTAACATGTCTTTCTGCTTGCACAAGGACGGCTTACGAAGGTTGATTATTATAGCTTCAGCAAACTTTAACAATCGACTACTTTGTGTGTTGAACAACACACGGAAGGCACTGTTTCTTTCAACTACGTGACAGGTATTGAGCACATGTCTCCCGACCGATGAAGCCGGACTGTTCCGGTTTGTCGGCCTGCCTAGGCTACCATCTTCTGTGTGTAGTATCTTGTCCAACCAATTCGGAATGTGTTCCGACACCCTGCAATGTAACTGTCGCTCAGTTCTACCTATGTAGATGGCTCTACGTAGAGCAGACGGCACAATTCAAAGATCGGTGTACCGCAAAGAAACATAGACTGGCCAATACTTAAATTTTCAGAGCTTCGCACCTGTCCAGTACAAACAAGGCTTAGTACGGACCCTGTTTGACCGTGCTAGAAAGATATGCACCCCGGACACACTGACAGAGGAATTTGAAACTCTGAAGAATGCCTTAAACCTGAATGGGTACTCCACAGGATTTATAAAGCGCCACTGCCAACAGCCCAAACCGAAACCTGAAGTAACTACAGTACATAAACTCAAGGTATTCATCCAGCTAACCTTCCGAAGAGATGACGTAATGCAACATCTGCGGGACAGGCTCACCACAGCAGTCGGGCGAACTTTCTGTGCTGCAACTCTAGTCATCAGGTACCGAAACACACCGATCCCCATCCCAGCAGTAAAAGAACCTGTAGCTTTGTACGCCAAATCAAATTGTATTTACCAATTTACATGCAGATGCGAGGCCATCTACATAGGTAGAACTGAGCGACAGTTACATTGCAGGGTGTCGGAACACATTGGAAAAGATACTACACACAGAAGATGGTAACCTAGGCAGGCCGACACACCGGAACAGTCCGGCTTCATCGGTCGGGAGACATGTGCTCGAGAGCGGTCACGTGGTTGAAAGAAACAGTGCCTTCCGTGTGTTCTTCAACACACAAAGTAGTCGATTGTTAAAGATTGCTGAAGCTATAATAATCAACCTTCGTAAGCCGTCCTTGTGCAAGCAGAAAGACATGTTAGTCAGTTTAAAATTACCATGGTGGACAATCGACATTACTGTGCGAACATGTGTATATTTCAGTTTGAAGGATTTATCTAGTTATTTCATGTAAGTTGTGTGATTTCTGCAGTATGTACCTGACGAGATGCAGCGAAATATGCCAGGCAATAAATCGTGCAAACTATTGTTTGTGTCTTCGTTATTCAAATTCATCACAGGAACACATTGTCTTGAATATATATATATATATATATATATATATATATATATATATATATATATATATATATATATATATATATATATATATATATATATATCCATTCTCACCTTGCCGTCTTGACAGACGATAGTTTGTGCTTTAAAGAGGCATAAAAACTTTTACCTATGGCGGTAGCGAATGTGACTGACAAGGCCAATTCGCGCTGTAAATGTTCGCTCACAGATGGGTGCATGTGAACACGTGGTCATTTCCACCATCATGCACTATCTTACGTCTCACACGCTCGGTGTGTCACTTATCTGCAATAATTTTCTCCTTTCATTTATTCCATTTCTGATGGTTGCCCTCCATGCAACACGTTCAGCGGCGACTTGCTCCCACTGTGCATTATCAATGCCGGTATCAGTCATGTCCCGCTTACACACATCTTTGTATCGTAGTTGAGGCCGACCCTGAGATCTCTTACCCATCTGTAATTCACCAAAAAAAAGATGTCCTTTGGTATTCTATCATCATCCATCCTCCTAAGATGTCCTATCCATCTCAGTCTACGAAGACTGAGCATGGAATAAAGCGTCACACAACCTGATCTTTCCAATACATCACTATTTGTGATTTTGTCCTTGCCACTTAATACCAAGAATTCTTGTCAGGCACCGCATGTGAACGCTGTTTAAACTTTTCTCTTGGTGTAAGTAAGTTGTCCAGGTTTCACTGCCATAAAGAAGAGTACTAAGGACACAGGCTTGATAGACAGGGAATTTTGTTTTGGCAGTAAGCTTCCTGTTCTCCCAGAATCTTTTTGTTAACCTGTTCATTGTTGTTGCTGCCTTACCAATCCGGATGTTGATTTCCTGATCTAGGGATAATTTGCTATTTACCACTGATCCTAGATATGTAAAATGGTCTACCATCTCTAGTTCGGCGTCGTCAATAAAGATTGATTGTACCCCATGTGCACCTTGTGACATAATCCGTGTCTTCTTTTTGCTAATTGTTAAACCAAATTCAGAACAAGCATTGGAGAATGCAGATAGTAGACGTTGTAATTCTTCCTCAGAGTGGATCGTAACTGCAGCATCATCTGCAAAAAGCAACTCTCTGATCAGTACCCTCCTAATTTCGGTCTTGGCCTTCAATCTCTGAGCATTGTAGAGCCGCCATCTGAGCGTGAGTGAATGTATATTCCACCATTCTGATCACGAAAGGCATATTTCAGTAGAAGTGAAAAGTATATTCCAAAGAGGGTGGGAGCTAGTACACAACCTTGCTTAACTCCACTCTTGATTTCAAACTCTTCTGAAGTTGCACCATCAAACTTGATTATACCCTTCATGCCTGTGTGGAACGATTCCACAATGGACAGAAGAGTTGGTGGGCAGCCAATCTTCTTTAGTGCCTTGAACAGACTCTTACGACTGACCACATCAAATGCCTTTGTGAGGTCGATGAAGGCAATAAACAGTGGTTGATTCTCTTCACGGCATTTTTCTTGCAATCACTATGTCACCTTGTGTGTTACTCTGGATCAGTTGTTGCACGTCAGTCTATGTGCGGCCTGCAGGCCATTCTCTGCACTCACGACTTAGAGTTACTGTTACACTGTGCCAGTCTGTCACGTCTTTCGGAACTTCAATCCACTCTTTTTCACGATTGATGGTCTCTAGATCACTCATCTCGCGTATAGATATTTCTGCCTGTGTCATTCAGGACCTGCTTCGTCTTAGTCTATGACCCTTGACCATGTCTATGGCTTCATGCAAGGGTGATCCGTATCTGTAGCAACTCTCAGGTAACATTTGGTTTGAAGGACCCTATGCCTGTCCGCCATTGTTGGTAGTGCCAGGATATATATATATATATATATATATATATATATATATATATATATATATATATATATATATATATATATATATATATATATATGTGTGTGTGTGTGTGTGTGTGTGTGTATATATATATATATATATATATATATATATATATATATATATATATATATATATAGAGAGAGAGAGAGAGAGAGAGAGAGAGAGAGAGAGAGAGAGAGATTTTCTCCGCCTACTCCTTCATGGTCAGGATAAAGACTTATGAGAAGCCCCTTGTATGTCATAATCATGCAAAAAAAAAAAATAACTAAATAAATAAAATACAGAGGTTCCACGGAAGCTGACAAGGGAAGCACATGTGGACATCACAGGACAAGCTAAACACCAACCTTAAAAAGATGTCGTGTACAGGTTTGTTAGTGGACATCAGAGGACAAGCTAAACACCAGCCTTAAAAAGATGTCGTATACAGGTTTGTTAGTACGAATAATTTCGTTTTTCTCGCTTCGAGGCGCAGTTCGTAATCCCGCATACCTGCGTTCGAAACAGGGCTGCAGGTGATCTGGCAGCAAACCGTCTTGCGTTGGTTTTTTTTCGAAATGGTATGTATGCCGTTCGTTCAGAAAGCAATGGGAAACTATTGAACGTAAAATTGCCAAGAGATCACATCAGCAAAACATGCGGGTGTTGACTGCGACGCCCTGTAATGGATATGTAACTAATTTTATTTTTTTATTTTTTTTTAAATACAAGGGAAATAATTGCATTTAGGGTGAAGTCATATTACGGCTTTAGCAATTAAGGGGAACAATTATAGATTTCACTATATTTGTACTGACAGCTATTTTGCAAGAGAAGAGTATATTTATTCCTGTAACAATTTTATTTATATTCTAGGAAGTATAAATTAAATGTTACTATCATAAAAGCTATATACAGTTTTGAATATTATTTGAAAATATAGTACCAAATTGTTGTATAATAAATATTCTGTAGTAAATTATTTATTTCTTTACCTGCTAGGCCGCGTCTGTCTAAACAGAGATTACGTTTACTCTGGTTGATCTTCACAACGTATCCATCCTGTTCGCGTGCCAGTTATTCTGTTAGGGTCTATTGCGTCAGGACGATCGCTTAACACAACCGACACCTAGTGGGGCGGCTTTGGCCCCTCTGGGACCGGAGAGCCCTTCTTAAGAAAAATAAAGTTTACTATAGATTTCCGTGTAGAGGAGCAATATAAAAAGTCTAAATACTATTTTTCTAAGCCCAACCCCGTAGGGCACCCATCAACAAATCATGAATGGTACTGATCTCTGGGTAGTATTGCATATTGAGGAGCACTGTGACAACTATCCCATCGATGGATAAGGGGGGAGAGCAGGAAACCCGTCCCAAGCTGGAGAAAAGAGGAAGCGATAGGAAACCTCCCCAAGGATGGACAAGAGGGAAGCGCATGAGACCACTCCTATGCTGGACAATGAGGAGACGGAAGGAAACCTCCCTAACGATGGACAAGAGGGACGCGCAGGAAACCCCCTTCCCCCGTCCCCTACGCTGGACCACGAGGAGACGGTAGGAAACCTCCCCAAGGATGGAAAAAAAGAGATGCGACAGTCCCTCTCCTACGCTGGCCGATAGACCCAAGCACGAAGACAACCTGAAGGTGAGCCCTCGCAGGGGCTCAACGAGAGAAAACAAAAACATAAATCAACAGACGAGCCCTTTTCAGGGCTCGAAGAAAGTTAACAAGCACAGAAGCTGAAAAGACGGGCCCTTTTCAGGCTCATCTCAAGTAAACAAGCACAGACAGTAAATAATGGGCCCTTTTTAGGGCTAAACCAAAGAATCACTCAAGCCAAGAAAGAACGGGAACCGAAGTAAACAAACATCGACCCGACGTCTTCGTAAACTTAGATGGATAGGACATGTTAGGAGGATGGATGATGGTAGAATACCAAAGGACGTCTTTTTTGGTGAATTACAGGTGGGTAAGAGATCTCAGGGTCGGCCTCTACTACGATACAAAGATGTGTGTAAACGGGACATGAATGATACAGGCATTGATAATGCACATTTGGAGCAAGTCGCCGCTGAACGTGTTGCATGGAGGGCAAACATCAGAAATGGAATAAAGACAAAGGAGAAAATTATTGCAGATAAGTCACACACCGAGCGGGAGAGATGAAAGATGGTGCATGATGGTGGAAATAACCACGTGTTCACATGCACCCACTGTGAACGGACATTTACAGCGCGAATTGGCCTTATCAGTCACATTCACTACCGCCATGGGTAAAAGTTATTATGCCTTTTTGAAGCACAAACTACCGTCTGTCAAGACGGCGAGGTGCCAATACTGATTGCAGACAATGGACAGGACCTGAAAAATTTAGTAGATGCGGTTGTTGCACACAGTCAACAACTGGGGTTAGAATTGAATTTCACGAAGACACAGATTATGGTCGTCACTAGGAAGGAAGAAATACCACAATGTAATATACAAGTAAATGGGCATATTCTTAAACAAGTGAATCGATAAGACTATCTCGGAACAGTCACTGCATGTGATGGAAGATGCCTTGAAGAGATTACAACAAAAATTGCCATGGTGAAGGTAAACTTTTGCAAGATGAAAAACATACTGACGAATAAAAAGATATCAATTGAAACGAGAAAAAGAGTGTTGAAGTGCTACATAGAACCTGTACTTTTATATGGATGTGAGGCGTGGACAATGAGCAGACAAGCTGAAAAACATCGGATGGCTGTGGAACTGTGGTTTCTGAGGAAAATGAAAAGAATACCATGGGCAGATGGAAGAACAAATGAAGATCGTAATATGATTAGAGGCATTAGGTGTAGACAGTCAATTTTTTTGGGCGTGTTATGAGAAAAAATGAATTGGCAGAATTTGGTGTCAACTGGCAAGATCGAAAGGAACAGACAAGGGGAAGACCAAGAATTAAATACCTGGATGGCTTGGCTACGTGGCATGGTCGAGACAGAAACACGTAGCTGATCCACGACTCTGGTGATCGAGGAAGATGGCAGAACATGACCGCCCACGCTTATCGGCATGGCACATAATGAATGAGATAGTAGGTACCTAATATATACACACCAAAAAAAAAAAAAAAACAACAACAGGCTAACACATACCTCACTATGAACCACCACAATTATAACCCGTCTGACATTCTGCCTTCTTCTCTATTTCCTCTTATACATTCTTTCATTCAACATCACGCATGAAGCAAATTTTTGACAACAAAAGAACAATAAACATTAAAACACATGAAAAATAATCAATAACAAATGTCTCACTGAGGCAATGTTTAACATGGGCATTATAAATACCTAAGGAAGGTGTAACGTGCCATACACATGGGAATGTTTTTGGCTAGTTGTCGTTTGAGGTAATTTACCATTATTATTGTCGTAGTGTTCCAACAAGTTGTGAATGTATGTGTAATGATTGGTGGTGTCTTGGATTTCTTGTGGAAGATTATTCCACAACTGAGCGGCAGAGTATGCTAAGCTTGCTTTTAATAAGTATATATAGAAGACTGAAGAGAAAAGAAATAGATTTTTCGGCAGCTTGAATTGCCCTGTATGTGTGTGAGGTTATAATTGTATGCTGGTTTATTGTATATGTGTCTCAACTCAAAGACTGCTGAAAATAAATCATTTGATTGTCAAATAAATAAATAAATAAATAAATAAATAAATAAATAAATAAAGAGTTAGACGCTTCCCTGTCGGCCCAGTAGTCATTGGTTTCGATTCATATTTTACAAAAGTACTTGGGCTCCCAGCCAAAATGTCACAAAGAAGTGCCTTGTCGGTTGGCATGGGCGATCTCCGACGACATGTAACAATTAATGTGTTGACCCCCTTACGTGCCATGGCACAAGACTCACGAATTCTTCTCTCGCTGTCTTTCTCTATCTCTCTCTTTCCACAAATCTATCCGGTTTTCACATGTTCCAGTGTTTGTTGTCTAATAATATGGCCAACAAATTATCACTGCCTCCTGCTGATGGTAGTGATAAGTTGCCTTTGCAACTTTGTCTCCCTCAAGGTGTCTAGATTGCTCAGTTTGGCTGTTTCATGATATTTCCACAATCTACTAGACTAATAAACCACACCTCCAAAACAAAAACAAAATGTGGACTACAATCACCTTCGGATTGATAAGACTGTGAGGGTAAAACCATATTTAGCTGCTTTGGTGGCTGTCTTGTCACATGATTATCATTCTGAGCCCCTGATGGACTCTACTATAACTTATCCTTGAGGTTGAACGGGGTGGGGTTAATGGTGAAACCGAATTCAAATTTTTAGCAAGATAACGAAAATCGGCTGAACATTCAGGTTGTGCCTTGTCGCATATACAATTAGAGTCCAATAATGAGAGTTCAACACATTTTGCTGAGAAGAAATGGCCATAATACGGCACAGAAAGCAAATGAAGAACACACCTCTTGCAGGGTATGCAACTTTACCTTGCCACAATCAAAACTGTCTAACGGTATACAACACCGCCACCAACAAATACCAAGGGACATGATTAGTTCTCTGACGAATAAACAGAGTTTATTAACTGACCATATATACATATGAGAATAGTTTGTGTCACTTCCCATATGAGTACAGTGCCACAAACAGACAGCCAGGGTAGGATGTCAGAGACCTAAACGCATGTTAGACGTTAGAGACAGTACAGGCAGGACAGTATAGAATAGAGACAGTCAGGTAACAGGGGCTGCAGTAAGAGACAGGTAGGTTAATGTACTGGCACAGGTCAACTCTGTTGACAGACACCAAGTGGTCAAGGACAAGTGAGACTGTAACGCAGTACAGACTCGAGACAGACGGACCGAGTGAGGAAACACGGGGCTACTGACCACGTGCTAGGAGAGACCGGACCGAGTACGGACAGACGGGATTAGACTAACGACTGAGACGCATGTGTTTGCAAGTGGACTGCCTGCATCATATTGAGAAGACGAACGGAAATTATTCAGACTGCTGAGCTGTATAGTTGATAGTAAACCAGCTGTGTAACTGTGAGACAGGGCGTGCTTAGATTGAGCACGACGATATACGCTGTTTGGGAGCGATGGTAAGATTGCGTATAAGGGCGAGCGTGTATACATAGGTAAATATGTGTATATAACTAGCCTATATTGTGTTACCAGTTCGGACTCGACTGTATTCAGTCGGCAGAGTATTTTGTGTAGCGAACGATCATCTATTGTATCGGTGACGTCCGACAGCCATTGAATAAATGTTTCAGATCGGAACGGACCACGAGCTTGTCTCCGAGTTGAATGACTGTATGAGAGAGTAGCCTTACCTTGTCATTGTACCTGTATGAATGCAATTAACTTAACGTAGATACATGACACCGGCCTTCTCCACCTGGTCTTACAGGCGCCCGACCACCTCTCCATTGCCCATAGGTAATCATCTATCGCTTAAAAAAGCTCGACTTTTAAGCCACAGGTAATCTATCACCAAGAGGTGCATTCCCTGCCAGCCTATCAGTATCGGCCTATTCCCCCCCCCCACCCCCCGCAGTGGCCAGGACAAAATATCCATACAATTCTCACAGTATGTTACTTCTGAAGAGAGGATATCCATTCTATACGAAATGTTCCTTTCTTCATCTTACTAAGCATACTCATTGCGTCAGTAATAAATGTGATGTGCTGCAGTGGTCGCCGCTAATCTTTGGAATGCCACCGTTACTGCTTCCACCTCCATTCTCATGCTGGAGGTCGTAGACTCTGTGACGTATTGTTGTGTCATCCAGCAGTGCTTCCCAAGAAATGTTGCTAAAAATGTAACCCGGATTCAGAGAGACGGTGCAGGGTTTAAAAATTTTCCACGGGAGAATTAATTGAGGCTAACTTTGTTTCAAATTTAGCCCATTGATTGGCGGAGACAATGGGACAAATTTATCGTTGGCGAGGCTGACTGCCGGCCCCGTTACTCGTCATGTTATCTTCAAATTAGCGAGTCACCCATTGTTAGTGGGGATAATTAATCGCCCATTTATTCTCTGCGGTTTGTGTGAGCATTATAAGACATATCTTATAATATGTATTAAGATGAATGTTTTGATGCAACAAGTATCATGATTGAAGGTGTGTTTGAAAAAAGATGAGAATAACTTTTCATTGAAACATATTTTATTCTCAAATGCATATCATCTGCAACTTGTCTCTGTGTTATAAAGTATTTTCTCTTTGAGTGCATATTTTGTACCTCTTTTCGTATACTGGAAAATGTTACTATCTGTGTACAACTTAAATAGTCTGTTATGCATGAGAGATGCTCGCACTTGACTTCTCGGGCACTTGGGAGTAACCTTTTGATTACATTTTTGTAAATACACAGGGGTGTGATTGTCTTGTAGTCTTTTTCATAAATGATGTTATGGGAGTGTCATTTTGTATGATATATAATCTCAGATGAGAGGAAAGAATACATGCACCAAAAAACCACTGGCTTGGCAGGACGTGCATTCTGCGTCTGAATTGTACCCCTGTTGTAGGTGTCTAGGCTAATAATTTATGTCCAGTATTTTACCAACAACATTCTTACTGCTTGACTTACTTCATGAGTGTTCGTGAAGTCAATGCACTTCTTATGATGGCAGAAGTTGGTGTGATGTGGAACAGGGTTCAATAAACTCCTTACTTTTAATAGACTAGGGGGAAGAGAATCATCTGTTCTTATATTCTGGTTTTGAGATGTTGGGTAATACCCACTAGATGGTTCATACCATGTATTAGTAAAGGACTTACAAGTTTTTCTGTTGTGAGTATTTTACCTTTTATGTTCGTGATTATTACTGCTGGAGTAGACATAATTTAACCCCAGTGGAGACAGACACATGATGATGATGGTGATGGTGATGATGATGATGGTGATGGTGATGGTGAGAATGATGAAGGAGGAGATGACTGATCTGGTAGCTAGCCTTCTGCCATTTGTCAGTGGTACTTGCCTAATGCTGTTTGTAGCTATGGAATGGAGATTTATGAATTGTTGACATGAGGCCATTGTCTCAGGTATTCGGTCCATGTTGTGACAGCGGTACTATCAGGACCATTGGACGGTTAGGAGGTGAATAACCCCTTAGGAAGCTCCAGTATCAGTACAGAATAGATGTGCATATTGAGTAGATACCTCACTCACTTTTGGAGTGAGGCAAAACTCTACAGTAGGCGACGAGTTCTAGGAAACTGGAAACACCTTCCTTTCTTCTTCCTTTTTTGTTTCCTTTATTTTTAGTATGATATATTGTTACCAACGTATGGGTTTTGTTGCTAATGTATATCGACCCTTTTTTTTCCTTCCTTGTGTAGGCGCTGAAGAGATGTGGGTGGAGTATTGCCCCCTGATTTGTAGTCAACATGCTTGTAATTAGAGGCGGGAAACTGGGATATCAGCCTACCCATATTATGGACCTGCTAGAGTTTTAAAAGTGCTACTGATGACAGATGCGCACACTGAACCTGTATGTCAGTTCATGTGTGCCTATTGGACTTTGCCCATGTTGAAGTTCATCTTTACATCTGGGAGCTTCCGGACAGTTCTCAGCTATACATTGTAGGCAAGAGCCAAAGGATCTGCCTGGCCCATTTTGGATTCAGAGCGATACCCTATTTACTAACCAATTCCGGATTTTCACGTTCAACTGGCCTATACAAGGGGCTCATGGATAGTCTGGAGTTTACCAGCAATTAACAGTATGGTTTCGCCGACTGTTTTTGCGAACTCCCAGCTTCTTTTGAATCTCACCATCCAGCATATCCCAGCCATGGGTAATCAAAAACTATACTCAAGGTCAATGATAAGTGTTTGGTTAGCTGAAGGAAGATATAGTCTACATCTTTATCCAGAACAAGGGGCTAGAAATGTATGCCCAATTTCAGGTTAACTACTTTTTTTTAAACGCTATGGCGACTGCGATGTCCTGCCTTAATCATGGGATACTGAAGAACTCTGTGCCTAATCTTGGATCTAACAATCAAACAGACAGCTGGAGAATTATACCTCGACCTGTTACACCACGCCGGAATGCCTCTAACCCAGCTACTTAGCCGCTGTGACTTGGGGGATTACAGTACATTCTTAATGGATATTATGATGGGTTATCTGTTCATGCTGTAAGCCTTGGATATCTTATCTGGTTGGATTACCCATTTGTGTGTGTAAAATTCCAATTTCCCTGGATACGTGGGAATATATTTCCGCTGTTGTTGTTTTTTTCTGGATTATAGCGAGTGGGATTATGGCCAGATTTTTTGGATGATTTCATGATGAGGAGGGAGTCATCAATAGTCAC
>OY992889.1:47302806-47347806 GCA_963921405.1 Cepaea hortensis | reverse complement strand
AGACGGCATAACGTATTCCATCCATGATCAAGCTCAAGGATGTGTCTACTGTATCTATTGACCAACAACGCTGACGTCGTCTGTGTTCTACGTCGGTCGCCTAGATCCATGTATATGTTGTATGCGTTTAGTTCGGGAGTTTTGCTCCCTCTTTATTTTGCGTCATGGACTCACTCTTCTCTACGACCTGGCAGTGGGTTGATATTGAGAGCAGGCGGTAGGTAATTGTTTATGGTCTCAAGACGGGAGGCAGAGGATCACTAAATAGAGACGACGGATGCAATCACAGACTATTGCAGTCATTGCCAAAAGGGAAAGCAATGGCAGACTACCCTCTTTACTGATGCCTTGTATGTAATGATTCAACTACGCACACAATTTCAGATAAATGGTAGATTCAAAATATTGTTTTCCCGTAGTGAATTTGAATAACGAAGATACACACAACAGATTGCACAATTTATCGCCTGGCATGTCTGTGTATGTTATTCCAATGGTAGATTGGTATCCTATTAGACCAGTCACAAGCTTTGTTTTTCTTTGTAATTTTCTATTGCATACACTGAGCAATTAGGATTAGAATTATTTCGGGTACAGATTTATCGATAGTCGACCCAAAGATCCATTTCTCTGGTGTCTTGGACTGTCGTTGAATCTTAGTGGTCTATCTCTTCTTTCAAATCTTGTGTCTTCCACTCTCGTTCTTAATGGAGTAGTTTCTTCTCCTGGTCACCGTTGTTTCTTGGTCGCTTTCGTTTTCACTTTCTGTTTCTTTCTCCTCTTCTGTCTGTGTCTTGCTGTTGGAGCCGTCTCTCTGAACTATTTCCTTTTTGATATTTTAGTTTTTTAGCTGTTCCATGTGTGCTCTTTCTGGCTCCATGATTGCCAAGGCAGTTGGCGCACTTTTTGTTTATATTGGGCTTCCTACGTCGGTATAGATCTTGTTGGCATAATGCCAATGACTATACGGGTATGGGCAACAGGATCAACAGTCCTGCTTGGCTTCCTCGTCTCTGCTTTCCTCTTCTGGGCGCGTAAATCGCGTGTCTCTGTGTGGCGTTTTTAGTGAGCGCGATCTTCCGGTCTCCCTGACCAAGGTGTTAACGACATTGTCCGTAATCTCGTATATTCACGTGGGGAAAACAGCAGCTGCAAGAATCGGCAGCGGTTCGCGCTGCGCTGCTAACTTACGGAGGGTATGTGAGCCCTTTGTTCAGAAAGCAGTGGCAAACTCCATCCATCCATCATGTGCCATGCCGGTAAGCGTGGGCGTTCATGTTCTTCGTCGTGGATAAGCTCCGTGTTCCTGTCTCGACCATGCTCCGTAGCCAAGCCATGCAGGTATTTACTTCTCGGTCTTCCCCTTGGTCTCTTCTCCTCGATCTTGCCAGTTGTCACCAAGTTCTCCAATGTTTTTCTTCTCATAAAGTGATCAAAAACATTGAGACTGTCTACGTCTATTTTCTCTAATCAGTTTATGGTTTTCATTTGTTTCTTGTAGGATTTGGTCATTTGTTTCTCTGTCTGTCCGTGGTATTCTTTGCATTCTCCTCAGAAACCACATTTCCACATCCATCAAATGTTTTTCATCTTGTCTGCTCATTTTCCACGCTTCACATCCATACAAAAGCACAGGTTCTATGTTGCACCTCAATACCTCTAGCTAAGAAAACAGGCTTTATCAACACGTGGGTAGGTTTTGTTTCTTAAAAAGAAAAATTACCATAATAGTGGCTTTAATGTCTAATCTTTGTTATTTTCAACTGTAATGTGATTTGTAACATACTGAAGGTGCATACTAGAACGTATGTTTGTCGCCATTATCTTTGACGGAGGGACTTTCATCTCACCACTGATAAATCTGGGTATAACATTCGCTTTGTTTCGAGCCCGGTTACTTCCGAGGTGAGACGGGCGCAGTAGCCAGTCCGCCCCTCCTTCATAGCTTGCTCTGTGACGAAGGTGTTACAGACGCAATTCGTAATCCCGCATACCGCGTTCGAAACATGGCTGCGGGCGATTTGGAAGAAGACTGCATTCTGTTGGTTTTCATATAATGGTATGTGTGTCTATATCCTTTACAGGACATCGCAATCAACCCCAGCATTACTTTTGCTGTGTGTGATTTCTTGGCAAGTTTGCGTTCAGTGGTTTGTCAGTGCTTTCTGAGCGACTGGCAGTCTTACCATTTTATGAAAACCATCGCAGGGTGGTCTGCATCCAAATCGAACGCGGCTGCGTATGTGGAATTGTGAACTGCGTGACACCTTCTCCACAGAGCCGGCTGTAGTCCACTACTAGCTCATAATCTTTTTCTTTTTTTTTTTTTTGATTCATCCATTGCATCCGATAAAAGAGAAGCGATTAGAGACATCGTTACGCCGATATAGTCTAGGCACATGCATAACATCAGATGGAAGATGCATCACTGAGATAAAGAACAGATTAGGACAATTAAAATCTGCATTCTATTAAATGAAGAATGTGTTGTGCAATAAGTCATTGTCCTTGAAAGTTAGAAAGAGAGTTCTTGCATGTTAAATAGAACCAGTTTTAACACACGGCTGCGAATCGTGGAATATTAATAAATACAAGAGGGAGTCAATAAGCAAGTCACACAGTTCTGTAGGATGGCAGGTAAATGTAGTTGGTGTTTTATACAGGTGTCATTAGGTAACAGCAACATCGAACTTTATATTCCCGTTCGTCATGTGGCGCTAGGTGTCTCATAAGCATGCGCGGCACATAAACAAAATGGCGACTGTACTTACTGAGAGTACAACCAAAGAGCAACGTGCTGTTGTGCGTTTTTTTGTGGGCAAAAGGACTGCCTGCAAAGGACATTCATAACGAACTGCTTCCTGTTTATGCTGACAAATGTTTGCCCGTCAAGCGGTGCATAGCTGGGTAGAAAACTTTTCTCAAGGACGCTCTAAAATTGTTGATGAAATCCGATCTGGTCGTGCTGTTGAGATTGCAACAGAAGCATCCGTGCAGCGGCTGGAGGAGATGATTAGAGTGATATGCAAGTAACGATAGACTCTGTAACATCTGCAATAGGGTGCTCACATGGTTCAGCATACAACATAATGCATGATCGATTGAAATTTAAGAAAGTGTGCTCATGGTGGGTACCCGGACAATTGAAGGAGGAACACAAAGCGAACCGATTTGGCCTGTCCTTGCATCATCTCTGTCGATACGAAGATGAAGGGAAAGACATACTGAACAGGATTGTTACTGGGGACGAATTACGGGTGCATCATTACCAGTCCGAATAAAAGGGTGCTTCAATGCAATGAAAACATCCTTCTTCGCCTTGTGTCCAAAAATTCAATGTTACGCCATTAGAAGGGAAGGTTACGCTGACAGTGTTCTGGGATTGTCAAGGAGTGCTTTTAATCAAATTTAAGAAGAAAGGTGACACTGTGAATTCTGAATCGTACTGTGAAGTTCTATCGATGCTTCATGATGCAATTCGAAGAAAACGTCCAGGACTGCTGACTAGAGGAGTGTTGCTTCTTCATGACAATGCCAAACCTCATACGGCTCGATTAACTCAGAAGAAAATTAACCAACTAAGGTGGGAAGTTCTGGAACATCCACCTTACAGCCCAGTCTTAGTCCCTAGCGATTTCCACCTTGTTGGTTCACTGAAAACCCACCTTGGCGGGAGACATTTCGCGAATGACGCCGAAGTTTAATGTAAAGTGACAACTTCTGGTTTAGAAAATAGAGCACAAGTTCTATGCAGCCAGTTTGGGAGGAATGATAAAACGATGTGATAAGTGCATTAATGTAAGTGGAAAATATGTAGAGAAATAAAGGGACAATGTATGTAGGGAAATAAACTGGTTTTAAGTTGTTATCATATTTTAGTTATTTTTCTACAGCCATTAGTGACTTACTTATTGACTTCCCCTCGTCTGTGAAAGAATCTCTATTAGCCTTGGAGACGTGGTGTTATAAAAGAATGTTGAAAATCATTTGGACGACCAAACTGAGCAATCTGGACATTTTGTGTGAAGCTAAGTCGCAAAGACAACATTTCAAATACAGAATGAGGCAGTCATGGGTTTTTTTTTTTTTTTTTTTTTTTTGGTGCTATGTTATGAGAAGACAAACACTGGAACGTGTGGTGACAACCGGAAAGATCTGCAGAAAGAGAGATAGAAAAAGACAGCGGGAGAAGATTCTTCACTGTCTTGTGTCATGGCAAGGAAGGGAGTCAACACACGGATTGATCTATGACGTAGGAGATCATAATTTGTGGAGATGCATGATCGCACACTGGATGATGATGATGATGATGATGATGATGATGATGCAAGCCGGTTTAAGAGATAACACGACCTGAACGTCAATGCTTTGGCCTTAAGAATTAACACTCAGTCTCCAAAGGTCAGCATGACCGAACCGATAAGAGAGTTCGCTCTTAAACTTCCGGTGTACTAATATTGAGGTAACGGGTTCAACTACCTACATCGGTCATTTAGACTAAAATGTTGACTTCTTGTCCTTGACTCGGGGACGTAAATTACAAGTACCTCAGAAGTCGGAGTCAGTTTTCCTTATGGCGAGAGGCACTGGTAATATGGAAAGCTAATCCAGACGCAAGCATCATTCCCATAGAAGTATCAGGGCCAGGCACCTTACCGCTGGAAAATTGCTGGATGGCTTTGTTTACTTCCACTATGGTCGGCAGGTCATCAAGAGTACCATTAGTGGGGACTTGGGGAAGGCAGTTGATGGTTTCATCATCGAAGGTGGAGGTTGCATTTAAGATGTTGCTGAAATGCTCTGCCCAGCGTTGAAGGATGTCTTTCTTATCTGTGACCAATGTTCCCCCATCTGCACTAAGGAAGGGAACTATGCCTGATGATGTGGGTCCATAGACCGCTCTCAGTGAGTCGTGGACTTTTTTTATATCATGTCTGTCAGCAAGGCCTTGAATCTCATCAGCTTTGTTGCTCAGCAGGAAGTTTCTGCACTACTCTCCGGATGTTGTTGAAGGAATCTTCTTTTTTTTTTTTATTTTGATTTCGGGTCATTCAAATATGCCTTGTGGAGAAGATGTTTCTCGGCCAGCAATTGATTGATGTTTCGGAATTTTCATCAAACCTGTCTTTATGCTTACGGGCGCTGGACACAGGATTTCCATAGCAGTGGTGTAAATTATGTCCTTTAAAGCTCTCCACTCTGTTTCCGCATCCTGAATAGCTCCAGCATTTGGCTTGAGGTGGTCTTCCAGCATATTTTCAAACGACAGCTGCATTTTTACTGTTTCGGCGGGTGACATGTAGTTGTTTTTTTTTTCTTCGATGTAGTCACCACTGCGTTCAATGCAAGTTCTCCATCGCCGATTAAGTGCTCGGATGTCTGTAAACAAATTATCTAGGACGTGTGTTTACCTGCTCATGCACCACCTGCATTAACTCTTCATCTGACCGAAAAGTTTTGAAACTTTCTACTCCACGCATACACTTCCTGGACTAACAGGCATGCATCACCATACTGGACCTTCATTCGCCGGCGCATTCATATAGGTCTCACCCCTTCACCGATCACAAACGGATAACATAAAGCTGATCCTCTCTGGCGCATGTCAAAAGTGGGGCATGTCAAAACTGTCGTTATGACGTCGCCATGTTTGCCTGTACCTTGATGTCAAGTGCTTAACCCTCATGACACCCTTAGCAACAAGATTGATAGGTTACAAGACAACAGCATGGCTACTGTAATTTCTATCACATTTTTAAGATTTTCATTTGAATCCCCCTCGTAGCATCTTCTCTCTTGGTATCGTTGACATTGTTATATCTCTACCCTGTATTCACTGGCCTTAAACTCAAGCCTAGTCCATACACATGCTTCTACTTCTAGTAGTTGTCACTACTCGGGAGTGCACAGGACTGCATTTTGTGTGTGGAATAGCTGTCCCTATTACCAGAGTCCCTCACCAGCACAGCTCTGCGGACAGAGTCCCTCACCATCACAGCTCTACGGACAGAGTCCCTCACCATCACAGCTCTACGGACAGAGTCCCTCACCATCATAGCTCTACGGACAGAGTCCCTCACCATCACAGCTCTACGGACAGAGTCCCTCACCATCACGTCTCTACGGACAGAGTCCCTCACCATCACAGCTCTACGGACAGAGTCCCTCACCATCACAGCTCTACGGACAGAGTCCCTCACCATCACAGCTCTACGGACAGAGTCCCTCACCATCACGTCTCTACGGACAGAGTCCCCCACCATCACAGCTCTGCGGACAGAGTCCCTCACCATCACAGCTCTACGGACAGAGTCCCCCACCATCACAGCTCTACGGACAGAGTCCCTCACCATCACAGCTCTACGGACAGAGTCCCTCACCATCATAGCTCTACGGACAGAGTCCCTCACCATCACAGCTCTACGGACAGAGTCCCTCACCATCACAGCTCTACGGACAGAGTCCCTCACCATCACGTCTCTACGGACAGAGTCCCTCACCATCACAGCTCTACGGACAGAGTCCCTCACCATTACGGCTCCGCGGACAGCTCTGCGTTCGATTTCTACGGTATGAGGATCGGCCCTTCTGAAAGCAATAGCAATTTAGGGAACTATCATTGTCTTGTCAATCACAAATAGCCAATAAATGCTGGGGTTGTAGCAATGTCCTGTAAAAGACGTGCAAGTCACTTTTCATGTCAAGTTTAAAATAAGGTTGATGATTCAATTCAACCTGTGTAAAGTTTAGAATAAGGCTGATGTTACAACTCAACCTGTGTGAAGCCTAGAATCAGGCTAATGTTGCAACTCAACCTGTGTGAAGTTTAGAATCAGGCTGATGATGCAACTCAGCCTGTGTGAAGTCTAGAATCAGGCTGATGATGCATCTCAATCTTTGTCATGTTTAGAATCAGGCTGATGATGCAACTCAACCTGTATGAAGTTTACAATCAGGATGATGATGCAACTCAACCTGTATCAAGTTTTACACCTGTAATAAAGGTTCACCTTTTCGTTTTATTGAATCTATGTTATGATTAACTTATCGAAAATACTTCGAATAAGAAATTAAGAACGACAGCAGGAAACCTAGATAACATCAATGTCAAAAGGTAGAATAAATAACGAACTGGGTTATGGAGTTTTGTATGAACATATATTAGAAACAACAATCTGCCATAAAGATTGATAATGAAATAAGGCAATATCAGCCTATTAAGAGAGGTGTGCCACAGGGGTCTGTGATGTCTCCATATCGTTGTCCCCATACAGTGAATATATTATGAGAAATCTAGAAGATATGATAGGAAGGAATCATCATTGGATGACAAAGCAATAGCATTAGAAATACGGATGATACAGTATTGATTGCAAACAATAAGCAGGATCTGCAACAGTGAAATATTATGGTTAGAATTAAAATGTAAGAAGGCTATGGTCGTCTCTAAGAAGAAAGAAATACCACAATGTAATATACGGGTAAATGGGAATGTTGCTTGTACCTTTCCCTTCCATACATCCATGTTGTTCAATAATTTCCATTTGTATTTTCTTTCTTGTTCTTTTCATTATAATTCTTAGTGGAAGCTTAGTGATATGGCATGAGGTTAATTGTACGAATGTTCAGTTGCTCCTGGTCTGGTTGGTATAGCTATAAATGCAGATTTCAACATATTATTTGATAGCTATCCACTGTTGTAAATATCATTCAACATTTTAGTTAATATTTCAACTCCAAATTCTCCCTGTACTTCTAATTTTTCTTTTGTGATTCCGTCTGGTCCGGCAGTTTTTTTTTTTTTTTTCTTTTCTTCATATGTTTGATACCGTTAGTTACTTTTCTTTTAGAATAGGAGGACCTTCTAAGTTACTTTCTTCTAATAATTCTTCCCTTTCTCCATCATATAATTCATTTACATGCTCATTCCACCTCTTCATTATAGCTTAAAAAGTCGCTTAAAAGTCGACAGGGTCGACTTCATCGCACCGGGTGTTATCCCATATGGCTCGGTCTCTTTCCGCAGCGCGGAAAGCGTCGCACAAAGCACGAACTCCGTAGCTTTTAGCGACGACCCACAGGAGTCTCCGAAACATTTAACTCGTAAACCGAAGGGTGCGGCCCGGAATCGAACCCACAATCTTCGGATCACAAGTCAAACGGCTTGACCACTTCGCCATAGAGACTCCTCATTATAGCATCTTCGTCCAATAACATCGTTCCTGTTTTTCTTTCATTTAAAACACTCCATGTTTACTCTGAATTTAATTCAATTTGCGTTTAACCAATTTTCATTTGGTTGTGACTGGTTGGAATTCCGGTCGGTAACTAAAGCTTCCAATTTGAATGTTGTCTAGTGAGTATCTACATCACAGAATGGTATAGAAAAACTAATAACCTCAACCGAAAAGAATAGTAAAAATCACAACTTTTATCTTAACATAGCAAAACCAAAGATAATGCATGCGGATAAACCTAATATGAAGAAAGAAATGTGTTTTAATGAGGAAAAATTTGGAGATAGTGGGAAATTGAGAATATCTTGGATCATTAAATACCAACAATGGTGACACAATGAAATAAATTAAAAGACGAAATCTATTGCTCTTCAAAAACTAAAAAATATAGTGAATAAATTGTGGCGTGTGACAGATAGATCTACAAATTTAGATTTTTAAGAGCATGGATCTTTCCGTTGCAACATACGTCTGTGAGACCTGGACGCTTACTAAACAAGCTGAATAGCGCATACATGCCTTTGAATATAAATATTATAGACGGGTTACATGCTCAACACAATCATCATATCAGTTGTCTCACAGACTTCGTTCCCAGTTCATACATCTTAAGTCTGTATCAACACAATCCCCATATCAGTTGTCTCCCAGACTTCGTTCCCAGTTCATACGTCTTAAGTCTGTATCAACACAATCCCCATATCAGTTATCTCCCAGACTTCGTTCCCAGTTCATACGTCTTAAGTCTGTATCAACACAATCCCCATATCAGTTATAGTCTGTATCAACACAATCCCCATATCAGTTGTCTCCCAGACTTCCTTCCCAGTTCATACGTCTTAAGTCTGTATTAACACAATCCCCATATCAGTTGTCTCCCAGGCTTCCTTCCCAGTTCATACGTCTTAAGTCTGTATCAACACAATCCCTATATAAGTTATCTCCCCGACTTCGTTCCCAGTTCATACATCTTAAGTCTGTATCAACACAATCCTCATATAAGTTATTTCCCAGACTTCGTTCCCAGTCCATACGAGTCTTAATTTATATTTCTTAACCCCTTTAAACCTCGTTTCTTCTGCATTGCTTGCTATCACTTGACGTCACTTTTGTTTAGAAAATGTAGTTGTGTTTATGAGTGAACCCATGCTGTTCACGCGATAAAATGAATCTATGCACGTGCATCTGCGCGCGAACGTCACGTGTGACCTATGAGTGAGATACAGTTGCCCGACCCGGGGCTAACTATAATTAGCGATAGCAGTTTTTGACCTTGCGTATTCTAACTCAGAATGCTCTCATATGTTGCCTACATTGCGGGTCACTTTATGAGGTCTTGGGTACTAATTGGCCGAAACCGCTACACAGGTTGTTGTCGTGTCGTGGGACGAGAAAATCGGGATTATATTGTAAACAACACACACCATCATCATCTTGTACCATGCCAGTAAGCGTGGGCGGTCATGGTTCGTCAACTAACACGACCAGCCAGCTTTGGATCAACTCGGTGTTCTTGTTTCGGTTGTGCCATGTGGACCGGATATCCAGATATATATATATACCTTCCCCTTGCTCTTTTCCCATCCATCTTGCCAGCTATCACTAAGTTTTTCAATTTGGTTCTTCTCAAAATGTGTCTAACAAATCTTTACTGTCTACGTCTAATTGTCCTAAGTACACACACATACACACACATACACACACACAAACACACACACACACACACACACACACCACATATACAATAATTGGTAGTTAATGATCCCAGGAAATAAACAACAGTAGACAACACGGATAAAGGTTAGTCAATTATTAATTTTTCTCATACTGCTTTCAAAAAAGATAAATTATTAGAGAAATATCGCATGTGCACTTGCAATAACACGAACAGGGTATGTTGTTTGGAGCTTGTCTTGGACTCAGGTTGGGATCTTCTTACGTTGTGTCCCTTATGTAGTATTGTCAGTAACAGTAAATATTCTTTTAACCGACTCGCATTCATCCTCACTTTCTGAACCCAACGAACCAATTCTAGGAAGGGACTCTTCTCACTGGACCACCTAACCACAATCTCTACTGTTTCTCTTACAGGTTCAACAATTTCACACATATAAAATACATCAGTTACTAACATAGTAAATCTAGAAATAATGCAGGCTAAAACATCAACACCTTATGAAATAACTAAATTAAGAAAGCAATATCTCAACCAGCTGGCCGTGTTATACATTGTGTATTTTTCATGGCTGTGTGGTGTTTGAAAATATTGCCAGTCCAAGTTTTGTATTTACCTATTATGTTGCATGAACTTTACAGAGTTGTAAAAAAGTTATACAAAACATGGACCGGCATTATTTTCAAACACTGTACAGTTATTACAAATACACCCTATATACATCTGGGCCTCATACACGTTTCCCTGACCTCGGAATCTCAGCGGCGAATTGGGTACTCGTCTGACTAGCGCTCCGAAGGTTTTGGGTTCGATTCTAGTCTACGTTTTTTTCAGTTCACGGGTGCAAATTTCTAGTAGGCTCATGAGGGTTCCTGTGCGATGCTTTCGACATGCCATCTGTGGAAGGAGACATAGCTGTATGGGATAAATTCGGTGCAATAAAGTCGATTTTCTAGCCTTTAAATTTCTTTTCTTTGTCACCATAACTTCCGATCCCTGATTAAAGGCTAAATGAAGATGCTAGTTCAGCTAGTCAACCATTCCTCACCACGCCTCACCTGTTAGCTGGGATTTCTGTCTGCTCGGGTTTAGGGGCAATGAAACGTGAACTAACTGGGTCACTGTACTGCTATGATCTACCCTTCCGTTCCACGATATCTATTAGCCTGTTTACCTGGTCTTTTAAAAACTGTTTAGCTAAACTGTTTACCTGGTCTTTTAACTGATTAAGTGCCGAAGGATAATATATTGCCACACGTGACCTTTCATTTGGACAGAAGGACAATATATCGCCACACTAGTGTCATCGTGTTATTTGTTTTGTTTTGAGGCGTCTTCCGACATTTCTTTGTTCAGTGAATGGAAATTAACATTACAATATTTGTTCATTTGATTGTGTACCATGTTTGGTCCAAACCTAATTTTTGTTTGGCACTGAATCATTTAACTCATCATTATCATGTGGCATGCCGATTAGCGTGGGCGGTCATGTTTCGCCACTTCATGCGATCACCAGAGTCATGGATTAGCTCTATGTTTTGGTCTCGATTGCCTTATGGCCAAGAAATCTAGATATCTACTTCTATGTCTTCACCTTGTCCTTTTCCCCTCCATCTTGCCAGTTGTCACCAAGTTTTCCAGTGTATTTCTTCTCATAACATACCTAGAAAATCTTGACTGTCTGCGTTTAATTTCTCTAATTTAGTTTAGGTTCCATTTGTTTCTTGTAATACTTGCTCATTGGTTTTTCTGTTTGTTTATGGTATTCTTTGCGTTCTCCTCACAAACCACATCTCCACACTGATTAGATGTTTTTCCATTTGTCTGCTCATTGTCCACGTTTATGTCCCCAAGTCAAGGACGAGAAGTCAACATCTTAGTCCAACCGCACGTTTATATTTATAAGACGTGTCATATTTTTCCACATTTCATATTTATTTCACATTTCATAATTATACCATATTTCATATCTATACCATATTTCTTCTTCTTCTTCTTCATTATTATTATTATTATTATTATTATTATTATTATTATTATTATTATTATTCTGCCCCTGCTGCTGCTGATGCTGCTGCTGATGCTGCTGCTGCTGCTGCTGCTGCTGCTGCTGCTGCTGCTGCTGCTGCTGCTGCTGCTGCTGTCGTCATTGTTTTCTATCCCTCTATTCCAGCATTGGTCACAAACATAACGGTGCGCAGCATCCATTTTAGAACGTAACTTTCCCTTTTCTAATCCCGTGCCACTAAGAGCAACTTCTTCCCACTAAGGAGTGAGATTGTTGTAGAGTCATTCTCCCGACCCGGAATGGAAGTACCAACCCGGCGGGAACTGTGCAGCATAGCTCTCTTTGCCCTCTCCAAGCTGAGAAACCAATGGGGCGTACAATACTGTTTTCGGGCGGTCACGTGTGTAAAGTTATATTAAGTTTTAACTATTATAACTATAGTCTGTTTACTTTTGTCTCCCCAATATAAAATTCCATATCTCAGTAACCAACTGAGGGAAAAGGATGAAATTTAGCATATAACCTTATCATTATGTCCACCCAACAAAAATAATTTTGTTCTGGAGATTGTACAGCAGATTTCAAAGTTTGCTTATATGCGGTATATAATTTACGGGTCAGAGATGAAGTTCGCATTATTAAATGTATTACGTCTTAACACGGAAACATTAGCGTTGAATAGTTAATTTTCTCGTTGGACATGGGATTGGCCTTATGACAAGAACCTCGCATAGTGGAACAGGGCATTACTGTAAAACAAGTTTAGTCGTTTAGTCGTTGGATCAAAATCACGGCTCACGGTTTAATCCATAAGCGCTCCGTTTTCCTCCTAACTCAAACCTGAGTCTGGAGAAACTCAGCTCAATGCACGAACTCCGTTGCATCGGCTAAGATCCTGAAAATACTTTCGGTAGATTTTTAACTCGAAATTTTGCCCGGGCAGCGCCGTTAGGCTACTCTTTTTCGATTTCCAACTGCCAAGGGATTTTTTACGTGCGCAACAATACACACGGGCGTCCGATCTCACTACCCAGAGACCAGGGGCAATTTTATTACTGGAAGTCCAGGTGGATTTTTTAAATAAATCCCGGTCCTCACCAGGGCCTGAACCCGGGACCTCCAGCACTCGAGGCGGACACCATACCTCGAGATCCCTCAACCCCTCTTGTAAAACAAGTTTGTTAGCGATAAATCACTAGTTTTTCACCAAAACATAAAGAGAAATATCGCCGCTTTCCATGATTTAAGTTGCTTTTGGACCTATCAAAGATATATTCCCTGGGCGCGGGTAAATACAAGACGGCAGGAAAAATTGCATAACGATGCAACAGACAGTTTTCAAAATAATTGATCGTGAATGAAGGCATTCATTTCTGGACAGACTATAGGATATGATACACCACGGCACACAACAACTGGCTGGGATTAATGGTATGTTGTAAATGTTTCCTCCACAGGTTATATACAGGCTTGTTGTAAATATGTCCTCTACAGGTTATAAATTTGTTGTAAATATTTCCTCTACAGGTTATAGGCTTAATGTAAATATTTTCTCCACAGGTTATAGGTATTTTGTAAATATGCCCTCCACAGGTTATAGGCTTGTTGTAAATAATTCCTCCACAGGTTATAGGTATGTAGTAAATATTTCCACCACAGGTTATAGGTATGTTGTAAATATTTCCTCCACAGGTTATAGGCTTGTTGTAAATAATTCCTCCACAGGTTATAGGCTTGTTGTAAATATGTCCTCTACATGTTATAGGTATGTTGTAAATATTTCCTCCACAGGTTATAGGCTTGTTGTAAATAATTCCTCCACAGGTTATAGGCTTGTTGTAAATAATTCCTCCACAGGTTATAGGCTTGTTGTAAATATGTCCTCTACATGTTATAGGTATGTTGTAAATATTTCCTCCACAGGTTATAGGCTTGTTGTAAATAATTCCTCCACAGGTTATAGGTATGTTGTAAATAGTTCGTCCACAGGTTATAGGTATGTTGTAAATATTTCCTCCACAGGTTATAGGTATGTTGTAAATAGTTCGTCCACAGGTTATAGGCTTGTTGTAAATATTTCCTCCACAGGTTATAGGTATGTTGCAAATATTTCCTCCACAGGTTATAGGTATGTTGTAAATAGTTCGTCCACAGGTTATAGGCTTGTTGTAAATATTTCCTCCACAGGTTATAGGTATGTTGTAAATATTTCCTCCACAGGTTATAGGCTTGTTGTAAATATTTCCTCCACAGGTTATAGGTATGTTGTAAATATTTCCTCCACAGGTTATAGGTATGTTGCAAATATTTCCTCCACATGTTATAAGTATGTTGTAAATAGTTCCTCCACAGGTTATAGGTATGTCATTGATAACACACTCCAGCTCAATGTCCATGGGGATTTTTCGATAAAAGCAACATGGCGGCAATGACATGTACTGTTACATAGCGAACCGCCGACATAGAGTTGACGACACAGGCGAACGGCCGGAAAAGAAGCTGGCTTCTCACGACCTAAGGGGCTAGAATATGTTTGAGGGCATGAAGCACAGGGTGCATGCTGTTCTCCTCCCCGAAGGAGGGATGGCTTGTGAGCAGGCACAATGTGCCTTTGTGGGATAAGTGGGAAAACGACTCGAACGTCTCGAAACGGAGTACAAACGTACGGCAGGAGAAACACACCAGGAGTCATGACGTGGTGGGCCCTTCCCCAGAGAGTGTAAAGAAAGTAAAGGGCAGAAAAATTCGGGCAAGTGGAATCGCCTCTGACGATCAGAATCCCCCTGTTGTCCTCGCTCCGCGGCGGAGTTTTTATCACAATAAAATAATTTACTGTCAGCTAGCCAAGCAGACGTTACAACCACCCTGCACTTCACAACATGGTTGTGGCAAAGCTGGAATATGTGGTAAAATATTGTATCAAACACCTGTGGCGATTATTCATAACGTCTACGCCTGGATTGTGCTTGTTTGGTTCGGTTCACAGTGTGGGCTGTTTAGTCTGTTAAAAATTAAGAATTGTATTTTATACTTAGCTTTCACTTTAGTGTAATGGTCAGAACGTTACGTCGATAATGGTATGAGCGAAGTCAGCTTCGATGTCAGCCTCCGTTGTTGGCTATGAGATGTCAGCCTCCGTTGTTGGCTATGAGATGTCAGCCTCCGTTGTTGGCTATGAGATGTCAGCCTCTTGTTGGCTATGAGATGTCAGCCTCCGTTGTTGGATATGAGATGTCAGCCTCCGTTGTTGTCTATGAGATGTCAGCCTCCGTTGTTGTCTATGAGATGAAAGCGTGGCCAATCTAACCCTCCGTCCACACAGGCCTATTACATGTTCTGTCCTAAAACGACACATCCACAGCAGCTACGGAACTAGATTTTATGATACACTTGCCTCTGATCCCTGGGGAGCCGATCGGACGTCTCACGTTCATAGACCAGAGTGTAAACAATATAAAATGACACAAAGTAGTGCAGCTTTACATAACAGAATTACGACACATACAGGACGTTGCGGCTATTAGTCTTCATCAGCAAACAAACACATTCACAAAACACAACAAATAGTCACGGAGATCTCCTGTGACTACATTAAAACGTAACGACAGGACGAGAAGAACAAAAAGATGAAAAAAAAAATGAAAATGAAAAATTGAAAAATGAAATGGTTATACACAGCTCGGAATTTGAGGTATGAATTTGAGGTTTTAAGAATGAACATTTTTTCTAATTTTCATCTTCTCTTCATTGCTTTCATTTTGTTCATCACATCGCCGTGACTATATGTTGTGTTTTGTGAATGTCTTTGTTTGCCGATGAAGACTAATCGCCGCAAACGTCCTGTATGTGTCGTAATTCTGTTATGTAAAACTACTTTGTGTCATTTTATATTGTTTACATTTTCACAGCTTTACCGCAGTTCCACCCAATTTTATTATTGGACCAGAGTGAAATATTCGGAGGACCTGTGTGTAGGTTAACTGTAAAAAAACAAATGACATTTACTGCCAATATAGTACTTTGCGGTATATGGCGAGGGGGGGGGGGGGGGGTTGCGTCTTGAGCCTGAGGAATTAAGGTCGCCTGGCTAGTGCAGTCGCCGCGATCTGTGCAGGTTAGGGTTTTCTTTTCACCCCCGGCAGAAAAAAAAACAACCTCCACACCTTACCGAGGATTCGAAATCTCGTCTCCCGAAGGAGAATCGTTGTATACTGGGAAGGTAATCCGGCCAAAAAATGCCTGAAGAAGGCGGATGTGTCGGCTGAAGGATGCAAATATCGCAGCTCTGCTGTAATCAGGCACAAAGCAATTGCGTCTAAAACAACACTCCGGACGAACGGAGATGAAGAAGAATTGTATAGCATGTATGGGAGCCTCGGTAGGGCAGTGGTTAGCTGGCTAGCCCGCCGGTCAGGTGGTCATGTGCTGGAATCCCAGTGGAGACGGTTTTAAAAATTGACCCGGACTTCCTTCCAGTTAGTTAGTTGTATATCCTTCACAGGAGGTCGCAGTCAACCCCAGCATTTTTTGGCTGTTCGTGATTTTTTGATAAGTTTACGCTCACAGATTTTCACTGCTTTCTGAACGACCAGCACTCAAACCATTGCATTAAAACCAATGTAAGATGGTCTGGTGTCAAATCTCCAGCAACTGTGTTTCCAATGTTGCATGCGGAATTACAAACTGCATTCGTAACCTCTTCATCACTACGCCGGCTCCAAACTAGCCTAAAATTGGTACCAGGAAATATCCTTGGCCGTGTGACGTAAACCATATCCCTCAACGAGTGCCAATCAGTGTATAAAACGTACCATATATCCAGAACGGCTCAAGGAGAGTTAATGGGGCCATTTACTTTCTTCATAATATATGAGTCTGGTACATGCTCTTGTGTATACTTACTGTGTTCGTGCACCGTGCTGAGACTCTTCTTATGTGTTTTATTGAAGCAGACTAGAACATTTATGGAGATTTCCGTCCGCTGTAAAATTGACTCTCGACTAAACCTAAAGCCCCAATTGTGTGACTTGACGTAATAAATGTGACGTGTTATGTGAATATGAACCATGGTATACATATTTGTTTTTCTTCTTTCCTCTTTCTAGAGAAGTTAAGCACCTCACAGGTCGGTGTGTCCGACTTCAGCATGCATTTGTGTCAGGTTTGATCCTCTAGGTATATTCCAACCAAGGTAATCGGCAATATCTACCCGTGGGTGTAGTCTTTCCTAATCATTTTGCCATGGAAGCGGCCTGCCAGTCTATTCTTTGTGGTCTAAAAATGCAGTGGGGATTTTAAATATAATTTGTACACTGGACTTCCTGTTTTTCGCCCTTGTTAGAGACGGCTATGTATCCGATCTCACTACCCATGATTAAAGGGACCGTGTGACATCATCATATTTTATTAAGCACAACTGCTGTTTAAAGCGTTAATTTAGTTGAACGCCCCTTACACTACATAGCAATCAACCCCAGCATTTTTAGCTGCCTGCGATTTTCTGGGCAATTTTAAGTTCAGTACTTTGAAATTGATTTCTGAACGACCGACGTCCAAACCATCTACATCAACGCAAGGCGGCCTGCTTCTAAATCGTCTACAGCAGATTTCGAACCCACGACTCGGTGTGTCGGATGTTGGGAAATTGTGAAGCTCATTCGCAGCATCTTGACCACATCGCCGGCATCAAATGTTGTATCAATATCACAAGCCATATATATATGGTCAACGAGAGAGACGAATGGAGACGGCTTGTATCTGCAGCAAAGAACCTCAATGGCACGGAATGCTGAAGAATATATATATATATATATATATATATATATATATATATATATATATATATATATATGAATAACGAAGACACAAACAATAGATTGCACGATTTATTGCCTGGTATATTTCGCTGCATCTCGTCAGGTACATACTGCAGACATCACACAACTTACATGAATTAACTAGATAAATCCTTCAAACTGAAATATACACATGTTCGCACAGTAATGTCGATTGTCTACCATGGTAATTTTAAACTGACTAACATGTCTTTCTGCTTGCACAAGGACGGCTTACGAAGGTTGATTATTATAGCTTCAGCAAACTTTAACAATCGACTACTTTGTGTGTTGAACAACACACGGAAGGCACTGTTTCTTTCAACCACGTGACAGGTATTGAGCACATGTCTCCCGACCGATGAAGCCGGACTGTTCCGGTGTGTCGGCCTGCCTAGGCTACCATCTTCTGTGTGTAGTATCTTGTCCAACCAATTCGGAATGTGTTCCGACACCCTGCAATGTAACTGTCGCTCAGTTCTACCTATGTAGATGGCTCTACGTAGAGCAGACGGCACAATTCAAAGATCGGTGTACCGCAAAGAAACATGGACTGGCCAATACTTAAATTTTCAGAGCTTCGCACCTGTCCAGTACAAACAAGGCTTAGTACGGACCCTGTTTGACCATGCTAGAAAGATATGCACCCCGGACACACTGACAGAGGAATTTGAAACTCTGAAGAATGCCTTAAACCTGAATGGGTACTCCACAGGATTTATAAAGCGCCACTGCCAACAGCCCAAACCGAAACCTGAAGTAACTACAGTACATAAACTCAAGGTATTCATCCAGCTAACCTTCCGAAGAGATGACGTAATGCAACATCTGCGGGACAGGCTCACCACAGCAGTCGGGCGAACTTTCTGTGCTGCAACTCTAGTCATCAGGTACCGAAACACACCGATCCCCATCCCAGCAGTAAAAGAACCTGTAGCTTTGTACGCCAAATCAAATTGTATTTACCAATTTACATGCAGATGCGAGGCCATTTACATAGGTAGAACTGAGCGACAGTTACATTGCAGGGTGTCGGAACACATTGGAAAAGATACTACACACAGAAGATGGTAACCTAGGCAGGCCGACACACCGGAACAGTCCGGCATCATCGGTCGGGAGACATGTGCTCGAGAGCGGTCACGTGGTTGAAAGAAACAGTGCCTTCCGTGTGTTCTTCAACACACAAAGTAGTCGATTGTTAAAGATTGCTGAAGCTATAATAATCAACCTTCGTAAGCCGTCCTTGTGCAAGCAGAAAGACATGTTAGTCAGTTTAAAATTACCATGGTGGACAATCGACATTACTGTGCGAACATGTGTATATTTCAGTTTGAAGGATTTATCTAGTTAATTCATGTAAGTTGTGTGATTTCTGCAATATGTACCTGACGAGATGCAGCGAAATATGCCAGGCAATAAATCGTGCAAACTATTGTTTGTGTCTTCGTTATTCAAATTCATCACGGGAAAACATTGTCTTGAATATATATATATATATATATATATATATATATATATATATATATATATATATATATATATATATATATATATATATATATATATATATATATATATATATATATATATATATATATATATATATATATATATCCATTCTCACCTTGCCGTCTTGACAGACAATAGTTTGTGCTTTAAAGAGGCATAAAAACTTTTACCTTTGGCGGTAGCGAATGTGACTGACAAGGCCAATTCGCGCTGTAAATGTTCGCTCACAGTGGGTGCATGTGAACACGTGGTCATTTCCACCATCTTGCACTATCTTACGTCTCACACGCTCGGTGTGTCACTTATCTGCAATAATTTTCTTCTTTGTCTTTATTCCATTTCTGATGGTTGCCCTCCATGCAACACGTTCAGCGGCGACTTGCTCCCACTGTGCATTATCAATGCCGGTATCAGTCATGTCCCGCTTACACACATCTTTGTATCGTAGTTGTGGCCGACCCTGAGATCTCTTACCCATCTGTAATTCACCAAAAAAAGATGTCCTTTGGTATTCTATCATCATCCATCCTCCTAAGATGTCCTATCCATCTCAGTCTACGAAGACTGAGCATGGAATAAAGCGTCACACAACCTGATCTTTCCAATACATCACTATTTGTGATATTTTCTTGCCACTTAATACTAAGAATTCTTGTCAGGCACCGCATGTGAACGCTGTTTAAACTTTTCTCTTGGTGTAAGTAAGTTGTCCAGGTTTCACTGCCATAAACAAGAGTACTAAGGACACAGGCTTGATAGACAAGGAATTTTGTTTTGGCAGTAAGCTTCCTGTTCTCCCAGACTCTTTTTCTTAACCTGTTCATTGTTGTTGCTGCCTTACCAATCCGGATGTTGATTTCCTGATCGAGGGATAATTTGCTATTTACCACTGATCCTAGATATGTAAAATCGTCTACCATCTCTAGTTCAGCGTCGTCAATAAAGACTGATTGTACCCCATGTGCACCTTGTGACATAATCCGTATCTTCTTTTCGCTAATTGTTAAACCAAATTCAGAACAAGCATTGGAGAATGCAGATAGTAGACATTGTAATTCTTCACCAGAGTGGATCGTAACTGCAGCATCATCTGCAAAAAGCAGCTCTCTGATCAGTACCCTCCTAATTTTGGTCTTGGCCTTCAATCTCTGAGCATTGTAGAGCCGCCATCTGAGTGTGAGTGAATGTATATTCCACCATCCTGATCACGAAAGGCATATTTCAGTAGAAGTGAAAAGTATATTCCAAAGAGGGTGGGAGCTAGTACACAACCTTGCTTAACTCCACTCTTGATTTCAAACTCTTCTGAAGTTGCACCATCAAACTTGATTATACCCTTCATGCCTGTGTGGAACGATTCCACAATGGACAGAAGAGTTGGTGGGCAGCCAATCTTCTTTAGTGCCTTGAACAGACTCTTACGACTGACCACATCAAATGCCTTTGTGAGGTCGATTAAGGCAATAAACAGTGGTTGATTCTCTTCACGGCATTTTTCTTGCAATCACTATGTCACCTTGTGTGTTACTCTGGATCAGTTGTTGCACGTCAGTCTATGTGCGGCCTGCTGGCCATTCTCTGCACTCACGACTTAGAGTTACTGTTACACTGTGCCAGTCTGTCACGTCTTCCGGAACTTCAATCCACTCTTTTTCACGATTGATGGTCTCTAGATCACTCATCTCGCGTATAGATATTTCTGCCTGTGTCATTCAGGACCTGCTTCGTCTTAGTCTATGACCCTTGACCATGTCTATGGCTTCATGCAAGGGTGATCCGTATCTGTAGCAACTCTCAGGTACCATTTGGTTTGAAGGACCCTATGCCTGTCCGCATTGTTGGTAGTGCCAGGATATATACATATGTGTGTGTGTGTGTTTTATCGTTTCTTTACCACTACTTTTATCGTTTCTTTACTTATTCAGTCTCTCGGTAGAGATTTGTTCGCAGCAGACGAGCAAATCTCCGGCGGGCCTATTCTCGCTGGTCGCGAGATCCGCACAGTGGAAGTATGGGAGATTTGCTTGCAAATAGACAGGCAATATCTCCTGCGGTAGCTATGGCGGACCTATTCCCGCTGGACGCGGGGACCGCTATAAGTCAGGTGGGGAGTCTGACGATAGTACACGCTTTACACAGGTCCGGACACCTGTGATGGACAGATGTGCGCGCCCCCATGGTCCGGGCTCGTACAGGGCCCTCACCTGTGGGACATGGCTGAACGTCTCTAAGCCGGGTCCCTTGGGTGTCAGGGTCTGGCCATAACTCGCCACCGGCTCGTGGTGGTGAGGTCTCGGTGGATTGACGCTGAGCCGCCAGCGTCTGCAGCCTACCTTGTGCCAGACGTATTGGTTACCCATTCCTCTGGAATACACAAGACTAGGCCGAGGGAGGGGTCATGTCGTTTGGGCATCACATGATCTCTGAAGCTCTGCCCAGACATTGTGATGGAATATTGGCCACATTCCACTCACATACTTTAGTCTGTCAAGACTGCAAGGTGTCTACAGTGTGTGTGTGTGTGTGTGTATATATATATATATATATATATATATATATATATATATATATATATATACATATATATATATATATATATATATATATATATATATATAGAGAGAGAGAGAGAGAGAGAGAGAGAGAGAGAGAGATTTTCTCCTCCTACTCCTTCATGGTCAGGCTAAAGACTTATGAGAAGCCCCTTGTATGTCATAATCATGCCAAAAAAAAATAACTAAATAAATAAAATACAGAGGTTCCACGGAAGCTGACAAGGGAAGCACATGTGGACATCACAGGACAAGCTAAACACCAACCTTAAAAAGATGTCGTGTACAGGTTTGTTAGTGGACATCAGAGGACAAGCTAAACACCAGCCTTAAAAAGATGTCGTATACAGGTTTGTTAGTACGAATAATTTCGTTTTTCTCGCTTCGAGGTGAAGGAGTTACTGACGCAATTCGTAATCCCGCATACCCGCGTTCGAAACAGGGCTGAAGGTGATCTGGCAGCAAACCGTCTTGCGTTGGTTTTTTAACGAAATGGTATGTATGCCGTTCGTTCAGAAAGCAATGGGAAACTATTGAACGTAAACTTGCCAAGAGATCACATCAGCAAAACATGCGGGTGTTGACTGCGACGCCCTGTAATGGATATGTAACTAATTTTATTTTTTTTTTTGTTTAAATACAAGGGAAATAATTGCATTTAGGGTGAAGTCATATTACGGCTTTAGCAATTAAGGGGAACAATTATAGATTTCACTATATTTTTACTGACAGCTATTTTGCAAGAGAAGAGTATATTTATTCCTGTAACAATTTTATTCATATTCTAGGAAGTATAAATTGAATGTTACTATCATAAAAGCTATATACAGTTTTGAATATTATTTGAAAATATAGCACCAAATTGTTGTATAATAAATATTCTGTAGTAAATTATTTATTTCTTTACCTGCTAGGCCGCGTCTGTCTAAACAGAGATTACGTTTACTCTGGTTGATCTTCACAACGTATCCATCCGGTTCGCGTGCCTGTTATTGTGATAGTGTTTTTTGCGTCAGGATGATCACTCAACACAACCGACACCTAGTGGGGCGGCTTTGGCCCCTCTGGGACCGGAGAGCCCTTCTTAAGAAAAATAAAGTTTACTATAGATTTCCGTGTAGAGGAGCAATATAAAAAGTCTAAATACTATTTTTCTAAGAACAACCCCGCAGGGCACCCATCAACAAATCATGAATGGTACTGATCTCTGGGTAGTATTGCATATTGAGGAGCACTGTGAGAACTATCCCATCGATGGATAAGGGGGGAGAGCAGGAAACCCGTCCCAAGCTGGAGAAAAGAGGAAGCGATAGGAAACCTCCCCAAGGATGGACAAGAGGGAAGCGCATGAGACCACTCCTATGCTGGACAATGAGGAGACGGAAGGAAACCTCCCTAACGATGGACAAGAGGGACGCGCAGGAAACCCCCTTCCCCCGTCCCCTACGCTGGACCACGAGGAGACGGTAGGAAACCTCCCCAAGGATGGAAAAAAGAGATGCGACAGTCCCTCTCCTACGCTGGCCGATAGACCCAAGCACGAAGACAACCTGAAGGTGAGCCCTCGCAGGGGCTCAACGAGAGAAAAATAAAACATAAATCAACAGACGAGCCCTTTTCAGGGCTCGAAGAAAGTTAACAAGCACAGAAGCTGAAAAGACGGGCCCTTTTCAGGGCTCATCTCAAGTAAACAAGCACAGACAGTAAATAATGGGCCCTTTTTAGGGCTAAACCAAAGAATCACTCAAGCCAAGAAAGAACGGGAACCGAAGTAAACAAACATCGACCCGACGTCTTCGTAAACGTAGATGGATAGGACATGTTAGGAGGATGGATGATGGTAGAATACCAAAGGACGTCTTTTTTGGTGAATTACAGGTGGGTAAGAGATCTCAGGGTCGGCCTCTACTACGATACAAAGATGTGTGTAAACGGGACATGAATGATACAGGCATTGATAATGCACATTTGGAGCAAGTCGCCGCTGAACGTGTTGCATGGAGGGCAAACATCAGAAATGGAATAAAGATAAAGGAGAAAATTATTGCAGTTAAGTCACACACCGAGCTGGAGAGACGTAAGATGGTTCATGATGATGGAAATGACCACGTGTTCACATGCACCCACTGTGACCGGACATTTACAAAGCGAATTGGCTGTATCAGTCACATTCACTACCGCCTTGGGTAAAAGTTATTATGCCTTTTTGAAGCACAAACTATCTTCTGTCAAGACAGCGAGGTGCCAATACTGATTGCAGACAATGGACAGGACCTGCAAAATTTAGTAGATGCGGTTGTTGCACACAGTCAACAACTGGGGTTAGAATTGAATTCCAAGAAGACACAGATTATGGTCGTCACTAGGAAGGAAGAAATACCACAATGTAATATACAAGTAAATGGGCATTTTCTTAAACAAGTGAATCGATACGACTATCTCGGAACAGTCACTGCATGTGATGGAAGATGCCTTGAAGAGATTAGAACAAAAATTGCCATGGTGAAGGTAAACTTTTGCAAGATGAAAAACATACTGACGAATAAAAAGATATCAATTGAAACGAGAAAACGAGTGTTGAAGTGCTACATAGAACCTGTACTTTTATATGGATGTGAAGCGTGGACAATGAGCAGACAAGTTGAAAAACATCTGATGGCTGTGGAGCTGTGGTTTCTGAGGAAAATGCAAAGAATACCATGGGCAGATAGAAGAACCAATGAACAAGTTTATCGAGAAACAAATGAAGATCGTAAACTGATTAGAGACATTAGATGTAGAAAGTCAAAATTTTTTGGGCATGTTATGAGAAGAAACGAATTGGGAGAACTTGGTGACAACTGGCAAGATCGACGGGAACACACCAAGGGGAAGACCAATAATTAAATACCTGGATGGCTTGGCTACATGGCATGGTCGAGACAGAAACACGGAGCTGATCCACGACTCTGGTGATCGAGGAAGATGGCAGAACATGACCGCCCACGCTTATCGGCATGGCACATAATGAATGAGATAGTAGGCACCTAATATATACACACTAAAAAAAAAAAAAACTAACACAACCAAATAAACAACTAGTGCAGAGTCCCTGTACAGTGAAAATATTTTCAGAAATGTAGAAGATATAAATGGAATCAGCATTGGAGGACGAAACATCAATAACATTAGATATGCAGATGATACAGTATTAATTGCAGACAATGAGCAGGACCTGCAACAATTAGTAGATGCGGTTGTTGTACACAGTGAGCAACTGGGGTTTGAATTAAATTGTAAAAAGACTCAGGTTATGGTCGTCAGTAGGAAGGAAGAAGTGCCACAATGTAATATACAAGTAAATGGAAATATTCTTCAACAAGTGAATCGGTACAATTATCTTGGAACAGTTATAACATCTGATGGGAGATGCCTTGAAGAGATTAGAACAAGAATCGCCATAGCGAAAGTAGCCTTTAGCAAGATGAAAAACATTCTGACCAATAAGAAGATGTCAATTGAAACGAGAAAAAGAGTGTTGAGGGGATACATAGAGCCTGTTCTTTTGTATGGATGTGAAACTTGGACAATGAGCAGTCAAGCTGAAAAGCATCTGATGGCTGCAGAAATGTGGTTTCTGAGGAAAATGCAAAGAATACCATGGACAGACAGAAAAACCAATGACCAAGTACTACAGGAGACAAATGAACATCGTAAACTGAATAGAGAAATTAGACGTAGACAGTCAAAATTTTTTGGACATGTTATGAGAAGAAATGGATTGGAGAACTTAGTGACAACTGGCAAGATCGAGGGGAACAGACCAAGAGGAAGACCGAGAGGAAAATACCTGGATGGCTTGGCCACATGGCATGGACGAGACAGGAACACAGAGCTGATCCACGACACTGGTGATCGAGTGAAATAGCGAGTCATGACCGCCCACGCTTTCCGGCATGGCACATGATTGATTGATTGAAATTTTTACACAATACAGTGGTTTGTTGTTAGTTTAACTAAGCCCTGAAGTTAATTCATTGTGAACGTCTTGTTTCAAAGTTGATGTGTATAGTCAAGCTGTGGTTGCTGTTGTTGTCTAACAGTGGTTGTCACCATCTGTTATGTAATACAGTGATTGTGCATGGCAGTGAATACTTGTCATTGTTTATATATATCTCATCTCATCTCATCATGTTCCTCTTGTACCTTGCGGTGTCGAGGTGAAGTATAAACTTCGTGAGAGTGCCCGGTTATGGGCTTCGTATATCGACATTCCCATGGATTCTGTTATTCCCTCCGTCCAACGTTTACGTGGTCGGCCTCTTCCTCTGTTTCCATCTGGTCTGTATATCATTGCTTGTTGTGGCATGCTGTTGACTGGTAGCCTACTTGCATGGCCAAACCATTTGACTTGCTGCTTTCTAATAAAATCTAGAGTAGCTTTAACCCCCACTTTAGTCCTGATTTCTTCATTTCTGATCCTATCTCTTCTTGATACGTTGAGTATTCTTCTCAGGAACCTCATTTCTGTTGTGATTTTTCTTTTCTCTTTTTCTGTCATTGTCCAGGTTTGGCATTGGTAGCACAAAGTTGGTAGGAAGATTGTGTTGTAAAGTGCTTTCTTAGTAGTTATTGATACATGTTTGTTCTTTAGTATTGGTGCCATTTGTCCAATGAGTTGATTTGCCTTATTGCACCTATTTTCGATCTCGTCTTCTGATCTGCCATTTGATGATATTATACTTCCTAGGTACTTGAAGCTCTTTACTTGTTTCAATATATATATATATATGTGTGTGTGTGTGTGTGTGTGTGTGTGTGTGTGTGTGTGTGTGTGTGTGGTGTGTGTGTGTGTATATATATATATATATATATATATATATATATATATATATATATATATATATATATGCGATGTTCGTCCATCATGAATGACGTTGACCATTCATTGACGATGACCATTCATTACACAACATCTTGATTTGATGAGGAACGAATGACTTGCGCTTTGGTTTTGTATAGCGAGGAGGTGGTCGCGCAACGCCCTCGTCCCCGCTCCCTCGTCTGTGTCCGTCTGGCTCCAGTGGCGAGCATGGCAAGACGACTGGAAGACGGACACAGATGCAGTGGACGTTAGGCTGCCACGGCCAGTTATCCCTGTTTATATTGGCTCTCGGGAGCCTCGGGCCCTTCCGTCAATTCCTTTAATTTTCAGTTTTAAGACAAGCGTAGCGACATGCAATGAGCGTATGATTACTTTTAGGATCAACACGACTTCCTTCACCGAAGACGGACTGACCGCCAGTGCAGACCACACACAAACATGGGGCGAGAAACTGCCCACAAAAGATGCTGCTCGTCTAAGTTGCGAGCAGATCTCCCGATTTACGGTTGAGCCTCTGCAGCGCAAATGTGCACATGGCGACTAACCGGACAGACTTTCATGTACACGCAAGCCGAGAGTAGCATCGCTAAAGCTGAGACAAGCATATGACTACATTCTTGAAAACGCCTGCCTCGCTAAGTCACGTTGGCTGGGAAGATCCCATTTTGGTGTACCTCACACAGACAAGCATATGACTACTGGCAGGATCAACCAGATATCTATCGGACAGACGGACTATTCACGCACACGCAAGCCAAGAGTAGCATCGCTAAAGCGCGCCCTCCCGGTACAAGGTGATACATGCAAAACCACTGGACGCCTACCGACGAGCTTTCAAGCTACGCCGGCAGGACTAACCGAAAAAAAAAAGCTATACCAGCTTACTGACTGCAGGCCCACTACTCATCGAGAGAGAGTGGGCGCTTATCGAGACTTTGTCGAACGGTCGTACAAATTTTGCTCTTTTGCCCGCTCAAACCACGACCCTGGCTGCACGATGCGGTTACATTCTTGAAACGCCTGCCTCGCTAACTCACGTTGGCTGGGAAGATCCCATTTTGGTGCACCTCACACAGCCATCCGAGACAACGAACGCTAGACGCGGAACTGATCTAGCGAACCAGACCAGCCCCACATATATAATTATATTGGCACCTTTCCGTCTTGACAGACGATAGTTTGGTACATTGTGCTTCAAAAAGGCTTAATAACTGTCATATGGCAATAAATACGATCCATGGCGGTGGCGAGACAGACAGACAGATAGACAGACAGACAGACAGACAGACGGACAGAGAAGTAGACACAGAGAGAGTGAGAGAGTGAGAGAGAGAGAGAGAGAGAGAGAGAGAGAGAGAGAGAGAGAGAGAGAGAGAGACTAAATTATAGAATAAATTGTTTAATCAGCAAGAAAGCTATATAGACTAATGTTTGATTCGAACCAATGATAAACATAATTATCACCATCGTCAAGCAGCGTAGGGTAGGCGATTCCCTATCAAACGTGAGGGAAGGCACCCCCTTCCCTGAGTTTACCTACGGGATTCGTTTGGGAAGGTAGAGCACACATATATACCCTCCCCCCTCTCGGCTTGGGTAACGTAAAACTATGTGAGCAAGTGGTGGGTGCTGTAATCCTTCGGGCATAAAGGTCAAATAACAATAGGCTCGAACACTGCAACGTCTAGAGGGGCAGACAAGATCCAGCAAACAGCATGGGTGAATATTCAACAAGATAGACTCACATGAAGGCTGGTAGTCGATTTGATTTGGCCGTATTTATTAGCCACGCTTGAGCATAGAACAAACCAAAAAATTCATGAAGTTTCAAAGTTAGATCGTGTCTGTGAACGTCAGACCGGCCGATCTTAAGAACATATAACTAATGAATATTAAACAGGCGATCTTATTTGCTACTTGTGAATTATCAACATCGGACTTCAGTCCTTCGTTCCGTTAATCCATCCAATGTCACCGAAGTGTCCTTCTGGTAAAACATTATCAATCTTCTTTCCAGATTCTGCATCTGTCCTAAGAATCTTGATCTTTATATATAAGCCAGTGCTGACATGATTTTGGGTATCCTTTCAACGATATATAAGATATGGACAAAGTTGTTCCGCCAATAATTAGCTTCATGAACCAGAGACGGCATAACGTATTCCATCCATGATCAAGCTCAAGGATGTGTCTACTGTATCTATTGACCAACAACGCTGATGTCGTCTGTGTTCTACGTCGGTCGCATAGATCCATGTATATGTTGTATCCGTTTAGTTCAGGAGTTTTGCTCCCTCTTTATTTTGCGTCATGGACTCACTCTTCTCTACGACCTGGCAGTGGGTTGATATTGAGAGCAGGCGGTAGGTAATTGTTTATGGTCTCAAGACGGGAGGCAGAGGATCACTAAATAGAGACGACGGATGCAATCACAGACTATTGCAGTCATTGCCAAAAGGGAAAGCAATGGCAGACTACCCTCTTTACTGATGCCTTGTATGTAATGATTCAACTACGCACACAATTTCAGATAAATGGTAGATTCAAAATATTGTTTTCCCGTAGTGAATTTGAATAACGAAGATACACACAACAGATTGCACAATTTATCGCCTGGCATGTCTGTGTATGTTATTCCAATGGTAGACTGGTATCCTATTAGACCAGTCACAAGCGTTGTTTTTCTTTGTAATTTGCTATTGTATACACTTAGCAATTAGGATTAGAATTATTTCGGGGACTGATTTATCGATAATCGACCCAACAGCGAATCAATCCATTTCTCTTGTGTCTTGGACTGTCGTTGAATCTTAGTGGTCTATCTCTTCTTTCAAATCTTGTGTCTTCCAATCTCGTTCTTAGTGGAGTAGTTTCTTCTCCTGGTCACCGTTGTTTCTTAGTCGCTTTCGTTTTCACTTTCTGTTTCTTTCTCCTCTTCTGTCTGTGTCTTGCTGTTGGAGCCGTCTGTCTGGACTATTTCCTTCTTGGTCTTTTTGTTTTTTAGCAGTTCCATGTGTGCTCTTTCTGGCTCCATGATTGCCAAGGCAGTTGGCGCACTTTTTGTTTATGTTGGGCTTCCTACGTCGGTATCGATCTTGTTGGCATAATGCCAATGACTATACGGGTATGGGCCACAGGATCAACAGTCCTGCTTGGCTTCCTCGTCTCTGCTTTCCTCTTCTGGGCTGCGTAAATCGCGAGTCTCTGTGTGACGTTTTTAGTGAGCGCGATCTTCCGGTCTCCCTGGCCAAGGTGTTAACGACATTGTCCGTAATCTCGTATATTCACGTGGGGAAAACAGCAGCTGCTAGAATCGGCAGCGGTTCGCGCTGCGCTGCTAACTTACGGAGGGTATGTGAGCCGGTTGTTCAGAAAGCATTGGCAAACTCCATCCATCCCTCATGTGCCATGCCGATAAGCGTGGGCGGTCATGTTCTGCGTCGTGGATAAGCTCCGTGTTCCTGTCTCGACCATGCCCCGTAGCCAAGCCATCCAGGTATTTACTTCTCGGTCTTCCCCTTTTTTTCTTCTCCTCGATCTTGCCAGTTGTCACCAAGATCTCCAATGTTTTTCTTCTCATAACGTGACCAAAAAAATGTTGACTGTCTACGTCTAATTTCTCTAATCAGTTTATGGTTTTCATTTGTTTCTTGTAGGATTTGGTCATTGGTCTTTCTGTCTGTCCGTGGTATTCTTTGCATTCTCCTCAGAAACCACATTTCCACAGCCAACAGATATTTTTCAGCTTGTCTGCTCATTGTCCACGCTTCACATCCATGCAAAAGCACAGGTTGTATGTAGCACCTCAATAACTCTAGCTAAGGAACACAGGCTTTATCAACCCGTTTTGTTTCTTAAAAAGAAACATTACTATAATAGTGGCTTTAATGTCTAATCTTTCTTATCTTCAGCTGTATTGTGATTTGTAACATACAGAAGATGCACACTAGAACCTATGTTTGCGCCATTATCTTTGACGGAGGGAATTTCATCTCACTACTCATAAATCTGGGTATAGCATTCGCTTTGTTTCGAGCCCGGTTACTTCCGAGGTGAGACGGGCGCAATAGCCAGTCCGCCCCTCCTTCATAGCCCGCTCTGTGACGAAGGTGGTACAGACGCAATTCGTAATCCCGCATACCGCGTTCGAAACATGGCTGCGGGCGGTTTGGAAGAAGACTGCCTTGTGTTGGTTTTCATACAATGGTATATGTGTCTATATTCTTTACAGGACGTCGCAATCAACCCCAGCATTACTTTTGCTGTGTGTGATTTCTCGGCAAGTTTGTGTTCAGTGGTTTGTCAGTGCTTTCTGAGCGACTGGCAGTCATACCACTTTATGAAAACCAACGCAGGGTGGTGTGCATCCAAATCGAACGCGGCTGCGTATGTGGAATTTGTGAACTGCGTCCGTGACACCTTTTCCGCAGAGCCGGCTATAGTCCACTACTAATCCCTATTTTACCGTTCGCTCACATGGGCGTCACTCCATCCCACCAGCGGGTGTTCTCCCACTGTGTGGCTAAGCCAATCCCTGAGCTTCTGAGATTATTGACCTTTAATCCATTGACTCGCCTGAACCACACACCCGGTTCATTCCACCAACTGACAGTTATTAAACGCGTTGAGTGCTTAAGACGTATTCGTTAAACAAGGATACAGATAAATAACCTTAATATTTTCATGTAGTGCTTTTCATGTAACTTTATGTCGGTTTGTGTTTTTCTTTGTTCTGTGTTGGTGGAGGCTTTAGCCCCAACGTCCATTTTGTTTCTTCTTCTTCTCTCTTTTTATATTTTTTTATTCATCCATTGCCTCCGATAAAAGAGTAGCGATATGAGAGACATCGTTACGCCGATAAAGTCTAGGCACATGCATAACATCAGATGGAAGATGCATCACTGAGATAAAGAACAGAATAGGACAATCAAAACTGCATTCTATTAAATGAAGTACGTTTTGTGCAATAAGTCATTGTCCTTGTAAGTTAGAAAGAGTGTTCTTGCATGTTAAATAGAACCAGTTTTAACACACGGCTGCGAATCCTGGAATATTAATAAATACAAGAGGGAGTCAATAAGCAAGTCACACAGTTCTGTAGGATGGCAGGTAAATGTAGTTGGTATTTTATACAGGTGTCATTAGGTAACAGCAACATCGAACTTTATATTGCCGTTCGTCAGGTGGCGCTAGGTGTCTCATGCGCATGCGCAGCGCATAAACAAAATGGCGACTGTACTTACGGAGTGTACAACCAAAGAGCAACGTGCTGCTGTGCGTTTTTTGTGGGCAAAAGGACTGTCTGCAAAGGACATTCATAAGGAACTGCTTCCTGTTTATGCTGACAAATGTTTGCCCGTCAAGAGGTACATAGCTGGGTAGAAAACTTTTCTCAAGGACGCTCTAATATTGTTGATGAAATCCGATCTGGTCGTCCTGTTGAGATTGCAACAGAAGCATCCGTGCAGCGGCTGGAGGAGATGATTAGAGTGACAGGCGAGTAACGATAGACTCTGTATCATCTGCAGTAGGGTACTCACATGGTTCAGCATACAACATAATGCATGACCGATTGAAATTTACGAAAGTGTGCTCATGGTGGGTACACGGACAATTGAAGGAGGAACACAAAACGAACCGATTTGGCCTGTCCTTGCATCATCTGTCGATACGAAGATGAAGGAAAAGACATGCTGAACAGGATTGTTACTGGGGACAAATCACGGGTGCATCACTAACAGCCCGAATCAAAGCGTGCTTCAATGCAATGGAAAAATCCTTCTTCGCCTTGTGTCCAAAAATTCAAGGTTACGCCATCAGCAGGGAAGGTTATGCTGACAGTGTTCTGGGATTGTCAAGGAATGCTTTTAACCAATTCCAAGAAGAAAGGTGACAATGTGAATTCTGAATCTTACTGTGAAGTTCTATCGAGGCTTCATGATGCAATTCGAAGAAAACGTCCAGGATTGCTGACTAGGGGAGTATTGCTTCTTCATGACAATGCCAGACCTCATACGGCTCGATTAACTCAGGAGAAAATTAACCAACTAAGGTGGGAAGTTCTGGAACATCCACCTTACAACCCAGTCTTAGTCCCTAGCGGTTTCCACCCTGATGGTCCACTGAAAACACACCTTGGCGGGAGAAATTTCTCGAATGACGCCGAAGTTTAATGTAAAGTGAAAACTTCTGGTTTAGAAAATAGAGCACACAGTTCTATGCAGCCAGTTTGGGAGGAATGATGAACCGATGTGATAAGTGCATTAATGTTAGTGTAAATTATGTTGAGAAATAAAGGGACAATGTATGTAGGAAAATAAACTTTTTCAGGTTGTTATCAAATTTTAGTTATTTTTCTACAGCCATTAGTGACTTACTTATTGACTTCCCCTCGTCGGTGAAAGAATCTCTAGTAGCCTTGGAGACGTGGTCTTATAAAAGAATGTTGAAAATTATTTGGACGGCCAAACTGAGCAATCTGGATATTTTGAGTGAAGCTAAGTCGTAAAGACAACGTATCAAAAAAAAAGAATGAGGTAGTCATGGTTTTTTTTGTTTTTTTTGGTTATGTTATGAGAAGATAAACACTGGAACGTGTGGTGACAACCGGAAAGATCTGCAGAAAGAGAGATAGAAAAAGACAGCGAGAGAAGATTCTTCACTGTCTTGTGTCATGGCAAGGAAGGGAGTCAACGCACGGATTGATCCATGACGTAGGAGATCATAATTTGTGGAGATGCATGATCGCACACTCCAGCCGGCAAGGCACTAGATGATGATGATGATGATGATGAAGCGGCAAGCCGGTTTAAGAGATAACACGACCTGAACGTCAATGCTTCGGCCTTAAGAATTAACACTCAGTTCCAAAGGTCAGCATGGCCGAACGGATAAGAGAGTTCGCTCTTGAACTTCCGCTGTACTAATATTGAGGTAACGGGTTCAACCACCTACATCGGTCATTTGGACTAAAATGTTGACTTCTCGTCCTTGACTCGGGGACGTAAATTACAAGCACCTCAGAAGTCGGAGTGAGTTTTCCTTATGGCGTGGGGCACTGGTAATATGGAAAGCTAATCCAGACGCAAGCATCATTCCCCTAGAAGTATCAGGGCCTGGGACCTTACCGCTGGAAAGTTGCTGGATGGCGTTGTTAACTTCCACTATGTCTGCAGGTCTTCTAGAGTATCAATAGTGGGGGCTTGGAGAAGGCAGTTGATGGTTTCATCATCGAAGGTGGTGTTTGCATTTAAGATGTTGCTGAAAAGCGTTGAAGGGTGTCTTTCTTATCTGTGACCAATGTACCCCCATCTGCACTAAGGAGGGGAACTATGCCTGATGATGTGGGACCATAGACCGCTCTCAGTGAGTCGTGGAATTCTTTTATATCATGTCTGTCAGCAAGGCCTTGAATCTCATCAGCTTTGTTGCTCAGCAGGAGTCCCGCATGTGCCGAAGTTTCTGCTGCACTACTCTCCGGATGTTGTTGAAGGAATCGTTTTCTTTTTAATTTTGATTTCGGGTCATTCAAATATGCCTTGTAGAGAAGATGTTTCTCGGCCAGCAATTGATTGATGTCTTCGGAATTTTCATCAAACCTGTCTTTATGCTTACGGGGGCTGGACACAGGATTTCCATAGCAGTGGTGTAAATTTTGTCCTTTAAGGCTCTCCACTCTGTTTCCGCATCCTGAATAGTTCCAGAATTTGGCCTGAGGTGGTCTTCCAGCATATTTTCAAACGACAGCTGCATTTTTACTATTTCGGCGGGTGACATTTAGTTGTCGTTTTTTTTTTTAGTTAGTTTTTTTTTTTTTTCCCCGATGTAGTCACCATTGCGTTCAATGCAAGTTCTTCATCGCCGATAAAGTGCTTGGATGTCTGTAAACAAATTATCCAGGACGCGTGTTTACCTGCTCATGCACAACCTGCATTAACTCTTCATCTGACCGAAAAGTTTTGAAACTTCCTACTCCACGCATACTCTTCCTAAACTAACAGGCATGCATCACCATACTGGACCTTCATTCGCCGGTGCATTTATATAGGTCTAATCCCTTCACAGATCAAAAACGGATAACATGACGCTGCTCCTCTCTGGCGCATGTCAAATGTGATAGGTTACAAGACAACAGCATGGCTACTGTAATTTCTATCACATTTTTAATATTTTCATTTGAATCCCTCTCGTAGCATCTTCTCTCTTGGTATCGTTGACATTGTTATATCTCTACCCTGTATTCACTGGCCTTAAACTCAAGCCTAGTCCATACACATGCTTCTACTTCTAGTAGTTGCCACTACTCGGGAGTGCACAGGACTGCATTTTGTGTGTGGAATAGCTGTCCCTATTACCAGAGTCCCTCACCAGCACGGCTCTGCGGTCAGAGTCCCTCACCAGCACGGCTCTGCGGACAGAGTCCCTCACCATCACAGCTCTGCGGACAGAGTCCCTCACCATCACAGCTCTACGGACAGAGTCCCTCACCATCACGGCTCTGCAGACAGAGTCCCTCACCATCACAGCTCTACGGACAGAGTCCCTCACCATCACGGCTCTGCAGACAGAGTCCCTCACCATCACAGCTCTACGGACAGAGTCCCTCACCATTACGGCTCCGCGGACAGCTCTGCGTTCGATTTCTCTCTGTGTTCGAGTTCGATTTGAGGATCGGCCCTTCTAAAAGCAATAGCAATTTAGGGAACTAACATTGTCTAGTCAATAACAAATAGCCAATAAATGCTGGGGTTGTAGCAAAGTCCTGTAAAAGACGTGCAAGTCATTTTTCATGTCAAGTTTAGAATAAGGTTGATGATTCAACTCAACCTGTGTAAAGTTTAGAATAAGGCTGATGTTGCAACTCAACCTGTTTGAAGCTTAGAATCAGAATAATGTTGCAACTCAACCTGTGTGAAGTTTAGAATCAGGTTGATGATGTAACACAAGCTGTGTCACGTTTAGAATCAGGATGATGATGCAACTCAACCTGTGTCAAGTTTTACACCTGTAATAATGGTTCACCTGTTCGTTTTATTGAATCTATGTTATGATTAACTTATCGAAAATGCTTCGAATAAGAAATTAAGAACGACAGCAGGAAACCTAGATATCAATGTCAAAAGGTAGAATAAATAACAAATTAGGTTATGGAGTTTTGTATGAACATATATTAGAAACAACAATCTGCCATAAAGATTGATAATGAAATAAGGCAATATCAGCCTATTAAGAGAGGTGTGCCACAGGGGTCTGTGATGTCTCCATATCTTTGTCCCCATACAGTGAAAATATTATGAGAAATTTAGAAGATATGATAGAAAGGAATCATCATTGGATGACATAAAAGCAATAGCATTAGAAATACGGATGATACAGTATTGATTGCAAACAATGAGCAGGATCTGCAACAGTGAAATATTATGGTTAGAATTAAAATGTAAGAAGGCAGAGACTATGGTCGTCTCTAAGAAGAAAGAAATACCACAATGTAATATACGGGTAAATGGGAATGTTGCTTGTACCTTTTCCTTCCATACATCCATGCTGTTCACCAATTTCATTTTATATTTTCTTTCTTGTTCTTTTCATTATAATTCTTAGTGGAAGCTTAGTGATATGGCATGAGGTTAATTGTATGAAAATCTTCAGTTGCTCTTGGTCTGTTTGGTATAGCTATAAATGCAGATTTCAACATATTATTAGGTAGTTATCCACTGTTGTAAATATCATTCAATATTTTAGTTAATATTTCAACTATAAATTCTCTCTGTACTTCTAATTCTTCTATTGTGATTCCGTCTGGTCCGGCAGTTTTTCTTTTCTTCATATGTTTGATACCGTTAGCTACTTTTCTTTTAGAATAGGAGGACCTTCTAAGTTACTTTCTTCTAATAATTCTTCAATTCCTCCATCATTTAATTCACTTACATGCTCATTCCATCTCTTCATTATAGCATCTTCATCCAATAACATCGTTCCTGTTTTTCCTTGATTTAAAACACTCCGTGTTTACACTTATTTATCATCCCGAGAGCTCACGGATTTGCCAGTACATTTTATTGTGTATCTTGAATGGAATTTAATTCAATTTGCGTTTAACCAATTTTCATTTGGTTATGACGGGTTGGAATTCCGGTCGGTAACTAAAGCTTCAAATTTGAATGTTGTCTAGTGAGTATGAACATCACAGAATGGTATAGAAAAACTAATAACCTCAACCGAAAAGAATAGTAAAAATCACAACTTTTATCTTAACATAGCAAAACCAAAGATAATGCATGCGGATAAACCTAATATGAAGAAAGAAATGTGTGTTAATGATGAAAAATTTGGAGATAGTGGGAAATTGGGAATATCTTGGATCATTAAATACCAACAATGGTGACACAATGAAATAAATTAAAAGACGAAATCTATTGCTCTTCAAAAACTAAACAATATACTGAATAAATTGTGGCGTGTGACAGATAGATCTACAAATTTTAGATTTTTAAGAGCATGGATCTTTCCGTTGCAACATATGTCTGTGAGACCTGGACACTTACTAAACAAGCTGAATAGCGCACACATGCCTTTGAATATAAATATTATAGACGGGTTCTAAGAATATCTTGGATACGACAAGATCTGAATATTGGAGAAGGGTGGCTACTAAAGACGATAAAACAAAGAAAGTTGAAATATTTGTGTCACTTGAAACGTCATGAAAGTTTGGAGAGAACAATCATGGAGAGGTATATGCCCAGGAAGAGAAGAAGAGGAAGGCCAAAGAGAAGATGGGTGCAGGATGTGGCAGTTGATCTCCAGATGGGTGTGTCGGACGCGGGACATCTTGCTTATGACCAAGAAGTTTTGCAGAAGGTTGTTATGGGAGCGAGTACTGCAAAGGACATGCTACTGAATGAATGAATAAATGAATGAATGAATGAATGAATGAATGAATGAATGAATGGGTGCGTCCTCTAATCCTTACTATTAACTTCTGCTTCTATGAGCCCCAAACCATACATGTATGTTTATTTATGTACAGTCTTATGTCTGTATCAACATAATCCGCATATAAGTTATCTCCCAGACTTGCTACCCAGTTCATACATCTTAAGCCTGTATCAACACAATCCTCATATCAGTTGTCTCACAGACTTCGTTCCCCGTTCATACGTCTTAAGTCTGTATCAACACAATCCCCATATCAGTTGTCTCCCAGACTTAGTTCCCAGTTCATACGTCTTAAGTCTGTATCAACACAATCCCCATATCAGTTTTCTCCCAGACTTCGTTCCCAGTTCATACGTCTTAAGTCTGTATCAACACAATCCCCATATCAGTTATAGTCTGTATCAACACAATCCCCATATCAGTTGTCTCCCAGACTTCCTTCCCAGTTCATACGTCTTAAGTCTGTATCAACACAATCCCCATATCAGTTATCTCCCAGACTTCGTTCCTAGTTCATACGTCTTAAGTCTGTATCAACACAATCCCCATATCACTTGTCTCCCAGACTTCGTTCCTAGTTCATACGTCTTAAGTCTGTATCAACACAATCCCCATATCACTTGTCTCCCAGACTTCGTTCCCAGTTCATACGTCTTAAGTCTGTATCAGCACAATCTCGATATCAGTTGTCTCCCAGACTTCGTTCCCAGTTCATACGTCTTAAGTCTGTATCAACACAATTCCCATATCAGTTGTCTCCCAGACTTCGTTCCCAGTTCATACTACTTAAGTCTGTATCAACACAATCCCCATATCAGTTATCTCCCCGACTTCGTTCCCAGTTCATACGTCTTAAGTCTGTATCAACATAATCCCCATATAAGTTATCTCCCCGACTTCGTTCCCAGTTCATACGTCTTAAGTCTGTATCAGCACAATCCCCATATAAGTTATCTACTAGACTTCGTTCCTAGTTCATACGTCTTAAGTCTGTATCAGCCAAATCCCCATATAAGATATCTCCCAGACTTCGTTCCCTGTTCATACGTCTTAAGTCTGTATCAACACAATCCCCATATAAGTTATCTCCCAGACGTCCTTCCCAGTTCACACGTCTTAAGTCTGCATGAACACAATCTCCATATAAGTTATCTCCCAGACTTCGTTCCCAGTTCATACGTCTTAAGTCTTTATCACCACAATCCCCACATAAGTTTTCTCCCAGACTTCGTTCCCAGTTCATACGTCTTAAGTCTGTATCAGCACAATCCCCATATAAGTTATCTCCCAGACTTCGTTCCCAGTTCATACGTCTTAAGTCGGTATCAGCACAATCCCCATATAAGTTATCTCCCATACTTCGTTCCCAGTTCATACGTCTTTAGTCTGTGTCACGAATTGGCAGCCTTTACTTCCCAGAACAATTGTCGGTTCACTTTTGATGGGCCATGTAGAGGATCAACAGACGAACAAAACCGTTTTCTCTATAATCAAGGCTATACTGTCTTGACGTAAGCTTGCAAAACCTGCAAGTAAACAAACCACCAGGAATGGCTTTCTATTTGGGAAGTTAATTTGACACCAGTACCGGTCACCCCCAGAGGTTATCAATCCAGCCAGACGGGAGGGCAGACTCAGGGGACTGAATAGTAATTAAAACCAACCAGGCATCACGCAAGCAAACCTGGTTTACCAACAGAGTTGTAAACTGGCTGTTGACCATGAGAACCTAATTGTTCCCTTGACATGACACCTGTTAAGAATAGCTAGGAAATCACCCAACCGCGATGGCTGACCCCATCTGGTAGAGACTAGAGGCGCAAGGTGTGAAATCACTGATAAGACTCAGTGGGCTAATAATTGTCAGACCCACAGGTGTGAAGGCTAGTGTGCATGCAGAAAGAATTTTTATGACTGGACAGACTTGGAGATAATTGCAATTAACGTCAGGAGGAGATAAGAAGAATTTAGGAATGGAATTCCTGGGAGATAAGTGTCTACTGCTAGGCTAGGTATAAAAACCCCTGCTAGACTTTTTCCCTTTAGATTAAGTCTGACTTCAGAACAGGTAAGAACTATCTCAATGTTCTGTAGTCATATGCATGATTATTATGTTAGATTTCACTGCAAAAGTTATTTCTTAGTTAAGTGATTTTCAGTCTATATCTGATCTAGGTTATTGCAAGAACTATCATTGTCATAGGTTACTTGAGTGTTCTTTCTAAGTTCTGTGTTCAATATCATTGTGCTTCATGTATTATTACTCTTCTGAGAAGTAGAAACTTATGGAAGGCAGGTCTTGTCTAGATATACTTGAGGTGTCGTAGCAGATGCTTGCCATCTCTTTCTAAACTAGACTAGTCCTTTTTGGTGTGTGCATTTGTTGTACAGATTATAGTCAACTGACTATTTATTTAATTCTTACAACAGCAGTAACAAAGTGGTGATTAAACCGGGCAGCTCAGCAAATATGGCTGGTCTGTGTGGTCACTTCAATTAGACGTTGTATATCTCATTTTGTAGCTATACAATATTAGTACTCATTAATAATGCCTGATGCTATTATGTTGAGTATCATTAGATGTCCATCTTGAAGTAATATAATGTTTACGGATATGTTGGATGTATGTATGTGTAATTTCATAAACTAACTAGTGCATTATGCTATGGTGTTAAAGTATCATAATATGTCTAGTTTAATCAATATGTTTATGTGTATTGGATGTTTGATATATTGATTTGTCATATGCAAACCTACCAATATGAAGTGTTATGCTATTGTCTGCGCATTGGCACATTGGCCAATGATTGTGTTGTAGCAGAGGTGTAATGGTACAGACATTACCCACAAGTGTTATAGGGTATATGGTGCTAAACTTTCTCCGTGTATTGTGGGCGTGCGTTCACGGTAATGCATGGAAACCTGGCACAGCTACGGGTCACGGCTTGTAAGCCCGGATGACCCGGTACTATTATAATACCATTACCGACCCTGTGAGCTGCTAATCCAACTTTGGACGGAGCGGCTGTATGACACAGAATTTCTGTATTAGCGACATGGACATGGGGCGGCAGAAATGTAATCATTACAGGCGTGTGAGACAATTGAAAAGCCCGTCCCAGACTAAAGACAGTAGGGAGGAGGATGGTGAACACAGTAGAGCTGGAAGATAAACTTGGCCAGACTGGTCATTGTATATGTTTGTGTTATGATATGTTTTAATTAGGATTGCGCTGATGTAGAACTAGATATAACACATTCTCGACTTTCTTTCAAGCTCTCACAAGGAGCACCAATGTTGTAGATCTCAAGGACGAGTGAAGACTACGAGTGTCAGGACTGACAGGATCGTCAGAATACCGGCATGCTGTTTCTTTTGTTGAGTCTACTGGAGAGTGGGGATCTGGACCACAGTTCCAGATAGATGAAGTAACAAGTAAAGTTACGTAATGTTTCTCATCACAATATGTTATATGATTTCATCATCCTCATATTAAAACCCATCAGATGTCTATGATTAGTAAATAGATGTTGTAATATTGTAACTCATAGTTCTCTCGTTATATTTTAATTCCAATTGTGCATACGTGTTGTTGTGTACATTGGTGGGGGTTCACTTAGACACCAAGGAAGGGAGCAGTCAGGGAGAAAAACCTGTACTGAGATAGTCGTCTATACTAATATATTTAGACTTAAACATCTATCTTAGCTAACCTTCTCTTTCCCATTCCTTGGCGAATATTCAGCACAGTTCATTTCATTTTGTAACGAGCCACTTGGAGCTGTTAGTTGGATATTCAGAGCTTAATCTGTAGTTCAGCCATATAGATTTTGTCCCTAGTCAGTTTCTGACTATTTAGGGTTGCTCGCCAGTGAATAATATTTCATCTAGCCGGTGGGGCACCCCGACTTATGACAGTCTGTATCAACACAATCCCCATATCAGTTATCTCCCAGACTTCGTTCCCAGTCCATACGAGTCTTAATTTATATTTCTTAACCCCTCCAAACCTCTATTCTTCTGCATTGCTTGCTATCACTTGACGTCACTTTTGTTTAGAAAATGTAGCTGTGTTTATGAGTGAACCCCTGCTGTTCACGCGATAAAATGAATCTATGCACGTGCATCTGCGCGCGAACTTCACGTGTGACCTATGAGTGAGATGCAGTTGCCCGAAACGGGGCTAACTATAATTAGCGATAGCAGTTTTTGACCTTGCGTATTCTAACTCAGAATGCTCTCATATGTTGCCTACATTGCGGGTCACTTTATGAGGTCTTGGGTGCTGACTGGCCGAAACCGCTAAACAGGTTTTTGTCATGTCGTGGGACATCATCAACTTGTACCATGCCAGTAAGCGTGGGCTGTCATGGTTGGTCAACTAACACGACCAGCCAGCTTTGGATCAACTCGGTGTGCTTGTCTCGGTTGTGCCATGTGGCCCGGATATCCATATATATATATATATATATATATATATATATATATATATATATATATGCCTTCCCCTTGCTCTTTTCCCATCCATCTTGCCATCTATCACTAAGTTTTTCAGTTTGGTTCTTCTCAAAATCCATCCATCATGTGCCATGCCGGTAAGCGTGGGCGGTCATGTTCTGCCATCTCACTCGATCAACAGAGTCGTGGATCAGTTCCGTGTTTTTGTCTCGACCATGCCACAAGGCCAAGCCATCCAGATACTTGTTTCTAGGTCTTCCCCTTGGTCTGTTCCCCTCGATCTTACCAGTTGTCACCAAGTTCTCCAAATCATTTCTTCTCAAAATGGGCCTAACAAATCTTTACTGTCTACGTCTAATTGTCCTAATATCACATACACACACACACACACACACACACACACACACACACACACACACACACACACACACACACCGACCCACCCACACACACACACACACACAATAATAGTTAGTTAATGATCCCAGGAAGTAAACAACTGTAGACAACACGGATAAAGGTTAGTCAATTATTAATTTTTCTCATACTGCTTTCATAAAAGAGAAATTATTAGAGAAATATCGCATGTGCGCTTGCAATAACACGAACAAGATATGTTGGTTGGAGCTTGTCTTGGACTCAGGTTGGGATCTTCTGACATTGTGTCCCTTATGTAGTATTGTCAGTAACAGTAAATATTCTTTTAACCGACTCGCATTCCTCGTCACTTTCTGAACCTAACGAACCAATTCTAGGAAGGGACTCTTCGCACTGGACCACCTAACCACAGTCTCTATTGTTTCTCTTACAGGTTCAACAATTTCACACATATAAAATACATCAGTTACTAACATAGTAACTCTAGAAATAATGCAGGCTAAATCATCAACAACTTATGAAATAACTAAATTAAGAAAGCAAGATCTCAACCAGCTAGCCGTGTTATATATTGTGTATTTTTAATGAATGTGCGGTGTTTGAAAATATTGCCAGTCCAAGTTTTGTATTTACCTATTATCTTGCATGAACTGTACAGAGGGTACAAAATTTGGACCGGCAATATTTTCAAAAACTGCACAGTCATTAAAAATACACCCTATATCAACCTGGGCCTCATACACAACGTTTCCCTGAATTCGGAATCTCAGCGGCGAATTGGTTACTCGACTGATTAGCGCTACGAAGGTTTTGGGTTCGATTCTAGGCTACGTTTTTCTGTTCACGGGGGAAATTTTCTCGGTGGCAACTGGGGGAACCTTGCTGGAATTACGGAGTTCGTGCTTTGTGCGACGCTTTCGGCATGCCATCTGTGGAAAGAGACTTAGCTGTATGGGATAAATCAGGTGCGATAACGTCAATTCTCTTGCCTTTTTAATTCTTTTCTTTTTCACCTTAACTTACGATCCCTGATTAAAGGCTAAATGAAGATGCTAGTTCAGCTAGTCAACCATTCCTCATCACGCCTCACCTGTTACCTGGGATTTCTGTCTGCTCGGGTTTAGGGGCAATCAAACGTGAACTAACTGGGTCACTGTACTGCTAGGATATACCCTTCCGTACCACAATTTCAGTTAACCTGTTTACCTGGTGTTTTAAAAACTGTTTAGCTAAACTGTTTACTTGGTATTTTAACTGATTAAGTGCCGAAGGATAATATATTGCCACACGTGACCTTTCATTTGGACAGAAGGACAATATATCGCCACACTAGTGCCATCGTGTTATTTGTTTTGTTTCGAGGCGTCTTCCGCCATTTCTTTGTTCAGTGAATAAAAATTTACAATCACTATTTGTTCATTTGATTGTGTACCATGTTTAGTCCAAACCTAATTTTTGGTTGGCACTGAATCATTTAACTCATCATTATCATGTGGCATGCCGATAAGCGTGGGCGGTCATGTTTCGCCACTTCACGCGATCACCAGAGTCATGGATTAGCTTTATGTTTTGGTCTCGATTGCCTTATGGCCAAGACATCTAGATATCTACTTCTATGTCTTCACCTTGTCCTTTTCCCCTCCATCTTGCCAGTTGTCAACAAGTTTTCCAGTGTATTTTTTCTCATAACATGCCCAGAAAATCTTGACTGTCTGCGTTTAATTTCTCTAATTTAGTTTAGGTTTCATTTGTTTCTTGTAATACTTGCTCATTGGTTTTTGTCTGTTGTTTATGGTATTCTTTGCGTTTTCCTCAGAAACCACATTTACACACTCATTAGATGTTTTTCCATATGTCTGCTCATTGTCCACGTTTATGTCCCCAAGTCAAGGCGAGAAGTCAACATGTTAGTCCAACCGCACGTTTATATTTATAAGACGTGTCATATTTTTCCACATTTCATAGTTATTTCACATTTCATATTTATACCACATTTCATATTATACACTTATTTCATATTTATACCACGAGACATATTTATACCACATTTCATATTTATACCATATTTCATATTTATACCATATTTCATATCTATACTATATTTCAATTTTATACCACATGTCATATTTATACCACATTTCCTATTTATGTAACTTTACAAGATTTCATTGGCTTTCATGTCGTCTAGGCCATGAAAATCTCTCGGGGTGAAGTTCTTCTTCTTCTTCTTCTTCTCTTCTTCTTCTTCTTCTTCTTCTTCTTCTTCTTCTTCTTCTTCTTCTTCTTCTTCTTCTTCTTCTTCTTCTTCTTCTTCTTCTTCTTCTTCTTCTTCTTCTTTCTTCTTCTTCTTCTTCTTCTCTTCTTCTTCTTCTTCTTCTTCTTCTTCTTCTTCTTCTTCTTCTTCTTCTTCTTCTTCTTCTTCTTCTTCTTCTTCTTCTTCTTCTTCTTCTTCTTCTTCTTCTTCTTCTTCTCTTCTTCTTCTTCTTCTTCTTTCTTCTTCTTCTTCTTCTTCTTCTTCTTCTTCTTCTTCTTCTTCTTCTTC
>OY992889.1:47272278-47302606 GCA_963921405.1 Cepaea hortensis | reverse complement strand
AATACTGTTTTCGTGCGGTCACGTGTGTAAAGTTATATTAAGTTTTAACTATTCTAACTATAGTCTGTTTACTTTTGTCTCCCCAATATAAAATTCCATATCTCAGTAACCAACTGAGGGAAAAGGATGAAATTTAGCCTAACTGTCAACAACTCAACTGACAGGCCTCAACGGGTACTTCTCACACACCCATACAAGACAACTTGCAAGTCGTGTGGGAGGCAAAATGTATGGTCCATTTTATTGCCGTTGGCTCGCTTACAAGCGGTAAACAGTCGCTAATGCAATACACAATATACAGCCACAGAATTATCTAACACAAACTGCTAACCCCTATGCTAGTTCTATCTATTAGTGAACACAAAACTCCTAACGCTATTCTAAACGATGTGAACGCCTCAAGTCCAGTCTCCCGTCTACCTAACCTCTCTCCCGTGGTTACCCACCACGCGGGGTGACCTTCACCTTCGTGCGTGTTACCTCACATCGCACTCTGCTGGCAAACGTGGCCTGTTGAGTGTCTACTCAACTGTGCTATGGCTTCACGAGGTGTGGTACTATCGAGTCTTTGACACACACCCACCCCTCTTGTGTTGCGTCATCAACTTTCACTCATTGGTTGTGACGCAAGAGGTTCCTAAACAAAAAATTAGTGTCTCTAATTTTTGTCAAAGACTCTAGATAACCTGGCTTTGGGCATTCCAATGAACTATTAATAACTATTGTCACAATGTAGCAAAGCCTTATTTGGCTACTGGCAATCGCCACAAACTTGACTGGTTGGCGTGAGCCCCTTCTCACATGCTATATTATATTTATCAGAGGTATGTCTGAACCGGACCGTTGTCTTATAAGACCTGCCCTCACATAGTAAATTAACTTACTACCCATACAAAGTTGACTTTCTTAGGGTCAACACATGAATTATTTCATGTCCCCCATATAATATTTAACAACCATTCTACAAGAGTGTGTGCGATAGGCTTTACCTCCTTCGCTTCCGCGCGTAAGACTTTATTTCACTGTTAATTTAGTTCTTCGTTGTCCATTATGTCCCCTGGCCCCATAGTTATCTGTCTTTGATTTACAAATAGTGTATGCAATTTATATGTTTGTTTTTCTGTTTGTTTGTGTGTTTGGATGTAATAAATCTACTAATCTAATTTCTATCCTCTATTTATAAATTCTATGTGTATGTATGTTAGTTTTTTGAGTGTCATAATTTGGTTCAATGTGGCCACAAACAGGTGTATAACACTAATTCGTGACTACATTCACTTGTTATGAAACCCAAAATACTGTAATCTAAGTTCTAAACTATATTACAGACAACACATTCACACTAACACAATTTCACTAACGAAAACTTTACATTCTAACATACCATTCTAATTCTATAACTAAGTATTTAATGTGTTACCTAAATTTATTAAATTTGTTATGTTAATTATATGATATGATTATATTACTTCTTATTTTTTTCTAATCTAAGTGATGTAATCTAACTATTTAAATGCAATTGTTGTGATGTGAGTTATGTACCTTAATTAAATGGATTATGTGACCACAATTTATGTACTTTTCTAAATACTATGCTAAATAATGTTTTTAAATGCACAAAGGAATTATATGAGTGATGTTCTTAATCTAACTGGTGTAAATGCTGTATGTTACCTTATCTACTCTTTTTAATCTATTATGATGTCAAATGATGATACTAATAAATGGTAATATTTGAAAGATGGTATGGTTTCATTAAGATGGAATAAACTAACTACAATGAAACTAAGTGAAATATAACAATCTAAATGGTACTATTCATATCATAAATTTAATTTAACTTGTAATAAACTATTCTTATGTCTAAACTAATATTCTAATCTAATTTTAATGGGTTAATTACTGTACTAACTACATTATTAAAATAAATGTGAACTGTTATAGTTCCTAACCTACATCTAATTTATCACTATCTTAAAATATTATATTACATATCACAATAAGTTTATATACATAGTATTTGGTTTACACAGGTTAGTAGTTGCCTTCATGTATGTGCAATGGTTGTATAGGCATAATATAACCACACACCTTGCCTGGGTATCTGAAATACATTACACAGTCATCTTAATGTTCTCTCGGTAGTGCACGTGTAGAGTTCGCTGGTGTTGTAGCTCTGTCTTTTCGTGTCTGTAATTAAGCACTGTTCTGACACTGTTTTCTGCGGTTCATATATATGATACACCGGAATGGAGCTTAGTTGGAAATGAGCTGTCCTAGTTCACACGGTGGTATCTAAGTATAGCAGCACAGTTCTTAATCTGATGTCCACGGACACATGATAGTTCATTGTTTTGGTACATGACTACACCAACAATGTGGATATGTATGTAAGCTATTTTACATCTTATATTATCAGATATTCATGTACCAACCATCACTCTACATTTACTGTTGGATTTCAGGTATTTTTACCCCAGATGGTAAAACTAGTGACCACCTGAATATCCGGTCATTTTGATGCACACCACTATGTATGACCGTGATCAGGGAGTTGTCGGTCTGGACAATGCAGTGAACATCCGTCAGAACTCGATGGAGCCTTCTCACCGTATAGATGAAGCCTAGGGTTGCAACTGTGATATGGAATCTTTGGACTCAGCATGTGTGATCTTACTGCTCACGTAGCAAAGCGGATGGAAGATGCCCTCAACAAAAAAAAAATTGGCCTAGTACTGCAGTGATGGAGATTCTGCTGGCATATGACCTAAGATAATAAATGAGCCTAGGATTAGGCAAGCGGAGGGATTGGAATATTTACAAAAAAGGATCTTCAATTTTGACAATGCAGGAATTAATAATGCATCTTTCACATTTCATTTCCAGAAGATTTTAAGACATTGGAAAATATATTTGTGATTTCTGAGTAATTTACTAATCCCAAAAGGTTTCTGACCTGTTTCTTTCTGTTAGACATGGTCAGATTCATAATTTTGGTACTACTTTTCAGGTCAGTCTACAGTTGGACTTGAGAAATGACATGACCCAAAAATGAATTTATTTTAGGCATAATTTGACTTTGCTGGTTTGACAGTGAGACCGAAGCGTCGCACTCTGTCAAAGGCATGTCTCAGTTTCAGTAGGTGTATTGTCCAGTCATCAGTATTCTGATTTATTCATGTGTATTCTATAAGTTCACTACATGTATGCCCCTCGTCGGATTTGCCAGTCTCACTAACTAGTGTAGTTGCGTTGTGTATGTCTGTCGTCTGATCACTTGGTGTTGGTGCAATATGTTCGTCTGTCACTACTTCTGTCTCTTGTCTTGAAAAGTGAGGTTTCCGCATGTTGACATGGAATATCTCTAAGTGTCTGTTTATCGATATTTCATAGTCAACATGTACCATGGTTATGTGCCACTTTGAATGGTCCTTGCCATTTCGTTTGTATGGAAGTAGCCTAAATCTGTATTGATCAAGTTCCAGATTACTTGTTTTCGCACATTTGTTTGTGTGCTTGTAGTAGAACTGACCCTTCCTCTATCAAATGGCTTGGGTGCCAGTGTAGAGGGTTGTATTTCAGCTGTAGGATGTTTACCCTTCAACTTTTGTATCAATTGATGACAGCCATTACCAGCAAATAGATTATGACAAAATAATTTTATGTTATTGAAAAAACTTGGCCTGGCATTGCTGTATGCACGATGACCTGCACATGGTGTTTTGTGTGCATTGTTTAGCACACCTAACTGATGTTGTTCAAGTAACACCTGTTCATGGTTACTAGTAATATGACATGTAGTTGAAATGCCATTATTACGTCTAACGAACCAAGATGCATTCTTGGTCATTTTGGCTTTGCCTTTTGACAATTTTAAGTATGGAGACACATTAAAATCAGATTTCTGCTGGTGTATAAGTTTTTGTGTGTTTTTGTCATCTGTGCTGGTTGGAAAAAGCATTAGCAGTGTCTCATTTTGCAATGGGTCATGATGTTTTGAAGTGTCAACTCTGGTTGTTGCCTTAGCTGCATTTAATTTCTCCCATGCAACTATTTCTTCACTAGTACATTGTTTCAGTTGAGGTAAGCACCCCAAAATTAAATCTGTACAAGGGTTGTTAAGTATTGCACAAGTAAAGGTACCGGAAAGAAAAGGAGAATCAATACGGGCTTTTGCCAAAGGGTAAATTTCAACGTTACCCGAAAAGGTTCGGCATTTCACAGTGTCACCTGTGTAATCACCCGGACTCACTAGTTCTTTTCGAAGACCAATAAGGGTGCTGCCGCTATCCAGCAAACATTGGCATGGTACATCATTGACCATTGCATTGTGGAACACTAACTTGCCTCTGGAGGCTAATGCTGCATTCACACTCTCAGATGAGCATGGTACTGTATGTCCACATTCCAGTATTCCGTCTGCATGGAATTGGTGACATCGTTCACAGCCGTCAAAGCTTAACATATCGTTAGCAGCACACACATCCTCTGCTTGGTTAGTTGGTAAGTCACTTTCAATCTCACACTCATTCTCACTACCACTATCTGAAGAGGTGTCAATCAACATAGCGTTGTTAGCTTTCAAACGTTGGCGGCCAAGGCACTTATTAGAATAATGGCCATAAGAGGAACAAAAAAAACATTTGATTGCACGCCTGTATGCAGACCGTTTGCTTTGCTGCTTCTTGATCACATTTTCAAGATGCGCCGGATAATTCGGCGATTTGTCGCACATAGCATAAGTGTCGTGCATTAGTTGACAGTACATGCATATGGAAACTTTTCTGTCTCTCTTATCATACCTCTGAAAAGGTTTTCTGTTACCCTGATAGTTTTTTGATTGGTCTTTGACAAAGGAAACTATCTCAGAGTCACTTGAGGTCTTAAAAATCTCTCTGTTAGAAGAAAAATATGCTGAGCCTTTATTTTCGAACTGCTCGATGTTTTCAATGTCTGACTGCTGCAAAAACTTAGCAAAAGGAGAAGGTATAGTAGATATACACTTGTCCATAGCTATTAGGTTTTTTAATCTATCAAAGTCTTTTCCTATTTTAGCTGCTTTAAGCCACCTGTTTAGTACACTCTGCACATTTGAAAAATAATCTATAAAAGTTTCACTAGGTTTAGGTTTTAAATTTGAGAACTGAACCTGATACCCAGGGGCATCAAGTAAAAAGTGCTGCATAATCCTATCATGGATGTATTGATAGCTAGATCTAAGTTCAATAGGAATAGACTCTATTACTTTAAGGGGCTCACCACTTAGATTCTTCATGTAAATCGGAGCCCACATATCTAAAGGAACTTGGTGATATTTAAATTGATACTCTACATTCTCTGTCCAGGCAGATATGGAGTCCTCTTTACAATATGGTTTGATAATATTTTTGTATTTGTTGAACTTATTTTCCTCTTGTTGACTTCTTAGTTTAGTGGCAGAGATCTCTGCGTGTGAGTCTACATCCATGCTTTTCATCTTTAATTGTGTCTCTGATTCTACCTGAATTTGTTTTTCTTTAACTCTTGCCATTTCATCTATCTCTTTTTGCTTTAGATCTAATTCCTTTTGTTTTAATTCTTTCTCTTGATCTAATTGTTTTTGTTTCATCTCCTTATCATGTTCTCTTTCTCGTGCGCGTTCGTCCCTCTCCGCGTTCTCTTTTCGTGTTTGTTCCTCTTTTGTTTCTTTAAATTTCTGATCAGCATATTGTTGTAGTTCTTTTCCTGTTAATTCCAGTTCTTTGCCTGCTTTTATGAAATCTGATAAAGTTGCCATCTTACTTTAGTACTTGGCTAACAGTGATAGGCAATGATGACTTTAATCAGTTATTTATCTTTGATATGTTATGTTTGTTCTTATCTGATCACTATCAGTTGTGCTTTCTGTTTATACCCTGCCCAGATTTATCTTGCAGAAAAACAGAGTATACAAATATGTCAACGCGTTACAAGCTGAACAAGAGATGCACTATTAATCAAATTGCATGACAAAATATATAAGTGTACTCAGCTTAATGTGGGAACGAAGCTCCTTTGACACAGGTCACCTTGTTTGGTACACTGGGGTGGCGACACGTTTCGTACGTAGCACACGGTATTTGGCCCACAGGTGTATGTGCACAGCTGTTGTTTGCCCTCTGATATATAGGGCAGCAGTAAACACGCCTACTAAACGATATGATTTACTCGACAACTAAGGACAATGACTTAGACAATGACAGACTTACGAACACCTAGAATATGTATTAATTAATTTTAATGTCAATGTCCTGTCTTTGTTTTAAACAATAATTGCCTTTCGTTACTAACCTAGTTAATTTCTGTAAACGTTGTGCAGCTAAGTATCAGATGCTTAGCCCGAAAATAGTTCCATCGTGACGATAAGCAAAGAGAAAATAGACCCAAAAATGAATAAATGCTTGTAAAGAAATCAAAATAACATAATAATGTGTCAACAAATAAATATATTCATTTAGTAACTTAAATAAGTAAATAATAAACAATATACAGCACAGATTCAGGCAGGCCGCCACTAAGCGATCTTGTAAACACTCGACTGCTTTATGCTAATGACGCAGAACAACTGTCTGTCAATCACTCTACGTCATCGCGCAGCGCTATTTTTAGATCTCAAAAATCAATATTGTCGGCTGCCTGTGTATTCCTGCGCCGTGAATCATGTTTCGTGCTTATTCAAGAATAAATTGGTAAATATATGAATAAATATAAGAAAATAAGAATATTAATACTTACAGCTTCGAAAAATACATGATTTCATTCAATAAATATATCATAAACACAATTAAACACTATTTTGTCACGATAGGCATATTTCTAGCTCGCAAATTCTCCTGTCTGCACAAATTATCGTTACTACAAAAATTAATCTCTAGTCTGGAGCCCGTGGATGAGTGGATTAGCTTGAACTTTTCGTTCAAGCTTCACTTCTTGACACCACAATTACCCTTTTACTGTGGGTATTAGCTTGGCGCTTTCGTCCAAGCACCACTTTCTGACACCACAATTACCCTGGCCTGTCAACGACTCAACTGACAGGCCTCAACGGGTACTTCTCACACACCCATACAAGACAACTTGCAAGTCGTGTGGGAGGCAAAATGTATGGTCCATTTTATTGCCGTTGGCTCGCTTACAAGCGGTAAACAGTCGCTAATGCAATACACAATATACAGCCACAGAATTATCTAACACAAACTGCTAACCCTATGCTAGTTCTATCTATTAGTGAACACAAAACTCCTAACGCTATTCTAAACGATGTGAACGCCTCAAGTCCAGTCTCCCGTCTACCTAACCTCTCTCCCGTGGTTACCCACCACGCGGGGTGACCTTCACCTTCGTGCGTGTTACCTCACATCGCACTCTGCTGGCAAACGTGGCCTGTTGAGTGTCTACTCAACTGTGCTATGGCTTCACGAGGTGTGGTACTATCGAGTCTTTGACACTAACCTTATCATTATGTCCACCCAACAAAAATAATTTTGTTCTGGAGATTGTACAGCAGATTTTAAAGTTTGCTTATATGCGGTATATAATTTACGGGTCAGAGATGAAGTTCGCATTATTAAATGTATTACGTCTTAACACGGAAACATTAGCGTTGAATAGTTAATTTTCTCGATGGACATGGGATTGGCCTTATGACAAGAGCCTCGCATAGTGGAACAGGGCATTACTGTAAAACAAGTTTAGTCGTTTAGTCGTTGGATGAACATCACGGCTCACGGTTTAATCCATAAGCGCTCCGTTTTCCTCCTAACTCAAACCTGAGTCTGGAGAAACTCAGCTCAATGCACGAACTCCGTTGCATCGGCTAAGATCCTGAAAATACTTTGGGTAGATTTTTAACTCGAAATTTTGCCCGGGCAGCGCCGTTAGGCTACTCTTTTTCGATTTCCAACTAAGGGATTTTTTACGTGCGCAACAATACACACGGGCGTCCGATCTCACTACCCAGAGACCAGGGGCAATTTTATTACTGGAAGTCCAGGTGGATTTTTTAAATAAATCCCGGTCCTCACCGGGGCCTGAACCCGGGACCTCCAGCACTCGAGGCGGACACCATACCTCGAGATCCCTCAACCCCTCTTGTAAAACAAGTTTGTTAGCGATAAATCACTAGTTTTTCACCAAAACATAAAGAGAAATATCGCCGCTTTCCATGATTTAAGTTGCTTTTGGACCTATCAAAGATATATTCCCTGGGCGCGGGTAAATACAAGACGGCAGGAAAAATTGCATAACGATGCAACAGACAGTTTTCAAAATAATTGATCGTGAATGAAGGCATTCATTTCTGGACAGACTATAGGATATGATACACCACGGCACACAACAACTGGCTGGGATTAATGGTATGTTGTAAATGTTTCCTCCACAGGTTATATACAGGCTTGTTGTAAATATGTCCTCTACAGGTTATAAATTTGTTGTAAATATTTCCTCCACAGGTTATAGGCTTAATGTAAATATTTCCTCCACAGGTTATAGGTATTTTGTAAATATGCCCTCCACAGGTTATAGGCTTGTTGTAAATAATTCCTCCACAGGTTATATGTATGTAGTAAATATTTCCACCACAGGTTATAGGTATGTTGTAAATATTTCCTCCACAGGTTATAGGCTTGTTGTAAATAATTCCTCCACAGGTTATAGGCTTGTTGTAAATATGTCCTCTACGTGTTATAGGTATGTTGTAAATATTTCCTCCACAGGTTATAGGCTTGTTGTAAATAATTCCTCCACAGGTTATAGGCTTGTTGTAAATAATTCCTCCACAGGTTATAGGCTTGTTGTAAATATGTCCTCTACATGTTATAGGTATGTTGTAATTATTTCCTCCACAGGTTATAGGCTTGTTGTAAATAATTCCTCCACAGGTTATAGGTATGTTGTAAATATTTCCTCCACAGGTTATAGGTATGTTGTAAATATTTCCTCCACAGGTTATTGGCTTGTTGTAAATAATTCCTCCACAGGTTATAGGCTTGTTGTAAATATTTCCTCCACAGGTTATAGGTATGTTGCAAATAGTTCCTCCACAGGTTATAGGTATGTCATTGATAACACACTCCAGCTCAATGTCCATGGGGATTTTTCGATAAAAGCAACATGGCGGCAATGACATGTACTGTTACATAGCGAACCGCCGACATAGAGTTGACGACACAGGCGAACGGCCGGAAAAGAAGCTGGCTTCTCACGACCTAAGGGGCTAGAATATGTTTGAGGGCATGAAGCACAGGGTGCATGCTGTTCTCCTCCCCGAAGGAGGGATGGCTTGTGAGCAGGCACAATGTGCCTTTGTGGGATAAGTGGGAAAACGACTCGAACGTCTCGAAACGGAGTACAAACGTACGGCAGGAGAAACACACCAGGAGTCATGACGTGGTGGGCCCTTCCCCAGAGAGTGTAAAGAAAGTAAAGGGCAGAAAAATTCGGGCAAGTGGAATCGCCTCTGACGATCAGAATCCCCCTGTTGTCCTCGCTCCACGGCGGAGTTTTTATCACAATAAAATAATTTACTGTCAGCTAGCCAAGCAGACGTTACAACCACCCTGCACTTCACAACATGGCTGTGGCAAAGCTGGAATACGTGGTAAAATATTGTATCAAACACCTGTGGCGATTATTCATAACGTCTACGCCTGGATTGTGCTTGTTTGGTTCGGTTCACAGTGTGGGCTGTTTAGTCTGTTACAAATTAAGAAACGTATGGTATACTTAGCTTACACTTTAGTGTAATGGTCAGAACGTTACGTCGATAATGGTATGAGCGAAGTCAGCTTCGATGTCAGCCTCCGTTGTTGGCTATGAGATGTTAGCCTCCGTTGTTGGGTATGAGATGTCAGCCTCCGTTGTTGGCTATGAGATGTCAGCCTCTTGTTGTCTATGAGATGTCAGCCTCCGTTGTTGTCTATGAGATGAAAGCGTGGCCATCTAACCCTCCGTCCACACAGGCCTATTACATGTTCTGTCCTAAAACGACACATCCACAGCAGCTACGGAACTAGATTTTATGATACACTTGCCTCTGATCCCTGGGGAGCCGATCGGACGTCTCACGTTCATAGACCAGAGTGTAAACAATATAAAATGACACAAAGTAGTGCAGCTTTACATAACAGAATTACGACACATACAGGACGTTGCGGCTATTAGTCTTCATCGGCAAACAAACACATTCACAAAACACAACAAATAGTCACGGAGATCTCCCGTGACTACATTAAAACGTAACGACAGGACGAGAAGAACAAACAGATGAAAAAAAAATGAAAATGAAAAATTGAAAAATGAAATGGTTATACACAGCTCGGAATTTGAGGTATGAATTTGAGGTTTTAAGAATGAACATTTTTTCTAATTTTCATCTTCTCTTCATTGCTTTCATTTTGTTCATCACATCGCCGTGACTATATGTTGTGTTTTGTGAATGTCTTTGTTTGCCGATGAAGACTAATCGCCGCAAACGTCCTGTATGTGTCGTAATTCTGTTATGTAAAACTGCACTACTTTGTGTCATTTTATATTGTTTACATTTTCACAGCTTTACCGCAGTTCCACCCAATTTTATTATTGGACCAGAGTGAAATATTCGGAGGACCTGTGTGTAGGTTAACTGTAAAAAAACAAATGACATTTACTGCCAATATAGTACTTTGCGGTATATGGCGAGGGGGGGGGGCGTCTTGAGCCTGAGGAATTAAGGTCGCCTGGCTAGTGCAGTCGCCGCGATCTGTGCAGGTTAGGGTTTTCTTTTCACCCCCGGCAGAAAAAAAAAAAACCTCCACACCTTACCGAGGATTCGAAACCTCGTCTCCCGAAAGAGAATCGTTGTATAGCTGGGAAGCTAATCCGGCCAACAAATGCCTGAAGAAGGCGGATGTGTCGGCTGAAGGATGCAAATATCGCAGCTCTGCTGTAATCAGGCACAAAGCAATTGCGTCTAAAACAACACTCCGGACGAACGGAGATGAAGAAGAATTGTATAGCATGTATGGGAGCCTCGGTAGGGCAGTGGTTAGCTGGCTAGCCCGCCGGTCAGGTGGTCATGTGCTGGAATCCCAGTGGAGACGGTTTTAAAAATTGACCCGGACTTCCTTCCAGTTAGTTAGTTGTATATCCTTCACAGGAGGTCGCAGTCAACCCCAGCATTTTTTGGCTGTTCGTGATTTTTTGATAAGTTTACGCTCACAGATTTTCACTGCTTTCTGAACGACCAGCACTCAAACCATTGCATTAAAACCAATGTAAGATGGTCTGGTGTCAAATCTCCAGCAACTGTGTTTCCAATGTTGCATGCGGAATTACAAACTGCATTCGTAACCTCTTCATCACTACGCCGGCTCCAAACTAGCCTAAAATTGGTACCAGGAAATATCCTTGGCCGTGTGACGTAAACCATATCCCTCAACGAGTGCCAATCAGTGTATAAAACGTACCATATATCCAGAACGGCTCAAGGAGAGTTAATGGGGCCATTTACTTTCTTCATAATATATGAGTCTGGTACATGCTCTTGTGTATACTTGCTGTGTTCGTGCACCGTGCTGAGACTCTTCTTATGTGTTTTATTGAAGCAGACTAGAACATTTATGGAGATTTCCGTCCGCTGTAAAATTGACTCTCGACTAAACCTAAAGCCCCAATTGTGTGACTTGACGTAATAAATGTGACGTGTTATGTGAATATGAAACATGGTATACATATTTTTTTTTCTTTCCTCTTTCTAGAGAAGTTAAGCACCTCACAGGTCGGTGTGTCCGACTTCAGCATGCATTTGTGTCAGGTTTGATCCTCTAGATATATTTCACCCAAGGTAATCGGCTATATCTACCCGTGGGTGGGTTGTCTTTCCTAATCATTTTGCCATGGCAGCGGCCTGCCAGTCTATTCTTTGTGGCCTAAAAATGCAGTGGGGATTTTAAATATAATTTGTACACTGGACTTCCTGTTTTTCGCCCTTATTAGAGACGGCTATGTATCTGATCTCATTACCCATGATTAAAGGGACCGTGTGACATCATCATATTTTATTAAGCACAACTGCTGTTTAAAGCGTTAATTTAGTTGAACGCCCCTTACACTACATAGCAATCAACCCCAGCATTTTTAGCTGCCTGCGATTTTCTTGGCAATTTTAAGTTCAGTACTTTGAAATTGATTTCTGAACGACCGACGTCCATACCATCTACATCAACGCAAGGCAGCCTGCTTCTAAATCGTCTACAGCAGATTTCGAACCCACGACTCGGTGTGTCGGATGTTGGGAAATTGTGAAGCTCATTCGCAGCATCTTGACCACATCGCCGGCATCAATTGTTGTATCAATATCACAAGCCATATATATATGGTCAACCAGAGAGATGAATGGAGACGGCTTGTATCTGCAGCAAAGAACCTCAATGGCACGGAATGCTGAAGAATATATATATATATATATATATATCATTGGCACCTTGCCGTCTTGACAGACGATAGTTTGTGCTCTAAAAAGGCATAATAACTTTTAACTATGGCGGTAGCGAGTGTGACTGATAAGGCCAATTTGCGCTGTAAATGACCGTTCACAGTGGGTGCATGTGAACACTTGGTCATTTCCACCATCATGCACCATCTTACGTCTCAAACGCTTGGTGTGTGACTTTTCTGCAATAATTTTCTCCTTTGACTTTATTCCATTTCTGATATTTGCCCTCCATGCAACACGTTCAGCGGCGATTTGCTCCCAATGTGCATTATCAATGCCTGTATCAATCATGTCCCGCTTACACACATCTTTGTATCGTAGTAGAGGCCGACCCTGAGATCTCTTACCCATCTGTAATTCACCAAAAAAGATATCCTTTGGTATTCTACCATCATCCATCCTCCTAAGATGTCCTATCCATCTAAGTCTACGAAGACTGAGCATGGAATAAACTGTCACACAACCTGATCTTTCCAATACTTCAGTATTTGTGATTTTGTCTTGCCACTTAATACCAAGAATTTTTCGCAGACACCGCATATGAAAGCTGTTTAAATTGTTCTCTTGGTGTGAGTAAGTTGTCCAGGTTTCACTGCCATAGAGAAGAGTACTAAGGACACAGGCTTGATAGACAAGGACTTTTGTTTTGGCAGTAAGCTTCCTGTTCTCCCAGACTCTTTTTCTTAACCTGTTCATCGTTGTTGCTGCCTTACCAATCCGGATGTTGATTTCCTGATCTAGGGATAATTTGCTATTTACCACTGATCCTAGATATGTAAAATGGTCTACTATCTCTAGTTCGGCGTCGTCAATAAAGATTGATGGTACCCCATGTGCACCTTGTGACATAATCTGTGTCTTCTTTTTGCTAATTGTTAAACCAAATTCAGAACAAGCATTGGAGAATGCAGATAGTAGACATTGCAATTCTTCCTCAGAGTGGGTCGTAACTGCAGCATCATCTGCAAAAAGCAACTCTCTGATCAGTACCCTCCTAATTTTGGTCTTAGCCTTCAATCTCTGAGCATTGTAGAGGCCGCCATCTGAGCGTGAGTGAATGTATATACCACCATCCTGATCACGAAATGCATATTTCAGTAGAAGTGAAAAGTATATTCCAAAGAGGGTGGGAGCTAGTACACAACCTTGCTTAACTCCACTCTTGATTTCAAATTCTTCAGAAGTTGCACCATCGAACTTGATTATACCCTTCATGCCTGTGTGGAACGATTCCACAATGGACAGAAGAGTTGGTGGGCAGCCAATCTTCTTTAGTGCCTTGAACAGACCCTCACGACTGACCAAATCAAATGCCTTTGTGAGGTCGATGAAGGCATTAAACAGTGGTTGATTCTGTTCACGGCATTTTTCTTGCATTTGTCGCAATGAGAATATCATATCAGTGGTAGACCGGTTCTATCGAAAGCCACACTGTGATTCGGGGTAGACTTGATCTCCTAGGACTTGAAGTCTGCGCAGAACAATTCTGGCAAATACTTTTCCAACAATACACAGAAGTGAGATACCCCTATAGTTGTTGCAGTCGCTCCGATCGCCCTTGTTCTTGTACAGTGTTATGATGCTTGAATCTTTGAAATCCTGTGGGACTTGTCCTTCACGCCAGCATAGCTCTATTAGCTGGTGGATCTGTATAGTGAGTGTGTCTTGCCCACTCCTGATAACCTCTATTGGAATCCCATCCTTACCTGGAGCCTTGCCAGATGCAAGTTCATTTATAGCACACTTAACTTCTGTTATGGTGGGAAGTGTGTCCAGGTGGTCAAGAGTTGGTAGAGCCTCTATGGCGTTGAGGGCATTATCCGCTAGTTTGGTCTCACTTGAGTAAAGCTCCAAATAGTGCTCTACCCATCTGTCCATCTGCTGTTTCTTATCAGTGATGACTTCTCCAGTCAAGGTATTCAATGGTGCACTTCTTTTGATCACTGGACCACAGGCTTTCTTTATTCCTTCATACATGCTTCTTATGTCTCCCTTATCACTTGCGATTTGAATGGACTCACATAACTTGATCCAATAATCATTTGCACACTGCCTGGCAGCCTTTTGCACATCCTTCCTAGCTTGCCTTAGCTCACTCAGAGTGTTACGCGTTGGTCTTTCCTTGTTTCTTAAGAGAGCTTTCTTCTTCTTATCAATCAAGGGCTGCAGAGTCTCGCTGTTGGCCGCAAACCAGTCCTGCCTCTTATGATCCACAGTGCCGTAAACCCTAACGGCAGTTTTACAAAGAGTTTCCTTAATTTGACCCCACTTTTCATTTACTGTACAATTTTCTGGTGTATCAGTGAAAGCGTCTTCAAGTTGCTGTTGAAACTGAAAGCACTTATCAGGATCATGAGTGTTAATAATATTAATCCTGGGGCTAGATTTGTGTTTAGCTGTGTAGATTCTCTTTGGTCTCAGTCTAACCCTTGCAACAACCAAAGAATGATCCGTATCACAGTCAGCACTGTGGTAACTACGAGTCAATGATATATGGTTCAGATGTTGTCTCCGTGTGATGATGAAGTCCAGCTGGTGCCAATGGCCGGATCTTGGATGTTTCCATGTGACCTTATGCATCTCTTTTGTTTTAAAAAAAGAGTTTGTAATACATAGGTCATTACTGGTGGAATGCTCCAGCAGCCTTTGCCCATTTTCATTCATGCGACCGATGTTGTATTTTCCAAGGCACACTGGCCATGAACTCGAGTCCTTGCCCACACGAGCATTGAAATCACCGAGCATATAAATGTAGTCGGATTTTGGAACTGCCTTAATCACAGAGTCTAACTCCTCATAGAACAAATCCTTCACATCATCAGAGGAATCGAGTGTCGGTGCATATGCAGTAATAATGGTGGCAAACCCACAAGAGGTTGCCAAGCGCAGGGATAATAGTCTTTCATTTCCTCCTGCTGGAATTTCAATCATTCCCAGTAGCGAATTCTTCACTGCAAACCCACACCGTGTTGCCTTTTTTCTGCCTGCCCTTTACCCTTCCAGAAAAAGGTGTAGTTGTTTTCCCTGAGTGACCCTTCCTCAGCGAGGCGAGTCTCCTGCAGGCCAGCAATATCAATGTTAAGACGATTGAGTTCGGCATCAATCACAGCCGTTTTTCTCACATCGTCAATATTGGTCAAGTCAGTGGAAAATCCTGGACACATGGTTCTCACGTTCCAGGTTGCAAGCCGTAGCTTGAGGTTTCTATTTATATTTTTGTTTGTACCTGGTGCATTGGTTTTACAGCCTGCGATTCAGATTTTGTCCTAGCCCCAAGCACCCATTGAAGCAGGCAGGCTGTGGCGGATCAGCACCCAATTGGCTGGGGGCTGCCCAGCTTGAGGCGGGCGGTAGCTGATCAGTGACACCTATAGGTGTCTCCCACCGTCAGAGGCAACGCGTGGCGCCCCATGTCTACGCCAACTGACAAGGACTTATAACCCGTAACAGTTGCCTCTCGCTTTGATTCCGAGACCAGTTAAGACCAGGGATGGAGTTATTGCCTCTCCATAGCACAAAGCCTGGGCTAAAATATAGAGATCATGTGTTGCCCATGCAGCATGATCCCTCTCTCGGCCTGCCTAGTTCACTCCAGAGGAAAGGTAACACCCCTACATCTGGAACAAGACAAGCTGCAGAAGCTGCCGGATCAGCAAAGCAATGCTCTAACTGTCCGCCTGTCGGAGCTTCGATCCTAGACCAGTCGCCAACCAAGGCTTAGGGCCTGGTCTGCCCTGCCATGACAATTTTGTCTTTAGCTTGCATTTCCTCGCACCAGGGTAAGGCGTGTACCCTCCCAATTGCGCTCTTCCGCCCGAAGCCGTTGGCACAATGTGGGGTGTCGGGTTTGGTAAGCGCCGCCCAACGCTCGGCGCTAACAGAAACCAGGTAGTACCGTCTACTGTTATACGGTAGCTAAGTCATATCTATGTATATATATATCTATATATATATATATATCATTGGCACCTTGCCGTCTTGACAGACGATAGTTTGTGCTCTAAAAAGGCATAATAACTTTTAACTATGGCGGTAGCGAGTGTGACTGATAAGGCCAATTTGCGCTGTAAATGTCCGTTCACAGTGGGTGCATGTGAACACTTGGTCATTTCCACCATCATGCACCATCTTACGTCTCAAACGCTTGGTGTGTGACTTTTCTGCAATAATTTTCTCCTTTGACTTTATTCCATTTCTGATATTTGCCCTCCATGCAACACGTTCAGCGGCGATTTGCTCCCAATGTGCATTATCAATGCCTGTATCAATCATGTCCCGCTTACACACATCTTTGTATCGTAGTAGAGGCCGACCCTGAGATCTCTTACCCATCTGTAATTCACCAAAAAAGATATCCTTTGGTATTCTACCATCATCCATCCTCCTAAGATGTCCTATCCATCTAAGTCTACGAAGACTGAGCATGGAATAAACTGTCACACAACCTGATCTTTCCAATACTTCAGTATTTGTGATTTTGTCTTGCCACTTAATACCAAGAATTTTTCGCAGACACCGCATATGAAAGCTGTTTAAATTGTTCTCTTGGTGTGAGTAAGTTGTCCAGGTTTCACTGCCATAGAGAAGAGTACTAAGGACACAGGCTTGATAGACAAGGACTTTTGTTTTGGCAGTAAGCTTCCTGTTCTCCCAGACTCTTTTTCTTAACCTGTTCATCGTTGTTCTGCCTTACCAATCCGGATGTTGATTTCCTGATCTAGGGATAATTTGCTATTTACCACTGATCCTAGATATGTAAAATGGTCTACTATCTCTAGTTCGGCGTCGTCAATAAAGATTGATGGTACCCCATGTGCACCTTGTGACATAATCTGTGTCTTCTTTTTGCTAATTGTTAAACCAAATTCAGAACAAGCATTGGAGAATGCAGATAGTAGACATTGCAATTCTTCCTCAGAGTGGGTCGTAACTGCAGCATCATCTGCAAAAAGCAACTCTCTGATCAGTACCCTCCTAATTTTGGTCTTAGCCTTCAATCTCTGAGCATTGTAGAGGCCGCCATCTGAGCGTGAGTGAATGTATATACCACCATCCTGATCACGAAATGCATATTTCAGTAGAAGTGAAAAGTATATTCCAAAGAGGGTGGAAGCTAGTACAAACCTTGCTTAACTCCACTCTTGATTTCAAATTCTTCAGAAGTTGCACCATCAAACTTGATTATACCCTTCATGCCTGTGTGGAACGATTCCACAATGGACAGAAGAGTTGGTGGGCAGCCAATCTTCTTTAGTGCCTTGAACAGACCCTCACGACTGACCAAATCAAATGCCTTTGTGAGGTCGATGAAGGCAATAAACAGTGGTTGATTCTGTTCACGGCATTTTTCTTGCATTTGTCGCAATGAGAATATCATATCAGTGGTAGACCGGTTCTGTCGAAAGCCACACTGTGATTCGGGGTAGACTTGATCTCCTAGGACTTGAAGTCTGCGCAGAACAATTCTGGCAAATACTTTTCCAACAATACACAGAAGTGAGATACCCCTATAGTTGTCACAGTCGCTCCGATCACCCTTGTTCTTGTACAGCGTTATGATGTTTGAATCTTTGAAATCCTGTGGGACTTGTCCTTCACGCCAGCATAGCTCTATTAGCTGGTGGATCTGTAGAGTGAGTGTGTCTTGCCCACTCCTGATAACCTCAATTGGAATCCCATCCTTACCTGGAGCCTTGCCAGATGCAAGTTCATTTATAGCACACTTAACTTCTGTTATGGTGGGAAGTGTGTCCAGGTGGTCAAGAGTTGGTAGAGCCTCTATGGCGTTAAGGGCATCATCCGCTAGTTTGGTCTCATTTGAGTAAAGCTCTAAATAGTGCTCGACCCATCTATCCATCTGCTGTTTCTTATCAGTGATGATTTCTCCAGTCAAGGTTTTCAGCGGTGCACTTCTTTTGATCACTGGACCACAGGCTTTCTTTATTCCTTCATACATGCTTCGTATGTCTCCCTTATCACTTGCGATTTGAATGGACTCACATAACTTGATCCAATAATCATTTGCACACTGCCTAGCAGCCTTTTGCACATCCTTCCTAGCTTGCCTTAGCTCACTCAGAGTGTTACGCGTTGGTCTTTCCTTGTTTCTTAAGAGAGCTTTCTTCTTCTTATCAATCAAGGGCTGCAGAGTCTCGCTGTTGGCAGCAAACCAGTCCTGCCTCTTATGATCCACAGTGCCGTAAACCCCTACGGCAGTTTTATAAAGAGTTTCCTTAATTTGACCCCACTTTTCATTTACTGTACAATTTTCTGGTGTATCAGTGAAAGCGTCTTCAAGTTGCTGTTGAAACTGAAAGCACTTTTCAGGATCATGAGTGTTAATAATATTAATCCTGGGGCTATATTTGTGTTTAGCTGTGTAGATTCTCTTTGGTCTCAGTCTAACTCTTGCAACAACCAAAGAATGATCTGTATCACAGTCAGCACTGTGGTAACTACGAGTCAATGATATATGGTTCAGATGTTGTCTCCGTGTGATGATGAAGTCCAGCTGGTGCCAATGGCCGGATCTTGGATGTTTCCATGTGACCTTATGCATCTCTTTTGTTTTAAAAAAAGAGTTTGTAATACATAGGTCATTACTGGTGCAATGCTCCAGCAGCTTTTGCCCATTTTCATTCATGCGACCGATGTTGTATTTTCCAAGGGACACTGGCCATGAACTCGAGTCCTTGCCCACACGAGCATTGAAATCACCGATCATATAAATGTAGTCAGATTTTGGAACTGCCTTGATCACGGAGTCTAACTCCTCATAGAACAAATCCTTCACATCATCAGAGGAATCGAGTGTCGGTGCATATGCAGTAATAATGGTGGCAAACCCACAAGAGGTTGCCACGCGCAGGGATAATAGTCTTTCATTTCCTCCAGCTGGAATTTCAATCATTCCCAGTAGCGAATTCTTCACTGCAAAGCCCACACCGTGTTGCCTTTTTTCTGCCTGCCCTCTACCCTTCCAGAAAAAGGTGTAGTTGTTTTCCCTGAGTGACCCTTCCTCAGCGAGGCGAGTCTCCTGCAGGCCAGCAATATCAATGTTAAGACGATTGAGTTCGGCATCAATCACAGCCGTTTTTCTCACATCGTCAATATTGGTCAAGTCAGTGAAAAATCCTAGACACATGGTTCTCACGTTCCAGGTTGCAAGCCGTAGCTTGAGGTTTCTATTTTTATTTTTGTTTGTACCTGGTGCATTGGTTTTACAGCCTGCGATTCAGATTTTGTCCTAGCCCCAAGCACCCATTGAAGCAGGCAGGCTGTGGCGGATCAGCACCCAATTGGCTGGGGGCTGCCCAGCTTGAGGCGGGCGGTAGCTGATCAGTGACACCTATAGGTGTCTCCCACCGTCAGAGGCAACGCGTGGCGCCCCATGTCTACGCCAACTGACAAGGACTTATAACCCGTAACAGTTGCCTCTCGCTTTGATTCCGAGACCAGTTAAGACCAGGGATGGAGTTATTGCCTCTCCATAGCACAAAGCCTGGGCTAAAATATAGAGATCATGTGTTGCCCATGCAGCATGATCCCTCTCTCGGCCTGCCTAGTTCACTCCAGAGGAAAGGTAACACCCCTACATCTGGAACAAGACAAGCTGCAGAAGCTGCCGGATCAGCAAAGCAATGCTCTAACTGTCCGCCTGTCGGAGCTTCGATCCTAGACCAGTCGCCAACCAAGGCTTAGGGCCTGGTCTGCCCTGCCATGACAATTTTGTCTTTAGCTTGCATTTCCTCGCACCAGGGTAAGGCTTGTACCCTCCCAATTGCGCTCTTCCGCCCGAAGCCGTTGGCACAATGTGGGGTGTCGGGTTTGGTAAGCGCCGCCCAACGTTCGGCGCTAACAGAAACCAGGTAGTTACTGTTATACGGTAGCTCAGTCATATCTGACTAAGACCTGACTGTATATATATATATATATATATATATATATATATATATATATATATATATATATATATATGAATAACGAAGACACAAACAATAGATTGCACGATTTATTGCCTGGTATATTTCGCTGCATTTCGTCAGGTACATACTGCAGACATCACACAACTTACATGAATTAACTAGATAAATCCTTCAAACTGAAATATACACATGTTCGCATAGTAATGTCGATTGTCTACCATGGTAATTTTAAACTGACTAACATGTCTTTCTGCTTGCACAAGGACGGCTTACGAAGGTTGATTATTATAGCTTCAGCAAACTTTAACAATCGACTACTTTGTGTGTTGAACAACACACGGAAGGCACTGTTTCTTTCAACCACGTGACATGTATTGAGCACATGTCTCCCGACCGATGAAGCCGGACTGTTCCTGTGTGTCGGCCTGCCTAGGCTACCATCTTCTGTGTGTAGTATCTTGTCCAACCAATTCGGAATGTGTTCCGACACCCTGCAATGTAACTGTCGCTCAGTTCTACCTATGTAGATGGCTCTACGTAGAGCAGACGGCACAATTCAAAGATCGGTGTACCGCAAAGAAACATGGACTGGCCAATACTTAAATTTTCAGAGCTTCGCACCTGTCCAGTACAAACAAGGCTTAGTACGGACCCTGTTTGACCGTGCTAGAAAGATATGCACCCCGGACACACTGACAGAGGAATTTGAAACTCTGAAGAATGCCTTAAACCTGAATGGGTACTCCACAGGATTTATAAAGCGCCACTGCCAACAGCCCAAACCGAAACCTGAAGTAACTACAGTACATAAACTCAAGGTATTCATCCAGCTAACCTTCCGAAGAGATGACGTAATGCAACATCTGCGGGACAGGCTCACCACAGCAGTCGGGCGAACTTTCTGTGCTGCAACTCTAGTCATCAGGTACCGAAACACACCGATCCCCATCCCAGCAGTAAAAGAACCTGTAGCTTTGTACGCCAAATCAAATTGTATTTACCAATTTACATGCAGATGCGAGGCCATCTACATAGGTAGAACTGAGCGACAGTTACATTGCAGGGTGTCGGAACACATTGGAAAAGATACTACACACAGAAGATGGTAACCTAGGCAGGCCGACACACCGGAACAGTCCGGCTTCATCGGTCGGGAGACATGTGCTCGAGAGCGGTCACGTGGTTGAAAGAAACAGTGCCTTCCGTGTGTTCTTCAACACACAAAGTAGTCGATTGTTAAAGATTGCTGAAGCTATAATAATCAACCTTCGTAAGCCGTCCTTGTGCAAGCAGAAAGACATGTTAGTCAGTTTAAAATTACCATGGTGGACAATCGACATTACTGTGCGAACATGTGTATATTTCAGTTTGAAGGATTTATCTAGTTAATTCATGTAAGTTGTGTGATTTCTGCAGTATGTACCTGACGAGATGCAGCGAAATATGCCAGGCAATAAATCGTGCAAACTATTGTTTGTGTCTTCGTTATTCAAATTCATCACAGGAACACATTGTCTTGAATATATATATATATATATATATATATATATATATATATATATATATATATATATATATATATATATATATATATATATATATATATATATATATATATATATATATCCATTCTCACCTTGCCGTCTTGACAGACGATAGTTTGTGCTTTAAAGAGGCATAAAAACTTTTACCTATGGCGGTAGCGAATGTGACTGACAAGGCCAATTCGCGCTGTAAATGTTCGCTCACAGATGGGTGCATGTGAACACGTGGTCATTTCCACCATCATGCACTATCTTACGTCTCACACGCTCGGTGTGTCACTTATCTGCAATAATTTTCTCCTTTCATTTATTCCATTTCTGATGGTTGCCCTCCATGCAACACGTTCAGCGGCGACTTGCTCCCACTGTGCATTATCAATGCCGGTATCAGTCATGTCCCGCTTACACACATCTTTGTATCGTAGTTGAGGCCGACCCTGAGTTCTCTTACCCATCTGTAATTCACCAAAAAAAAGATGTCCTTTGGTATTCTATCATCATCCATCCTCCTAAGATGTCCTATCCATCTCAGTCTACGAAGACTGAGCATGGAATAAAGCGTCACACAACCTGATCTTTCCAATACATCACTATTTGTGATTTTGTCCTTGCCACTTAATACCAAGAATTCTTGTCAGGCACCGCATGTGAACGCTGTTTAAACTTTTCTCTTGGTGTAAGTAAGTTGTCCAGGTTTCACTGCCATAAAGAAGAGTACTAAGGACACAGGCTTGATAGACAGGGAATTTTGTTTTGGCAGTAAGCTTCCTGTTCTCCCAGAATCTTTTTGTTAACCTGTTCATTGTTGTTGCTGCCTTACCAATCCGGATGTTGATTTCCTGATCTAGGGATAATTTGCTATTTACCACTGATCCTAGATATGTAAAATGGTCTACCATCTCTAGTTCGGCGTCGTCAATAAAGATTGATTGTACCCCATGTGCACCTTGTGACATAATCCGTGTCTTCTTTTTGCTAATTGTTAAACCAAATTCAGAACAAGCATTGGAGAATGCAGATAGTAGACGTTGTAATTCTTCCTCAGAGTGGATCGTAACTGCAGCATCATCTGCAAAAAGCAACTCTCTGATCAGTACCCTCCTAATTTCGGTCTTGGCCTTCAATCTCTGAGCATTGTAGAGCCGCCATCTGAGCGTGAGTGAATGTATATTCCACCATTCTGATCACGAAAGGCATATTTCAGTAGAAGTGAAAAGTATATTCCAAAGAGGGTGGGAGCTAGTACACAACCTTGCTTAACTCCACTCTTGATTTCAAACTCTTCTGAAGTTGCACCATCAAACTTGATTATACCCTTCATGCCTGTGTGGAACGATTCCACAATGGACAGAAGAGTTGGTGGGCAGCCAATCTTCTTTAGTGCCTTGAACAGACTCTTACGACTGACCACATCAAATGCCTTTGTGAGGTCGATGAAGGCAATAAACAGTGGTTGATTCTCTTCACGGCATTTTTCTTGCAATCACTATGTCACCTTGTGTGTTACTCTGGATCAGTTGTTGCACGTCAGTCTATGTGCGGCCTGCAGGCCATTCTCTGCACTCACGACTTAGAGTTACTGTTACACTGTGCCAGTCTGTCACGTCTTTCGGAACTTCAATCCACTCTTTTTCACGATTGATGGTCTCTAGATCACTCATCTCGCGTATAGATATTTCTGCCTGTGTCATTCAGGACCTGCTTCGTCTTAGTCTATGACCCTTGACCATGTCTATGGCTTCATGCAAGGGTGATCCGTATCTGTAGCAACTCTCAGGTAACATTTGGTTTGAAGGACCCTATGCCTGTCCGCCATTGTTGGTAGTGCCAGGATATATATATATATATATATATATATATATATATATATATATATATATATATATATATATATATATATATATATATATATATGTGTGTGTGTGTGTGTGTGTGTGTGTGTGTGTGTGTGTGTGTGTGTGTGTGTATATATATATATATATATATATATATATATATATATAGAGAGAGAGAGAGAGAGAGAGAGAGAGAGAGAGAGAGAGAGAGAGAGATTTTCTCCGCCTACTCCTTCATGGTCAGGATAAAGACTTATGAGAAGCCCCTTGTATGTCATAATCATGCAAAAAAAAAAAATAACTAAATAAATAAAATACAGAGGTTCCACGGAAGCTGACAAGGGAAGCACATGTGGACATCACAGGACAAGCTAAACACCAACCTTAAAAAGATGTCGTGTACAGGTTTGTTAGTGGACATCAGAGGACAAGCTAAACACCAGCCTTAAAAAGATGTCGTATACAGGTTTGTTAGTACGAATAATTTCGTTTTTCTCGCTTCGAGGCGCAGTTCGTAATCCCGCATACCCGCGTTCGAAACAGGGCTGCAGGTGATCTGGCAGCAAACCGTCTTGCGTTGGTTTTTTTTCGAAATGGTATGTATGCCGTTCGTTCAGAAAGCAATGGGAAACTATTGAACGTAAAATTGCCAAGAGATCACATCAGCAAAACATGCGGGTGTTGACTGCGACGCCCTGTAATGGATATGTAACTAATTTTATTTTTTTATTTTTTTTAAATACAAGGGAAATAATTGCATTTAGGGTGAAGTCATATTACGGCTTTAGCAATTAAGGGGAACAATTATAGATTTCACTATATTTGTACTGACAGCTATTTTGCAAGAGAAGAGTATATTTATTCCTGTAACAATTTTATTTATATTCTAGGAAGTATAAATTGAATGTTACTATCATAAAAGCTATATACAGTTTTGAATATTATTTGAAAATATAGTACCAAATTGTTGTATAATAAATATTCTGTAGTAAATTATTTATTTCTTTACCTGCTAGGCCGCGTCTGTCTAAACAGAGATTACGTTTACTCTGGTTGATCTTCACAACGTATCCATCCTGTTCGCGTGCCAGTTATTCTGTTAGGGTCTATTGCGTCAGGACGATCGCTTAACACAACCGACACCTAGTGGGGCGGCTTTGGCCCCTCTGGGACCGGAGAGCCCTTCTTAAGAAAAATAAAGTTTACTATAGATTTCCGTGTAGAGGAGCAATATAAAAAGTCTAAATACTATTTTTCTAAGCCCAACCCCGTAGGGCACCCATCAACAAATCATGAATGGTACTGATCTCTGGGTAGTATTGCATATTGAGGAGCACTGTGACAACTATCCCATCGATGGATAAGGGGGGAGAGGAGGAAACCCGTCCCAAGCTGGAGAAAAGAGGAAGCGATAGGAAACCTCCCCAAGGATGGACAAGAGGGAAGCGCATGAGATCACTCCTATGCTGGACAATGAGGAGACGGAAGGAAACCTCCCTAACGATGGACAAGAGGGACGCGCAGGAAACCCCCTTCCCCCGTCCCCTACGCTGGACCACGAGGAGACGGTAGGAAACCTCCCCAAGGATGGAAAAAAGAGATGCGACAGTCCCTCTCCTACGCTGGCCGATAGACCCAAGCACGAAGACAACCTGAAGGTGAGCCCTCGCAGGGGCTCAACGAGAGAAAACAAAAACATAAATCAACAGACGAGCCCTTTTCAGGGCTCGAAGAAAGTTAACAAGCACAGAAGCTGAAAAGACGGGCCCTTTTCAGGCTCATCTCAAGTAAACAAGCACAGACAGTAAATAATGGGCCCTTTTTAGGGCTAAACCAAAGAATCACTCAAGCCAAGAAAGAACGGGAACCGAAGTAAACAAACATCGACCCGACGTCTTCGTAAACTTAGATGGATAGGACATGTTAGGAGGATGGATGATGGTAGAATACCAAAGGACGTCTTTTTTGGTGAATTACAGGTGGGTAAGAGATCTCAGGGTCGGCCTCTACTACGATACAAAGATGTGTGTAAACGGGACATGAATGATACAGGCATTGATAATGCACATTTGGAGCAAGTCGCCGCTGAACGTGTTGCATGGAGGGCAAACATCAGAAATGGAATAAAGACAAAGGAGAAAATTATTGCAGATAAGTCACACACCGAGCGGGAGAGATGAAAGATGGTGCATGATGGTGGAAATAACCACGTGTTCACATGCACCCACTGTGAACGGACATTTACAGCGCGAATTGGCCTTATCAGTCACATTCACTACCGCCATGGGTAAAAGTTATTATGCCTTTTTGAAGCACAAACTACCGTCTGTCAAGACGGCGAGGTGCCAATACTGATTGCAGACAATGGACAGGACCTGAAAAATTTAGTAGATGCGGTTGTTGCACACAGTCAACAACTGGGGTTAGAATTGAATTTCACGAAGACACAGATTATGGTCGTCACTAGGAAGGAAGAAATACCACAATGTAATATACAAGTAAATGGGCATATTCTTAAACAAGTGAATCGATAAGACTATCTCGGAACAGTCACTGCATGTGATGGAAGATGCCTTGAAGAGATTACAACAAAAATTGCCATGGTGAAGGTAAACTTTTGCAAGATGAAAAACATACTGACGAATAAAAAGATATCAATTGAAACGAGAAAAAGAGTGTTGAAGTGCTACATAGAACCTGTACTTTTATATGGATGTGAGGCGTGGACAATGAGCAGACAAGCTGAAAAACATCGGATGGCTGTGGAACTGTGGTTTCTGAGGAAAATGAAAAGAATACCATGGGCAGATGGAAGAACAAATGAAGATCGTAATATATGATTAGAGGCATTAGGTGTAGACAGTCAATTTTTTTGGGCGTGTTATGAGAAAAAATGAATTGGCAGAATTTGGTGTCAACTGGCAAGATCGAAAGGAACAGACAAGGGGAAGACCAAGAATTAAATACCTGGATGGCTTGGCTACGTGGCATGGTCGAGACAGAAACACGTAGCTGATCCACGACTCTGGTGATCGAGGAAGATGGCAGAACATGACCGCCCACGCTTATCGGCATGGCACATAATGAATGAGATAGTAGGTACCTAATATATACACACCAAAAAAAAAAAAAACAACAACAACAGGCTAACACATACCTCACTATGAACCACCACAATTATAACCCGTCTGACATTCTGCCTTCTTCTCTATTTCCTCTTATACATTCTTTCATTCAACATCACGCATGAAGCAAATTTTTGACAACAAAAGAACAATAAACATTAAAACACATGAAAAATAATCAATAACAAATGTCTCACTGAGGCAATGTTTAACATGGGCATTATAAATACCTAAGGAAGGTGTAACGTGCCATACACATGGGAATGTTTTTGGCTAGTTGTCGTTTGAGGTAATTTACCATTATTATTGTCGTAGTGTTCCAACAAGTTGTGAATGTATGTGTAATGATTGGTGGTGTCTTGGATTTCTTGTGGAAGATTATTCCACAACTGAGCGGCAGAGTATGCTAAGCTTGCTTTTAATAAGTATATATAGAAGACTGAAGAGAAAAGAAATAGATTTTTCGGCAGCTTGAATTGCCCTGTATGTGTGTGAGGTTATAATTGTATGCTGGTTTATTGTATATGTGTCTCAACTCAAAGACTGCTGAAAATAAATCATTTGATTGTCAAATAAATAAATAAATAAAGAGTTAGACGCTTCCCTGTCGGCCCAGTAGTCATTGGTTTCGATTCATATTTTACAAAAGTACTTGGGCTCCCAGCCAAAATGTCACAAAGAAGTGCCTTGTCGGTTGGCATGGGCGATCTCCGACGACATGTAACAATTAATGTGTTGACCCCCTTACGTGCCATGGCACAAGACTCACGAATTCTTCTCTCGCTGTCTTTCTCTATCTCTCTCTTTCCACAAATCTATCCGGTTTTCACATGTTCCAGTGTTTGTTGTCTAATAATATGGCCAACAAATTATCACTGCCTCCTGCTGATGGTAGTGATAAGTTGCCTTTGCAACTTTGTCTCCCTCAAGGTGTCTAGATTGCTCAGTTTGGCTGTTTCATGATATTTCCACAATCTACTAGACTAATAAACCACACCTCCAAAACAAAAACAAAATGTGGACTACAATCACCTTCGGATTGATAAGACTGTGAGGGTAAAACCATATTTAGCTGCTTTGGTGGCTGTCTTGTCACATGATTATCATTCTGAGCCCCTGATGGACTCTACTATAACTTATCCTTGAGGTTGAACGGGGTGGGGTTAATGGTGAAACCGAATTCAAATTTTTAGCAAGATAACGAAAATCGGCTGAACATTCAGGTTGTGCCTTGTCGCATATACAATTAGAGTCCAATAATGAGAGTTCAACACATTTTGCTGAGAAGAAATGGCCATAATACGGCACAGAAAGCAAATGAAGAACACACCTCTTGCAGGGTATGCAACTTTACCTTGCCACAATCAAAACTGTCTAACGGTATACAACACCGCCACCAACAAATACCAAGGGACATGATTAATTCTCTGACGAATAAACAGAGTTTATTAGCTGACCATATATACATATGAGAATAGTTTGTGTCACTTCCCATATGAGTACAGTGCCACAAACAGACAGCCAGGGTAGGATGTCAGAGACCTAAACGCATGTTAGACGTTAGAGACAGTACAGGCAGGACAGTATAGAATAGAGACAGTCAGGTAACAGGGGCTGCAGTAAGAGACAGGTAGGTTAATGTACTGGGACAGGTCACGTCTGTTGACAGACACCAAGTGGTCAAGGACAAGTGAGCCGGTAACGCAGTACAGACTCGAGACAGACGGACCGAGTGAGGAAACACGGGGCTACTGACCACGTGCTAGGAGAGACCGGACCGAGTACGGACAGACGGGATTAGACTAACGACTGAGACGCATGTGTTTGCAAGTGGACTGCCTGCATCATATTGAGAAGACGAACGGAAATTATTCAGACTGCTGAGCTGTATAGTTGATAGAATACCAGCTGTGTAACTGTGAGACAGGGCGTGCTTAGATTGAGCACGACGATATACGCTGTTTGGGAGCGATAGTAAGATTGCGTATAAGGGTGAGCGTGTATACATAGGTAAATATGTGTATATAACTAGCCTATATTGTGTTACCAGTTCGGACTCGACTGTATTCAGTCGGCAGAGTATTTTGTGTAGCGAACGATCATCTATTGTATCGGTGACGTCCGACAGCCATTGAATAAATGTTTCAGATCGGAACGGACCACGAGCTTGTCTCCGAGTTGAATGACTGTATGAGAGAGTAGCCTTACCTTGTCATTGTACCTGTATGAATGCAATTAACTTAACGTAGATACATGACACCGGCCTTCTCCACCTGGTCTTACAGGCGTCCGACCACCTCTCCATTGCCCATAGGTAATCATCTATCGCTTAAAAAAGCTCGACTTTTAAGCCACAGGTAATCTATCACCAAGAGGTGCATTCCCTGCCAGCCTATCAGTATCGGCCTATTCCCCCCCCCCCACCCCCCGCAGTGGCCAGGACAAAATATCCATACAATTCTCACAGTATGTTACTTCTGAAGAGAGGATATCCATTCTATACGAAATGTTCCTTTCTTCATCTTACTAAGCATACTCATTGCGTCAGTAATAAATGTGATGTGCTGCAGTGGTCGCCGCTAATCTTTGGAATGCCACCGTTACTGCTTCCACCTCCATTCTCATGCTGGAGGTCGTAGTCTCTGTGACGTATTGTTGTGTCATCCAGCAGTGCTTCCCAAGAAATGTTGCTAAAAATGTAACCCGGATTCAGAGAGACGGTGCAGGGTTTAAAAATTTTCCACGGGAGAATTAATTGAGGCTAACTTTGTTTCAAATTTAGCCCATTGATTGGCGGAGACAATGGGACAAATTTATCGTTGGCGAGGCTGACTGCCGGCCCCGTTACTCGTCATGTTATCTTCAAATTAGCGAGTCACCCATTGTTAGTGGGGATAATTAATCGCCCATTTATTCTCTGCGGTTTGTGTGAGCATTATAAGACATATCTTATAATATGTATTAAGATGAATGTTTTGATGCAACAAGTATCATGATTGAAGGTGTGTTTGAAAAAAGATGAGAATAACTTTTCATTGAAACATATTTTATTCTCAAATGCATATCATCTGCAACTTGTCTCTGTGTTATAAAGTATTTTCTCTTTGAGTGCATATTTTGTACCTCTTTTCGTATACTGGAAAATGTTACTATCTGTGTACAACTTAAATAGTCTGTTATGCATGAGAGATGCTCGCACTTGACTTCTCGGGCACTTGGGAGTAACCTTTTGATTACATTTTTGTAAATACACAGGGGTGTGATTGTCTTGTAGTCTTTTTCATAAATGATGTTATGGGAGTGTCATTTTGTATGATATATAATCTCAGATGAGAGGAAAGAATACATGCACCAAAAAACCACTGGCTTGGCAGGACGTGCATTCTGCGTCTGAATTGTACCCCTG